>CAJGYO010000009.1:19793369-20161799 GCA_904845875.1 Miscanthus lutarioriparius | reverse complement strand
GCTGTTTTTTTACCTATATTAAGTTTAGACAAACTGAAAATGTTTGATATCTGACTTGTGTTCGATGAAACTGAATATGTTGATACCTATTGTGTTTGTTTCCATAGCAATACACCAACCTTCTCTGTTCTTTGATGATCTTTCCTATAATATGTTTTTTAATCAGGGCTGAGAGCTGGCGTGGTGAGCAGCAGCGAAGCTTCGCACTCTGGAAGCAGATTGTGCCGTTTGCCAACGTTCGAAGCGCTGTCTTTAGACGGCCCTTCGCTTTTCCACCCCCAAAAACAGCTGGGAAAATGACTAATGTTGATTATGCACCTGGCTCCGAGTAGAGTTCTTTTCTTATATCCACTTTTCCGTTCAGATTTGCAATCTGATGAGACCCACACCATTCATCTAAATCTACTAAGAAAAAGTGCCGAATTTCTTACGCAAGCTCTAGCTTTTGTCAACTCTAACTCTAAGCTCTAGACTGTAAAACTGATCGTGGCTGCGCCCAGATTCCCACCTTCTGGAATTATGATGTTTGAAAATGCTCTGCTATTTGTTTGCTCCATAAACACTGGCTTTTTCCGTTGATAAGCCATGTAGAAAAACTTTATGAAGTTGTTGTATGGACATTGCCATTTATAATTTACTCTATTGCGAGAATCATTTCAAACCTATCCAATTAAATTAAGCATACTACTCCTTGGACCCCGAAAAGCAAACATGTGTTGTCTTTGCCAGCCTACCCAGTGGTTTGTACAGCAAAAAATTGCATATCATAGCAAATTTTTGGACTTCCATTTGTTTATTACTCTACCAAAGACTCCCCTTATATATTGGTGCGATATGGATGTATTGCTTGCCTGTTTAAAAATGTGTTTTTGTTTAACTGAACCATTTTCAATCTTCCTAGATTAAATTTTACTGCTTGGGTTGTCAGCAGCAAACCATTAAACACGTTATGGTCAAGACGTCATCCCTTGCTCTGACAGACAATCTAACACATTACATGCTAGAACAAACACTGTGTATGTCTATCCAGAAGAGAACAATGAACGATCAGAAATGAACAATCTTGTCCTGTACGTATCCAATTTACAAGCTAAACAACTTTGATTTCCTTCTTTCATTTTTACAATTGACAGCTACAGAAAGGATTTGATTCTTTGTAGGAGGGAATAAATATAGCCGAAGGCTCTTTGAAGGGGATCCATATACCAACGATGCTGTTCAAGCGTCAAAGGCTAAGAAATTACGCATGGATTGCTATCGAGTGGTGTTTTTTCAACCTAACTTTATGTGAAGTATTGCGTAATCTGAAATCACTAGAAGCTACTCTATTTGCCTCGAACCAGCCGAAGAGCTTCTGTGTCCATTTCATTAAGTAGAAAAAGAAAAAAAAAAGCAAGAGAGAGCAAAAGCTCACTCACTTAAACCCATAGTTGTAACTTTATAAAATTTGTAGCTATACTTGAAATGAAGCTAAAAATAATTTAATTTTGTATTTTTGTGCTCATGAAACCTTGGAAAAATAAATTTTATTGAATTAAAATTATCATCATTTTCAAAAGAATGTCTACGGGAAATTTTCCCAAATTTCAGGAAGTCTCGGAAGTATTTTCATGAAAGCAGAAATATCAGTGCAGACTTTCTAGAATTATTTTATTTACAAAATTAATTAATTCGAAAATAAATAAATATATCTCATTTTTCAGCAACTCTCAAGATCATGTGCAGCTAATTCTAATAAAATCTCAAAGCCCGTGCATTTTGTTTACTTACGTAAACACAATGATTGACTAAGTCTATTGAAATAAAAATGGCAAAGGAGAATTTTGCAACATCAGTGACCTATATTCTAGTTGATATGAATTAACGGGGAGTTTTTCTTCCACCTAGTATGTGTACCAACGCTGGGTAAGCACACTAAATCCTACCATAAAAGGCTAATTGGGAAATCCCTGTGTACTAATTTGGGATTTTCACTCCTTCTCTACATAAATCGTCGGCGATAAATGAAGCCGCCCAGCCTTTTAGGCAACCCAATGAACTGCCGTCGGCAAGAAGGCCTAGATGAGTTAATAGTCTACTATCTTATTCCTATCAAATCGTCAAGCAAGTAGACCCAGAAATCGACCATACACTCAAGGCTTCTACAGCCCTTGATGATGGAGACTTCAAGCCCGCGTCAAAATCTTCTCGTTGACTCTACCCTCCTTTCTAATGGTAGGTAGATTCAATCTAATGGTCCAAGATGGCCCTACCCTTCATGGGGTTTATTTGCAGAAGCCCACATGGTTTAACTAAGCATAACTTACCATGGAGTTATAAGCACTTCACGATCGTTTCCTATTCTAAGCGTAGTTTCTTTCTTTAGTAGATTCGTAATGACGCTTTCTCTTTCAGAAAGCGTGAAATCCTCTCGTTAGGTTCAAAATACGTTCTTCTTTTGAAAACGTAATTTCTTCAAAGTTATATCAAAATACGCTTTCATCTATTAAGAGCTTTGCCACTAGTCTTATTTAGGCCATAAAATCTTCGTTTAACTCTTCTGCTTTGATCCATTCAAGTTGTCATTAGATTAATAATTGAGTAATCTACATATTCATCCTACTGTTAAATATAATTTCAACTTTTTGAAATTCGAGGAGTTCGTTAATCTATTATTTTATTAAAAGGAAATCTTGTTTAATTCATAATTTTTTTCATTGTAGCCCGATTAGAGTGTTTTTTAGCGTCTGTGTGTTCGTAGTAATGTGTAGAACATCTTTAAAACCTTTTACCCATTGTTTGTATTATGTATGGTGTATTGTTCTAATTTATTTTCTATTGTTTGTTTGCTTACAGATTGTATGAATAGCTTGTGTGGTGTTTTATGATCATATCCGATTAGGAGTGAAGCTATCTTGTGAGGTGAATCAGGAAGCATTTTCATTGAAGGTTTTGATTAGAAGAAAGATCTGAGTTTAAAGCAAGTATAGCATGGGATCTTCCTTGTTGTCTATTCACCTTAACATCATTTTTAATTATATGCAAGTGTCTACCTTGCAACCGTAGTAATTTTCTAGCTATTTGATATCACCAGATTCTTTGATTTCTATAGGTTATTGCATTAGGTAGTATGATGCTAGTAACTCAAACTAAAGCCATGATCTTGTAACTTGACTAATAGATTATGCAATAAACATTAAAATATGCTTTTAGTAATATGGAACAAGGGGGCTAGAGCATTATAGGTTGTTTTATGGTGCTCTAGATTCCTCTCCCTAAGGACTTATCTGTGGCGAATATTCGGGACTTACTGATGCATGTTGTGAGGGCTATATGGCTCTGGGCTTTAGCTCGATATAAGAACCTTTTCTAGCTTGTTATTGATTACTCTATATGGAGCAAGAAGAGGGGCTCTAATAAGTACGATCTCGGCACGCTTAAGAGGGTGCACTTTTGATTTCTTGGTATTTTTGTTAGTCACTCCTTGGAGGGGTTCATGCTTATTGATGGCGAAATCTTAGTGACCCTAATTTGTTAGATGAACCTTTGAAAGGCTTCCATAGTGAACTCCTGGGCCGACCTTCCTTGGTAGTGGGTCAAGAGGTTGCACGTAGCCTAGGGCGAAAGGATAAATCACGACTCACAAGGAAGTATACACCCTCTGCAGAGTGTAAAGCTGGTATGTCAGTAGTGCTCACGGTCACGGGTGGCCTTGATCCCTCACGGAATGAAGATAAAGAACCACGGATAATACGATGATAAAGATGATCACTAATGATTCTTTGCTTATACTATTTATTATTCATGTTTGCTCGGGATCATGTGTTTATATGGGCTTGTGATAAACTTATTTGCTACTCCTAAGGTAAAATTGGCGACAATTAAAAAAGCTAATCGTATAGATTAACTTCAGTGTAAACCTTTTAGAGCCTCTTGAACTCTATGTTATATTTGTTGAGTCTGACATGCACTTAAGCTTCCACTCTGAGAATCTCTGCATTTTTACGTGGGTGATAAATTTTTAATGTGTTTTTTTTCGATGCCTTAGACAGAAAAAATTATAATTTCTATCGGTTTAAAATATCCCAATGTAAAAAAATACTAAAACCCTGAGAAAAATCGTGATCGTGACAATACACACATGGAAAAATCAGCACTCACGAGAAAAATGCAATTTATTCTTCGGTTCTTTAAAACGCATGAAAAAAATATGTACACGACAGAGAAATCCTAACCCTAACTTGCCATGATGGCGCGCCCCAAACACCCCTCTCGCGCTCGCGCACTAGACCGCCCCCTCCCTCACTCTCTCCTTTGTGCCTCCCTGGGACTCGTGCCTTGCGCCTCCTCTCTCCATGACTCTCGTGCGTGGGGCTCCTCCCTCCCGAGCAGCGCCGCCCTCCCCTCTCCCTCTCCCTCTTCATCGACCGTGTTGGGCGTGGCCCTCTCCTTCACCCCGGATCCGGCCAAATCCATGGCGTGCCCCCAGGCTGGTGGATCCGCGCCACCACCTCCACGCCGACAACCGAAGGCGGATCCGGTGTCTCCTTTGTCCTCCTCCTCCTCTCCTCTCCAGGTCTTTGTCCCTAATCGCATTCTCATCGCACGGATCGGCGACCACCGCGCCCCTCGACTCTGACGAGGAGGAGCTAGGAAGCGAATCGGTGCAAACAAGCGAGGTCAAAGACAGGAGGCGATCCATCCTCCGACTTACGATCCAATCCGATCCGGCGATATGGTGTGGTTCTTAGTTCTCCTCTCCTCCCTCCTCTCCCTACAGATCCGGTGCTATACTAACGTCGTGGTGGATGTGCTTGGCAGGTATGCGTCGTGTGCTGCCGCTCTTCACGATCCGGTTGTCGCGCCTCCCTTACCTCATCCGACCTCATCATAAATGCGGATCCTTCTCTCTCTCTCGGTTTCTATAAGATCCAACGAGCGGGCATCGCCCGTGGTGGTTAGGGGTTCTATCGATTCAACGGTGGCGGGGATTTTCGAGCTTTTTGTCTGATACGCTGCCCTGGTGGTTTTGTCTTGGGCTCGTGGATTCGTTGGAGCAAGAAACCCAGAAGCCCACCGTTCTATAGAGAAGAGTAGACAGGACCTTGATGTTGATTATCGATTGTGGTTGGTATGAGCTCCAGCTACGGCCGTAGCTGGTTTCTTTTCTCTGATGATTTGGTTTGGATTTATGATCCGCGTTTCCTTAGCAGCAGTTCATACCCACCCAGATTTCTCATCAGATTCAGCATAAGCAATAACATCATGCAGTAAATTGATAAGCAATATGCATTTTGGATTATTATGAATTCTTGTGTGCCCAGCAGCTTCCTGGCCTATAGATTGTTGATTCTAGATATCAACTTCTTGTGCAGTAAATTCAGCTTCTAGATGCATGTGAATAACTATACAACATACCTCCTTTTGATTAGTGGTAATACTACAGATGCAAGATTTGAGAATAAACCAATTCCTGAGTCTTGACACTATAATGAATAAAGAAACCATAATTTCAATTTAGACAGGCAGCATGGAAGATATTGGATTGTTGATTTTCTTTTTTTCGGGAGTAATATACCTTTACAACAATAGTGGTTCAGTGGCGTCGGCTGGGTCTAGCCATGTACTCATGCACTAAGTTTGTCTAGGCCTTATGGGATTAGCTGGAACAATAAATCATTGATCCTCTAGGGAGGATCTACCTATCAATTACAAAGATTCGTGTATGTGATTTGGAAGAGCCAGCTAGGGGCCGAAGCTGGTTTATTTTCATTGACGGTTTTGTTAGGTTTTCTAGGATTATATTATGGTCAGTTGGCAAGAAAGAATAATTCTGTCAGAATCATACATCTGATCCGTGAACCAAAATGATAGTGATGCGCTCTCTGACTGCACATAGCCTTGTGGGTTTACATGTGCATTTGGTCACATGAATGAAGAGGATCTGTTTCATTTCTAGTTTCTAATAAAATTCTGTTGCTTACATTATGGAATTTGATTTGTATCTTGGACGGTTTCTAGAGCAAAGTGTATCGGCTATTTGGATGGGAGTACCGGAGACCTGAAAGAGTCCCACCTGCTTGTCCTTATAAGCCTGCAGCTCAGAAGAACGATGAGGTATGCCTACATGTTCATCCTACTTTTTGTGCCCTTATATGCTCATGCTACAGTGTATCTCCCAATTGCTTATTGTACTCCGCCTTTACAGGGTGCAGTGAATCAAAACCCCTAGCCAATCCACATGGTGCTGCGGCAGAAGATAAGAAAGAGGAATAATTCATGTATTGAAAATCCTGCTCGTGTGAGCAGGCGCTTAAATGGAGTATGCTTCTTTCTAATTCCACTTTTTTATATGACTGTTTAAGTGTTTTACATAGCACTGCATATAGGCTTTAGTGTATTAGGAGTATGCTTCTTTCTAATTCCACCTTTTCTTTGTATCACATTGCAACACTGCAAATCAAGACCGAGTTACAAAACTGATTTTTGCTCTGTGCACTTCATTTTGCTTAAGGAAGATGAAAGTGACCATTTTTGCTCTGCAATGCCATTTTCCCATGAGCTGCCATATTTTGCTCTCCAACTTAAGTATTATACAACACCTCAGAATATCTAATTAACCCAATCAAACTAGAATAGACACCCGATCCTAAACAAGGCAAGATACCAATCCCCGAGAAGTCCTTGGGTGGGGAATAAATGTCCACTCAGTTCTTGCTGGATCAAAACTGCTGATTTAACCATTAATATTAAAACATGCTTGGTTGACAAACCTGCACAACTTGATTGAAGGCACATGAGATGCCAATAAGTTCCCTCACTCTGCTGAATGCCATATGGAATAGACCTCTCGTGTGTCAATGAGGTCAAGTAGGTGTAAGCAGGCATCAATTATTGTCCTCGGGCATCACCATTGCTTACAACATCATCTTTTTCAACAATGATTTCTAACGCGGCTCATCCTTTGATACCTTCCGTGTGTTTTTACCCAAGAGGTTGCATATGATTCAACCCGGATAATTTTTGCTCACCCTTTCTAGTTTCTTTAGTTCTTTACTACGATTTGCAAGTAGATCCATGTCAGGTCTTTGCTCCAATTTTTAGTGGAGTTACAAGTAACAAGAGGCATGTCTTATGGATGAGAATAAGAAGAGTAAGAATTCTAAGAACTTGAACCATTACCCTGGTAAGTGAGTTTGATTTTGTACTCCGACTTTTTATGACATTATGTGTTGTCGAAAAGTTCAATTGCTCCTGCTGATGAGATTAACACTGAGCTTTCATTGTAGCTGGAAAATAACAGGCATGAACTGCTTCACCATGCCAACAACAGCCATGCATAGTCTGTGCACATTCTTGCCTTGGCCCTTTCATTGTAGATGCTGTTTGCATATGCATTTTAATTGTGCAAGCAAGCAAATATATCCGACTTGTAATGCTCATCATGTTTTCCAATCGGCAATGCACATGCTCTAGAAATTCATAAGGTGAAATATATATTCTACTGCTCCGGCTTCAGTCTCAAGCAAGTCTTTACTGCCTTACTGGTGCATCTCACTACCTTACTGGAAGTACAGTACAAAACAGATGCTACATTTGTTTATATTTACCTGCATCTCACTGTTCTACATAGATTGAAGCTCATTATTCAGGTTCTTGGACTTTGGAATATTTGATGTTTTTCATGGTCTGAAGCTTATAGTGAACTGTTCTGTCTCTCTCAGGTTTATGCTAGTGAAATTAGAAGAGATATGGAAGGAGGTTCAGTGCCCTATCTGCTTAGGTGAGAATATCCTTTCGCATTCTTCAGTTTTCTCGCATGACTGAAGCATTCATATTAAGGAGCTGTGTTTGTGTATTGGATACTAGCTGTTTGCTAGTACAAACTCATCTTCTAGTCAATTGTAGCACAATAATATGGCTGCCTTGTATCATATATATACATGTCATTTTTATGGTTCACCCCAGATGTTGAAAGTTCGAGAATTCCATTGCTTGATTTGCATCATTTTCTATCAGATGATGATAATATGGCTGCCTTGTATCATATATATATATACATGTTGTTTTTTATGGTTCACCCCAAATGTTAGAAGTTCGAAATTTCATTGCTTAATTTGCATCATTTTCTGTTAGATGATGATATGCCATAGCATCTAATCCTTCTATTTTACAGGCATTATCCGAAGACAAGGACAATTATGGAATGTTTGCACGGTTATATAGAGACTACATTGACAAATCTATGCAGAGAGTGATTGGAGATGAATGGTTATGCGTGTAGCTACTGCATATATCGTCATCAAATGGCTTGTTGTAAGAGATATACAATACCTTTTGTTGAGCATTGAACTATCTGTGTATGTGCTATATCTATGTAAAGACATCTCACTTGCTAATACATGAATGAATCAATGTTTGTTAATTTGATTATGTTGTGATGAAATTACGAGTATGGGCAGTCCATATTTAATATGTTGTTGCTACTTTGTTACTGTTTCTATATAATTATTGTATCCAATTTGCTGCATGGTTAAGGGTTTCTCCGTGGTGGTCTTATTTTTAAATAGTTAACCGAGACCGACACAACATTTAAATTTAATCTCGATTAATGCCAATTTTTCTGTGGGTGTTACACCCACGTAAAAATCATTCTGTTAAGGCTTTTCTTTTTTTCGTGAGGATCAACGCACACAACATTTAAATTTAATCTGGGCTAACGCAATTTTTCTGTGCGTGTAACACCACAGAGAAAATTTTTTTTTAATGCAACACACAGAACAATTGAATTTTTACGTCATTATATTTCTGTGGGTATTTTTTCGAGGGTACACCGTCGTAAAAATATTTTTGACGAGTATTCACATTTTTTGTGTGTTTCGCACACACAAAAAAAATGTGAGATTCAATAGTGCTTGCTTTACTTTTTAAATCTTTGGAAAAATCCCAGGTGGGTACCAGATTGCTAGAGTTTGGAGGAATTAGGCTTGTGATCAACCAGGTTAGTGGTCCACTGTGGAATTGGAGTCTTCACCCAAGATCGGAGTTGTCTTTCCGCTGTTTGCTTGTCTAAGGTTATATCCTTTATACTAAGTGCGTTATATATTGAGCATTGTCTTCGATATTACCCTTATTTGTAGCTATATGTGAGATTTGACTTTACGAGCTCACATAGGGTATGTATCTAGTTTTGTTCTTAAAACCGGGTGCTATAAGACTAACAACACCACTCGCTGAAAAAAACACGACCAAAAAACCCCATCCAGAGCCTAAGCAGCTGTTGGAAACGACCTACAAAGGAGCTGCTGTAATGCCTTAGCACCAGCACAACACCAGGGCTTCTTTGTTTTTATGTGTTACCCTTGCAATTTTGAATGTTTGGCCTGAACGTTTGCTGCCTTTCAAATTTATTTATCTTTTAACATGTATAAAAGGTTCCAACAAATATACTTCGTTTCCTTTCTTGGTAATGGAACAAGATTGTAGATTGCTGTACTAGTGATTATACGGTCATGTGCTGATTCAAAATTTGTAGTCATCCTGTAGCTCAAGGGGCTGGAACTGGAACCCATGTTGGGCAGAGTGTTCTCTATTCAGATCAGCACAGACAGGCTCAGCCCATAACACCAGCACCATAAGTGTCATGGTTATTGCTATTTACGTTTATATAGATACATGTTTATTGGCTGACTTGTGTTTACTTGTGTAGCAAATTCATAATACCTTCTTCTGGATATTCTTTCTAATGATTATTGTTCCATTGTAACATTCTTTTTATCAGGCAAGAGGAGCATACCTGTGAGGTGAACAGCAGTGAGTTTGATAGGGAAGTTATAGGGCACTGTCATTAAGTGACCCCACTTCTGACCCCTCAAACAAAAAAACAGATGAAGAGTTAACTGATGATGACTATGCTTGGTACGTATATTTTGCTCTTTGTTTATCTACGCTGAAATTTAATGTTTTCTATCTCTACATAATGGAAGGATCCTCAAAAACAAAAGTTAACTGTCGATATATGGGTTTAGTAACGGAAAAATAGAACAAGTACTTTATGTGACTCAAGAAATTACATTATTTTGGTATTAAATTGTCTTGCTTCAATGCATTACAAAAAAGAATGAACGAACAAGGAACACATAAATTGTTAACTCTATCTAAGCGTCTTCTTGCCTGTTTGCAGGTTGCCTACTACTAGGCAGACTGAGTTCTTTTTAACCGACCAAAAGGTATATCACGATCTATGGTGCTGTCTAGGCCCCTTCTTACCACTATTCCAAATGTCAAGGAGCAACGCCCCAAGCTATATATATTCAGATGTGAAGTATGTATATCATCACTATTTTTATCGAGACTGGCATTTTTGTTGTTATATATATATATATATATATATATATATATATATATATATATATATATATATATATATAAGCCTGAAATACACTGAAATAGCAAGAAGCCTTGTTGAGGCGCTAAAATTTCAGAATACATACACGGATGGACCAAAACAATATAAGCAAGTAAGCAACACACAGTAGCATGTGAGTAGCTGTAGCACCACACGATGTAAATACTATTAATTACTCTGTCATCATTCTAAGCTATAGACATGATGGTATTTTGAAGATGCTAATTCAGATATAAACCTGTAATGTGCAAAAAATAATTATTTTATTATCCTAACACCTCTAGCACATGCATGGTCAAGTGCATAGTGGAGTACTTATGAGGGTGAATAAGCAGTATAAGTGACCATGCCAGTGAAAACCTTTGTGTTCATTTGTTGTATTCATACATTCATTTGTTATGTAGAAATGAATTCATTTTGCTCAATAGCACCAGTCAGCAAATGTTTAGTTTGCATTCCATGACGTTTCGTCTACAGCTGCAGTTTGGAATTTGTTATGTTGGTTGCTTTTAACAATATTACCATGCTTTTCTTCAGCCCAAAGCATGTGCAACGTATGGTTAAGGAATACTTAGATGCACGTCCTTGTATCAACCTCGACATAGCTTCTGATAGCTTTTTGGCCGTTGAGGATCCCACTCTTAATGCCCGTGCTGCTGAATTGGGTACAGAACCACAGCTACCCAGTGTTATTACTGAACAGGCTTCTGTTGCAGCAGCTCACCCTCAGCATAGTATGGTACCAACTGAATCAAGGTAGAGGTTCTAATGTTTTGGTCTGCTCTGCCCTCTATTTTATTTCCATCACTGTCTTGCTGATGTTTGGTATTGATTTGTTTGGGAGTACGCCTGCTGGCTTACTGTATTTTTCTTTTTTCTTAATGAAATGACAGAATGCTTTCTTGTGTCGTGCCGTTGTTCAACAAAAAGTAATTCCCCTAGGCATTATTGCTTTTATTGTTACATATTGTTGTTTTCTACATGTTCATCAGGAATTAAGGCATCCTGTCATATGTAAAATGGAAATTTTAGGCTTTAGTAATTTTCATATGCTGCATTGTTGTGATTACTTAATAGTTTTTTTAATATATTTTTAGAGTAAGACACACAATGTTCTCAAATAATTTCAGTGTCTTGCTACCTTTTCTTGAAATAAAGATTGAGCAACAGTCCCCATGATTTGAATTTGGTCTGGCATAGCTAAAGCAGTGCCAGTTATTTTGGTCTTGGTTTGCTGGTAGGGAGGATAAGGCTAGTGACCATGAAGGGTGCTGGCACAACTAGTGAAAAGTGGGAGCGAGAGAGGAGACTGAGAGGTAGAAAACTGAAGGGCGCCTTTTTACTTTTGCTTAATAAACTTTCTAATGACTTGGAAGGCAAGGTTGTGACACCGTCATTAGCCTCATAGTAGTGGAGTCTGAGAGTGGTGGTAGCTGCCCTATGTAATGTCGCCACCCTCGTAGGATGCTGGGACATCATAGGCTTGAGGTCTATGACTGTCCCTATATCATACAATCAAATGCTGTGGTAGTAATAAGTTGTCCGGCTACTGCTACACATTGATAGTTTTGTAATATTTTGAGAGAATATTGATAATATTCATGTATGGTGTCATTTACCCTAACTTTTGTATTTTAACCCCCTAGTCATCCAGATTAGAAAGAGTGAAGTTTCTTAACAATTGGTGCATGTCGTGCTTACAAACTTTCATTCGAGTCATACCTCTAGTGTAGCTTTATTACTTTTTATGTATGCAAAGAACTATCGATGTTTGGAATTGGTTTTATGATACTTTGATTCCCGCCATAGAGGAAGACGTTGGCCTCAAACTAGTTGTGGATTCAGGCATGAAGCTTCAGCGGAAGAAATTATTCCGAATGGAACGGCCTGGATGAACGAGGAGGTGATGCTGTGTTTCAAAAGTTCATTGACATGAATCGACATCTTGCGGTAGGCATAGTTTTTTACAAATTAAACTTCCAAACTTTAAAACTTTCACAATATATCCCTATGTTGATTTGTTGTACAAGCTGGAGGACTACCGCCTTGATGAACTTCAGCACCAGTGTTTTAATGTGGAGAGCTATGACAAGGTGTACCATCATTATAACTTCACTGTGAGGATGAAGATGCCAGAAGCTGATTGGAAGGTGAAGCTGTATTTTGCTGAAGTGAAGGAGGGTTTTTAGGAAAAAATATTATTTATGCTATCCATTGGATCCAAACGAAAATGGTATAGCAACTGTACAATATCATATATGAAATATGTGTGAATGTACTTGCAGTTTTCTAGTACATTTTGCTTGGCTTTTTTCGCCCGGCCAATGTTATGCATGCAAGAACCAAAGAGTGGAAGATCTGAGACACCCTGCCATTGACCTATATGAAATAGGCTCGCCTGATGCTTCATGCAATTTATGGGACACTGTTGATGAAAATGACAAGGAAGCAACACGTTTTGAGTCTGACAGTTTGGATCTCGGAGTTTTGTTTGGTAGTTAGGTTTGGACATGATGCTCCAGGTTCCGGTAGTAGGTAATTTATTGTATCGAACTTGTGTATCGGCGGGATGTAACGAAGCACTTCATTTGTATGTGTGTGTGTGCGTGGATCTTTCACTATGACTGAGATGGTATTTATTTCATATATATCTGCTTATGTAGTTTCCTGTGTGCCAACCAAGTTACTTAATTGGCTCACGAACTTGGTGACATTTCACATATTTTGCTACTCCTCCATCCCGGATAAGACAGAGAGACCTCTCGTCTCGATATAGGAGGAGTGTAATGTCCCAAGCGCAGAGAGCGTGGAGCAAGATCAACTCCTGCTCCTCTGGTCTTATCTGACAAGTAGAGTGCCTCTTCTTTTTGCTATGAAAATTACGGTAGTTAGCTAGAGTTAGTTTTTCTTCTCTCTGTTTACAAAAGTCATATTCATATGCCATCACAGACACAAGTTGTTTGTTCTCAAGGAACTCCGATGTGAACAAAATTGGTGAGCACAAGGATTTTAAAATGTAGTTCCTCTGTCGGGTAATATAAATAATAGGGCGCCTTTTTTTTAATTGATGTGTTCTATATCAAAGTTGTAAATCTCAACATAATCTATAACTCGTAGTTGATGACAAAAAATTATTTGAGATTCTTTAGAAATTTGATTATTCGTTTTAAGTTCCCTGATTCTGAAATTCAACTTTTGAATTTTTCAAATGACCTCAAATGGTTACATGCTTTACACTAAATTTGTAGTGCTCCATTACATCTAAATTTTTAAATTATTCTCTCATCCGAGATCATTTAAGAGCTCATATATTTTTAATAGAATATTAAATGGCTAAAAACAGAAAACATGTGAGGTCCACATGCCACGCGCCATTGTCCTCCAAAAACCACAAAAGGAAATAATCTGAGCTAGATAAGGAGGTAATTTGTCCGACTTCTAAAGTTAGAGCAACTCCAACAAGGCTCCTATTCAAACCCAACTCTACTCCATAGGTTAACAAACATGCTAAAAAATTCCAATAAATTCACAAAAAAAATATTTTGATGTCTTGGAAACCTTGTGGCAAAGTTTGAGAAATTTTGAATTTTGCATAACTATTTATTTATGCAAAATGGTGTTTTTTATGCCTTAACATGAGACAAAACAAAAAATAGAGGCTGATTTATATTTATATGACATTTTTTTGGTGCGTTTATAAGAGACAATATTTTCTAGCCGTGCACAATTTTTTGAACTTCCTTTATTGGACATATTAATAAGTACAATGACTTTTCAAAAACATGTTCGTAGCCCACTGAGGTCATGTTTTTTTTTAAAAAAATATATTTTTCATGCGCATGCTATTGGGCATGGTAATTGGGCCACTTCGGAGGCTACTATGGACTGGATGGGCATGTAACCACCACACCATAAGAGATATCGTCAGTGGTTTCTCATCGTGACAGGCGGGACCCATATACCACTAGGGACATCAACTTTTTTTTGAAAAATCAAGAAAATAGTTTATGACATGAAAACCTTGTCATAGACATACGACGTTTGCAAATTAGCATTTATGATATAGCAAAGATTTTCACCGAATGGAATTGGACAAGTTTTTTTTTTTTTTTTTGGTGACGTGCATATTTTTTTTCTCACTAAGCCCTTGTTTAGTTCATGCGAAATTTGGATTTTGGGGAGCTACTGTAGCACCTTCGTTTTATTTGGCAAATAGTGTTCAAACATGGACTAATTAGGCTCAAAACGTTAGATCTCGCAATTTCCCCACCAAAGCTGTGCAATTAGTTTTTCTTTTTCGTCTATATTTAATGCTCCATGCACGGGCCGCAAACATTCGATGTGACAGATACTGTAGCAACTTTTTGGAATTTGGGGTGGAACTAAACAAGGCGTAAGATTGCTTGCCTAAAGAATTCATAAACCAGTTGATTTATTTACATTTTGGTCTGTTTTCATATGCCATATAAGTCAAAAAAATGCTATATATTTCATGTAGTGTAAGCTGGCTGGACTCGTTTGCTAGGTCGAGGTAGCTGATTTACCTCACGACCCATGAAAAAAAAATAAGCTCTAATCAAAAGGCAACAAATACAATCCACACAAGAACTTTTCCCAACAGTAAATCAGAAGAAATCTAAACACCCGCCAACGATTAAACCACAGCTTCAATCTTTGCTGTCCTTGATTTTGAATTTTGGATGAAGGTTGTTGACGTCCATAAGATCTCTAAGGGGCAGAGAATACTCTCAGAAGAGCATGCAGACGAGCTCATGGCTGAGGAGACCACCAATGGCCGTGTGGGCGCATCTCGTGACCCGAAAATCTATAGCCTAGAGATACCATATTAGCCCTATACAGTGGCCCTCGAGCAGCGTGCGGAGGCATGCGCAGTTTTAGTGACGACCTCGTACACAGATAGGGATGTTGCCGTGTTCTCGTACACGGGGGACAAGGAAATATGTGTGTATTTAGTTTATGGATGTGGTGGGATAGGATGGTTCTGTCCCTAATTTTTGGAATGACACCATTCTGTCTCATGTTTGGTTGGTAGGAATCGGTCTATTATAGTTCTTTGTTTGGTTGGAGATGAGCGAAATGCATTGTTTTTACCAGGAACAGTCAATAGGCCCACTTGTCATGTGGGGTCCAATTGTTATCCAAAGCAAACATCCTCAAGCTCCTATTCTCTCTCCTTCCAAGATCTCCCACTATGTCGACATCAGCACCTAACAACCGCCCTCCTATCCTCGAGAGCGCTCAGGTCAATGTTGCTTGTCGGCCACCCTCGCATCGCTCGTCGCCCACCCCAGGCTACCCAACACAATTGCGCTTCGTGTCCAATTGTGAGCTCGGTCTTGGAGGAGCTACCGTCAGGAGCTTGGCACGGGAGGAGCCACCGCCATGAGCTTGGCATGGGACAAGCCGTTGATGCTGCAGTGCGAAGTGCCATGCCGCCCACACACCTCGTCTACCTCCCCGCCCTCACAAGGAGATGAGCTGCCCTTGACGAGAGAAAATGCCCAACAATGCCGTCATTAGGGGATGACCCTGTCCGCTCATTTTACAGGAGACGGGGACAACCCAAATCTGGGCGGCATACATTAACTGAGGCGGTCACAAAATCCAACCGTCTCGTAAAACACACGAGGATTTGGGCGGTCGTTTTTTTACTTGAGGCAGGGTCATAATTGACCATCTCGCAAAATGCATTTACCGAGGTAGGCATTTTATTTACGGAGGTGGTCACGGCTGTCCGCCTCATAAAATCAATTTACGGAGGTCCTAATATCGTTTTACTTGAGGCGGGCCTTTTATGAGGTCCGCCTCCAAAAATAGATGCCATTTTGGGAGGCCCGCCTCTGTAAACATACCGAGGCCTAGCCAAAAGCCCATATCATACCACCTATCGAGCTTATATAAATGGCGAACTTAGCGTTTCACGACTTATCTCTCCCTCACAACTCCACCCCTCACCCAGCTGGCGCCCTCTTTTTCATGCTTGTGGCGGCGCCCTCCCTCTCCCCCGTGCGCGGGCCTCCTCCCTCACCCATGGAGGCGCTCTCCCGCGCTGGTGGCGCCCTCCCATCTCTTCTCTCCCTCGCCTCTCGCACGTGGCGGTTGTGCCCCTATGGTGGTGGCGGTGCCCCGGTGTGTGGTTGGCGCGCCGTGTGTGGCGATGGCATGACGCCCCGGCGGCTATGGCCGGCAGCGCCTAGGCGGATCCGCAATGGCGGGGCTCGGGCGGAGGATGCGGCCAGTGCGTGTTGGTGGAGACCCCACGCGCGGGTCCACGCTTCCCGCGGATTTGGCAAGCGTGGGCGTCATTGCCTTGATCCATGATCGATCCGGCGACTCCATCGGCGGCGCCCGCTCTGGGACCACACTTGGCGGTGGATCCGCCAGCTTGGGTCTCTCCGGCGATGGGGTGCGCAAGGGCCCCTCGACGGTGGCGGACGCAGCGGATCCAGTGGCAGCGGCGTCGATGGGTTCGGCTCGCCAGTGAAGTTTTTTTTGTTTTTTCTTATTGATTTTCCACGGCTCGCTGTGCAAACTTGATTTTCGTGAGACGGGCATTGTGTCCTTCTCCGTGAAAGTTGCGTTAACGAAGGCCTTTTGGCGGGCGGGCGCTTTCTCGCCTCGTAAAATCAAAATGCCCGCTGGGAAAAGAATATTGTAGTAGCGACCAAGATGCCGAGGATCGACCCATTTCGTCCACCTTGGTCCGTGGAACCAAAAACACACGGTAGGGAAAAGATGGACGATGGCGATGGGTCTCACACTCTCGCCGACGCCGATTGTGAAAGGTGCAGCATAGTGGTACATAGCTCTGGGGTAAGGCAGCGCTAACTTCGTGCAACTTCATAAATTTGGGCCAATTGCTATGCTACATATTGAAGTATTGGTTGCCGGTGCGGTGCGGTGGTCTCTCTTCGTCCCTACATAACTGTTGTTTTTGTTTTTCATACCATAAGTTTGACTAGATTAGTAGAAAATATGTGCATCATTTGTATGTCAAAATAAATTTATTATGAAAATAGATTTAACGATCTATCTAACGATATTAATTGTGTACCATGAGTATTAATATTTTTTATTTATATAAAATTAGTCAAAATTATTTTTCGAGGAAGCGAGCGACAGTTATTTAAAGATGGAGGGAGTAGGTCTTAACCTCGTTTGAACTCGTGAGTGGGCCCGTTAACCTATAATCACAAGCTAAAATGTTAAAAAATATAGAGGGCATAAGATCTGAGACCCATCGGCATAGCCCATGGCCCAGCCTAGGAATGGCGCAGCCCAACTGTCATCGTGCCTATGACGGCCTAACCCGATGGACGAGCCGTGCCTGGCCTTCTCCCTTACCACGGTGTGCCAATCAGGTTTTGCACGATTAATCACAGCACTGGCCTGTTAAAGGCCCACTACACCGTTCAACAAATATAAGCCAACACCAAAAAAACCTAGCCTGGCTCTGCCATTCCCTCTCGGTCCGGTGCTGCACATTCTCTCCTCCCGTCTTCATTTCTCTTGATCTTTCTCGTATTCTTAGTCTCTCTACGGCTATACCACCGATTCATCGAGTCCCTGCAGCCCTGCCTCGGTGCCCCTACCCTCTGTATCTCGACTTCTCTTCCGTGCAAGATGGCAAGAGGGCTCCTGTCTACTACAGCCCATAGGAAGAATCAACCCTTTGAGTAGAGCGACTCTGATCTGCCTCCATTCACCCCCGAACCGAGTCAGCGTTGAGCATCAAGATCTTGCTGCGAGGTTCGGCCTCCTTGATGGCGACGGTGAGGGGCATCCTCCTGCTGGTTCAATCTTGGATTTGTTGCCTGATTTGTCTATAAATTTGCTGTGGTGACAGTGTTGGAGAGATACCATGATTCGATGCACCTTCCTGCTTCAAATTTGTGGTAAGGTCCTCAGATTTTTTTTGAACATAAGGTTCTCAGATTTTTGTTTTGAGCTAAAGAAGATGATAAATTCTGAGATGATTTGTCTGCACACTTGCCAGGCTCGTAAGGCCGAGCGGGCTTGCATGGCACTGCTAAAACCATGTAGGGCCATGCTTGGGCCGAAAGCATTGCCCATGAGTAGGCACCACGTGCTGAGCAAATAGGGTCGTGCCTTCGTTTAAAAAAAAGGAAAATGTCTATTTTACTTCTCTGAACTATCCTCGAAGTCTAGTTTTCCTCTCTGAACTTCAAAACTGGGTAAATCACCATCCTCAACTTTTAAAACCGTTCATTTTACCACCCTAACCCGATTATAGGTGGTTTTCAAAGACGGTTTTGTCTTTTTAGTTTAAAAATAAATCCAATAAATACCTAATGAGGTTTTTAAACCATGAAAAATATCTCTAAGCTTCTAAAAATTCTGAGAAAAATACTAAACATGGATTACAACACGAGAAACCCAAATAATATATTTATATATTGTGAAAATAACTCTAGAATCTTGTAAAATTTTGATTTACCTCGAGGAAAATCGGAAAAATATCCAAAAAAATCTAGAAAATTACCAAAATATTCCAATTCATATCTTTTGGTAGTTTTCCAGATATTTTTTGCATACTTTTCCCATTTTCCTAAAGCTAAATCAATTTTTTTAAAGATTCTAGAGAAATTTTCACAAGATATAAATATATTATTTGGGTTTCTCGTGTCCTAATCCATCTTTAGTATTTTTCTCAGAATTTTTAGAAGCTTAGAGATATTTTTGTGGTTTAAAAACTTCATTATGTATTTACTGAATTTATTTTTAAACTAAAAAGAAAAAACCGCCTTTCAAAACCATCTATAACCGGACCAGGGAGGTTAAATAAATGATTTTAAAAGTTGAGGGAGGTGGTTTACCCGATTTTAGAGTTCAGAGGATATTTCATGGAGGTAAAATAGACTTTTTCCTTGAAAAAGGTTGTGCCTTAATGGGTCGGTGTTGGGCCAGGACTGACACCCATTTGGCCATCTATAAGAGGACCTACATTTTAGAAACGAGCGTAGTATACTATGTGCATATTTTTGTTGGTGAGCTTCATATAGTAGTCACGGTAAAATAAAATTAACTGCTCCGGTCCCTTCCTGTTTCAACGCCCTAACGTGCATATGAAAGCTCGGGTCCAAACTAAATTTGTATACAAGAATATTCATCATGATACCTTTTCAATACAGTGTTAAGCTTAAGCATGTGCACCGTGCAGCACAAAGTTTCATTATGACATAAATTTTTCACTGTGATTATTATGGATTTGGTGACCCATGCCTGTGAAAAATTTTAGTCTCCACGTTTTGTTTAGTCGCGATTCGGATTAAAAAATTGAAGTGACATGAGAGGTCATCTGTCGGATCTCCTGCGAAATGAAACGAGGCTAAAATGAAAAAAAAATCCCGCATCTCTTTTTATTACATCATCCATGCATGACGATGAAAGATGAGACGCATAGTTCTCGTACCTTGGTTCGATAAAAATAAAAAAGAACTGAATCCCACCGTTCACTCTTCAAAGATTCGACAATCTCCTCCATCCCAGGTGAAAAGGACGACGCGAGCAATGGCGCGGATCGAGCATGCTTATCACCATTCACAACGCCGCCCTCCCGAGCTGCCGTGGCCCGCGTCCCTGGCCAGCGCCGCGACGGTGGCAGAGACGGCCGCGAACGCGCAGACGGCCCCCGCGACGGTCACCCTGCCGCAGAACGCGCTGGCGACGTCACACACGCTGCCTTCTCCCCCGCTGCTTCCCCACGAACCAGCCGCCGTGCCGGTGCGGCTAACCACGTCGCGGGCCGCGAAGGCCGCGCCGGCCGCCGAGAAGAGGAAGCCCTGCGCGGCGGCGTCCAGGAAGGGCACCAGCGGCAGCGAGCCGACCGCGGCGGCGGCGCACACGGCGAACAGGTACAACGCCACCGCCGAGCAGACGGCCGAGATCGCGCCGGCCGCCACGAAGTACCTGCACCCACGGAACTCAATGCACGTTGGCAAATTTGCAACGTGTGAATGTGCAAGCATCTTTGTTACCTTAGAGCGTTGTACTGGCTGTACGAGACGGAGGAGTAGCTCGACGATTCGGTGCCGCCGTCACCACCGACCACCTCGCTCTCGGTGGCCTTCACGACGGCGGCCGCCACCAACAGACCGAGCGCGGCGATGCGGAAGATGAGGCTCAGGGCCTTGCACTCCCCCTCTGCCATCGATGAGAAGAGAAGGCAGTGACAAAGAAGAGTACCAGACCGATGCACAAACCAAACTGTATAAAGTGTGTCCTGATGCTTACATTGGTGGAGAAGTACTTCTCTCTGAACTCTGAATGAATGCGTGAAGCAACCAACAATTGATCCATCCTTGGCCCATGTCAAATTACGATTTTGTGTTCGCACGTACTTGCAGTTAACAATTAGCATTGAATTCCTCTCCAATCCCCAAACTATGTGCTCTCCAAGCCAAAGGAAACATTCAGATGACCCGCATTGGTACGGTGATATTTGACTCTTCTGAAGAGATTTGCAGCATGTAATCTGCGTCTTATATATTCAGATTGTGGCTACATTGGTAGTACGAGAAGAGGTCTATCGGTGAGCAAGACACTCAAGTATGAACTTGTCTTATTCAATGGACTTCTTACCTTCAAACTTCCTTGTTGTCGTCCAAGTTGCAGAGTTTGTTTTAAGTAATTCAGCAAAGAAGGAACATTGCGTCGATAAGGAATTCAGAAATATTTGTTCGTTTCAAGTTGTCCGAAGTCCGAGAGGCAAGACATTGATCTTGTTGTTCAGTAATCAGATTATTTAATTTGAACACTAAGTTTTCCTTCTAATTGAATGGTTCCAAAATGCATGAACAGGTACAATGTGTATAACATTGGAACAAAGTACTGTTACCCTTAATGTATAGGGACTAGAATCAGTGCTCTGGTTCCTGAATAAGCAAGAAAACATTGCGCCAACAATTGGGCAAATTTTAAGTTTATATAGGTCAATGATGACAGTCATCCATCGACGCCCGCAACTTGGTTAGCCTTTAATTCTCAACTATGCAATGCTTCATGAGTCATTACAACTGAACATATTTAACATCATATTGTTACTTCATGAATTGTTACTCATTCCTTGTGCTGCTGGACCTTTTCCTTTTAATATAATCAACAGGTCTCTTGCATTATTTGTTTTATATAAAAAGTAATTTATTTCAAGTGAATATTTTTCTTTCAAACTTATTTCAAGTGAATATTGTTTACAAGATAGACTTCTATGGATCTTGTCATGATTTACTTTTTCTGGTAGTTATTACTTTTGTAATGTGAAGGAATGGAAGGCCCAAATCATGTTTGGGGATGCAGTCACATGGAAACACCCAAGAGGTTGTTTATATGTTTGATTGTGACCTTTTTGAAAACAAACGCAGCACAAGTACAACAACTGAGAGCACCATTTTCTTTTATTTAAATAACTACCTTTCAATGTTCGCTACTGGTTACAAAATAAAAGCCTTGATCATGATAAAAGCCTTGATGTCAGGATGATGTCACGAATAAAATTAGTATAAATTGATGTTAAACATTTACGACCAAATCAGAAAACAATACCGTGTCGTGTGTACCAAGTACTAACTGAAATTCCAGTCCAAACAGAATTAATACAAAAATCAATGCAAAGTAGGAACTCTGAATATTTCAATTCGAGCTTAATCACAGAAACAGTTTCTTCTAGCAAGAAATTCACGTGATTCAACTCTCCAAATATGTTTTTTTTTCGCAATATGATTGACGTCTGGCTAAGGGACTACGGGAGGCCCAGAGATGAGCTAATGGTGGCAATGGCAGCCGCGGCCACAAACCGGCTTTGCCTTGGGTTCATCACCCTTGAACTTGATCCATGTCGAGGCCGGCACGTCCTTTAGGTAATTGGACGCAGCCAGTGCGACGGCCGCCGCCATCGAGACGGCCCCCGACGCGCGGACCCTCTGGCAGAACTCGCCGGTGCCCTTACAGACGCCGGCGACCCTGCGGCCGCAGGTGCCGAAGTCGTCCACCGAGAACGACAGCGCCGACGACGAGTAGAGCAGCACCTGCGCGGCGGTGTCGACAAGCTCGGACAGCGACTTGGCCGCCTTGCTTTCGTCCACCTTGCCGCGCGCCGTCAGCCACGCCGCCGCTGCCTGCAGCGCCGCCGATATCACGTTGGCGACTAGACAATAACTGCACCGCCGTCCACGTACCATGATCAGCTCAGCAATGGTGTCAGCCTGTCAGGTCCTCATGCGAGGAAGAAGAATGGATGCATATACGGCCGGTGCGCGTACCTAAGGGAGCTGTAGTCGCTGTAGGAGACCTGGCTGGTAGCCGGAGAGCAGCCGGTGCAAGAGCGCTGGGAGGCGGACGCCATCATGGCCGCCGACGCCACCGACAGCGCCACGGTGGCGATGCGGAGGGCGAGGCTGGCCGCATCCGACGACCCGTCGGACTTGCCACCACCAGCCATGGTTCAGAGAACTCAACGAGCAATCGCATCTCCTATGCTAATAATAAAGCAGCCTATAGTTCTTCCAATTATTGGGGATAGCATTTATTTCAAATTATACCTTTGCTAATGATTCTGACAGCAGCGTGCAGTTAGGAACTACTACGGCTACACATACACATTTGTAGAAAGAATATATGTATAAAAAAGTACTAGATAGTTTTATGCGGTCGAATGAGGTGGATGCTACATGGTCATTGAAGATGTGAGATCCATATCATTGCGACGACGTGGTTAACTACTCTCACGATAAACTTGAATATTATCGAAACTCAATATGCACAAATGATGGGGAGTTCGATATGGTACGTAGTCGATCGTTGACTTGGACTCGGTGAAAATAAATAGGTGATATGGTACGTGCCAGTCATATCAGCTGGGTGGCGCCTTGGTTATTTCCCGGCACAACAATCATTAACAGTCTTGTTAACCTTTTCTAGTACTGCTACATGCAAACATTATTCTTTTTGTATTTTCCATTTGACGACGATGAGAACTTATTTTATTTGTTCACCAAAATAAATTTTGTGTCTGAGAATTCGACCTGTTGCTGGATATGTACAAGGATATAATTATATTAAATCACCTACCCGTCTAACATAGCTATTCATTATACTTCTCGGGATTAGCTACAGACTGCAAAATGTGACATTTTGTAAATGTTTCTCCAAAAAAAAAACAAGTTTTGTTTGGAACACGCTTTAAGTGAAGATCTGATTGGAAGTGTGTGCCCTGTGACCCATGGAGACCCCCGCCCCACCACCCAGCCTGCCGGCATCCTCTCCGGCACTGGTGGCCACCCAAATCCTCTGCGGGGCCTCCGCAGGTAAGGGATCCATGCTCTCCCCGCACACGCCACCCTTCTACCCCGGTGGCACGCCAGGTCGCCCCAAAGCCATGCGATGGACGGAGCTCTCCGACTACTCCGGACTGCGACTCCATCAACTCACAGACGCTGCCGTCATCCTACGGTCCTACCTCGATGCCGTCCGCCGGGGCTCTCCGGCAAAGGGTGGTCAACCACGAGGGGGCGGTCCCAGCGCCCAATCCACCACCTGAGCCATCGTAGAGCTGGCGGCGAAGGCCGCGCAAGAATTCGCTACCGTTCGGCCAACGGGCCACAAGCGCCGTCAGCGAAGAAGGAGGGCATGCAGACCCAGGGACGGCCAGGGGGATGGACAGACGCAGCAAGCCAGCCGGGAGCTCATCCCAGTGCACCTCAAGCTGGGAGGGCGGGTGGACGGCGGGCGCCATGTCGGCGGCGATTGCGTCCCAGAGGGCCAACGGGTGCCTCCCAGAGGGCGCAGACGCATCTCCGGCCCCGACGCCGACGGCTGGAGAGTGGTGCTGCCGCGGAACCCGGAGGACCAGAGGAACACGGCCGCGCGAATACCCCGGCGGCCCGGCCACCACGACGTCGACGCATCCCGGACGCGCTGCGTGACAAGTGCCTTAACTGCCTCTCCTCTAGGCACAAGATCGCCACCTGCCGCATGCCTCTGCGGTGTCTGCGCTGCCGTGGATTCCGACACCTCGCCAGAGACTGCACGCGGCACAGGTCGCCGGAGAACGCCAGGAATGACGGACGCGCGCCCATTGAGCAGCACTTCGTCAGGGTGTGGCGGACCAACAGCCCAGCCACGCCGTAGGGCTCGCAGGATTGTGGCTCCACCCCCACAGACAGCCCGACACGGCATGACACCGACACCGACGACCGCGAGCCGCTGTCACTCGGCCACCCAACATAAAGGCAGGTAGAGAGCGCCTGCATCATTCAGCGCACTACCGCCATTGAAGATGCTGAAGCTAACCTGCGTCACGCTCTCACGGCGATGGCGGCGGATGCAACTGTCGTCGTCAACACCTTTGATGCCACCCGAGCTCTGAGATCCATCAATAGTGTCCAGGAGGGCTCGTTCACGGTGGTTCCATTCTTCCGAGAAAACTTCATCGTGCTCTGTCATTCGCGAGAGGTGCGCGACAACCTACTCGCTTCCTCCCCAGTGCCAGCGGCCGGCACATCACTGGTGCTCCGCCCCTGGACACGCCTGGCGCACGCTGAGACTGTGTCCATGCAGTTCAAGGCCACGCTCGAGCTCGAAGGCATCCCGCCGCATGCCTGGGAAGAAGACACTGTGGCCAAGATCCTGGCTCCAAGCTGTTGGGTGCACGAGGTCGACCCGACGTCGGCGTCCAAGGCGGACCTCTCAGCCTTCAAGCTAACCGCCTGGACGAGCGACCCGAGGGCCATCCCTAAGGTCGTCTGGTTACATGTCACCTAGAACGAGGTCATCATCGCCGGCGAGCAGGCCACGATCCTCTTCGGAAACCTTCCGCCGTTTATCCGCCGCAAGGACGTCCTCACATACCGGGTCATCATCCACGTTCGCAGCGTTGTGCAGACTTCAATCCGGCGAACCCCTCGCCGCCAGCCAGCCCACCAAGCTCTGACGACGGGGACAGCGGCCATGACGGCAATCCGGAGCACCACCACTTGAACGGCGATGTCGGGGCCCACATGAACGGCCATCAAGGCGGCGGAGTAGGTGCGGCAGACGGTCCTCGCATTCCTGGTGGGCGCCCGGCCGATGACGTCAGCCGACAACTCCACGCCTGCCAACCTGCAGATAAGGCCTGCCGAAAGCAAAAGCAGCTGCAGCTGGAAGCAGGCGAACCGTCCGCATCAACACGGTTGCAACGCGAGAGGAGTTGTTGGAGCCAGCGCCAGTTGCAGCAGTTGACTCGCGGGACCTATGCCAGTTTGAATTCGAACCGAAGCTCCACGACAGCGCCACTGGAGACGAGCCTGCCTCGGATCTATATATGGCCAACGGGCCGGCACGGCGTGCCACCCGGGCCGTGCCCAGCTGGGCGTCGTGCCTGACCAAGGGCCAGGCATGGTTTGCTGGGCCATTTTTTGGGCCGGGCCGGCCCGAGAAGGCACGGCCTGCCAAGCGTGCCAGGCTGGCCCGAGGCCCACAGAGAGAGGGAAGGGGAGAGCAGGAGGCAAGGGCAGCCACGGGAAGCGGCGGCCGCCGCCGTCGCGCTATACGGAGAGGCTGGAGGTGGGGCCGCGCGGGGAGGCAAGGAGGCGGCGGTTGCTGGCGCGCTTGAATCCGTCCATCGCCGCTCGAATCTGGCCGCGGATGTCGTGCCGCGCGCGAGGGAGACGGCCATTGATGCGAGGGAAACGCCGCCGTGCGCAGAGAAGGCGGAAGAGGCGCACGGGAAGCGGCGGCCACCGCCGGCGTGCTCGCCCTGGTGGGGAAGGGGCTGCGCGGGCGGAGGCGAGGCAGCCAGGGCGCTTGACGCCGGATCCGTCGAGGTGAGCAGAGAAGGGAGCAGGGCGGAGCTCGGGGGCGAGAGGGAAGCGCAAGCCTCGCGGGGTAGGATTTAGGGTTCGGGCGGGGTGAGGGTGAGGCGCTGGGAGAGGCGGGGGCGGGCGGGAGTGAGTGCGCTTATATGCCTGCCTTGGCGTGGGGGCGTTGGGAGGCGCAGGCCAGGTCGCTAGTGAGCCGACTGCTCTGTAGCAGGCCGTGCCGTGCCGGCCCACATGCCTGGGGTAAGGCCCAGACATGGCCTGCTCCTCCGGGCCGAGCCAGCACGGGCCCGCTAGCCGCTGGGCCGTGCCGTGCTTGGGCCGGGCCAAAAAAACGGGCCTTGGGCCAGGCCGACGGGCTCGGGCTGCATGGCCAACTATGCTCGGATCCCATGGTCCTCAAGGCAGGGCTCCTCAGTGGCCCCCCTTTGACAACGACCTCACACATCGCCAATCATGCAGATGAGGCATCACCAAGTGCTGAAATCTGCGGCTGGAGAACCAACCGCGAGTGCGACATGCAAGTGGATCCCGTGGATGTGACTTCCTTCCAGGCTATCCCCACGAAAGCTGCATACGACAACCTCCTCAACCTCAGTGGCCATGCAACGGAGGACGCAGCACAGCGCCCAACGACGGACATCCCCCACACTATGGATGCCCCAGGAGAGGAAGCAGACAATGCAAAGACACCAAACCAGCTAATGCCCCAGTTCACGACATGAGGGAGCCAGTGACACCCGAGGGTGAGGACGTTCAGGAGCCGCCTGTCGTCCGGGAACAGGGCAATGGCGCCCACGGCCTGGACACGGCCAGCATCTGTGGAACGCCAGTGGGCTCAGGCGCGACAGGCATCCCAGACATCACCCCATCGCTAGGTGAAGCCCAACGTCGGCTGCTCAAGTTCGGTCACGAGATCCTGTGCCGTGTGCGGTCACCACTCATCCATACTCCGCCCAAGCCGAAGCCACAGCCCAAAAGCAAGCCTCATAGCATAAGCAACATTGCAGTCTTCAATTAACCTTTTAACTGGTTTGGGCTGCCTTCGAGCCCTATCAGCAGCGAACGTTGTGGAGGTTGCACAACTAGAGAAGAATGCTCAACAATAGAAGAATCATCAACCATTGGAGAAATTTAAGCAATAGGTGCATCTTGGACAACAACATTATCAACATCTGGTGCATCAATTAAGTGCTCCACCTGCACACTTATTTTCTCTCCCTCAACAAGAGCATCAATAGATAGGTTGTCATAAAACATAGTAGATTCATTAAAGATAACATTCCTACTAAGCACAACCTTCCGAGTCTGGGGATTCCACAATTTATATCTTTTAACACCAGGTTGATAACCAAGAAATATGCATTTAGCAGCTCTAGGCTCCAATTTACCATTATCAACATGAGCATAAGCAGTACAACAAAAAACTCTCAATTGCAAATAATCAGCTGGAGAACCAGACCATACCTCAATTGGAGTTTCTTACCAAGAGTAATGCAGGGTGAACGATTAATAAGATAGCAAGCAGTGGAAGCAGCTTCATCCCAAAAACGCCTATCCAAACCCGAATTTGACAACATGCAACGGGCCTTAGAGATGACAGTTCTGTTCTAATGCCCAATTACACCATTCTGTTGAGGCGTATAAGGAATAGTGTAGTGCCTAACAATGCCTTGAGACTTCCAATATGCTTTAATTCATTAGAATAGAATTCCATCCCATTATCAGTGTGAAGCTTTTCAACCTTCTTCTCAGTTTGATTTTCAATCATAACCTTCCACTCTTTAAATGTTGAAAATGCTTCTGATTTATCTTTCAAGAAATAAGGCCATACCTTACGAGAATAATCATCTATGATTGTCAACATATAACGAGAACCACCAATAGAAGGCTTGCGAGATGGTCCCCATACATCAGAATGGACATAATCAAGAATACCTTTACTTTTATGAGTAGAGATATTAAACGACACCCTCTTGTGTTTGCCAAACACACAATGCTCACAAAACTTCAGCTTACTGATGTTATGTTCATCAAGAAGTCCTCTTTTGCACAATTCATGCAATGCTTGCTCACTCATATGCTCAAGACGCATATGCCAAAGATTAGTAGCATCAAAATTAGATATTGAATTAGAAATTACAACAGCATCACCTGTAATTATAGTACCACGAAGATGGCACAAATTTGGAGATTTCAGTTCACCTTTCATTACAACAAGAGAACCTTTTGACAGCTTTAAAATTCCATCTCCACCGGAGTACTTGTACCCTTTACCATCAAGAGAACTAAGAGAAATAAGATTCTTGCTCATGTCTGGAATATGCCTCACATCAGTCAAAGTTCTGACAATCCCATCATGCATCTTAATTTGAACGGACCCAATGCCAACTATATCACGTGGACTATCATCACCCAATCTAACAGAACCTCCACCTTAGAGAGAATCATAGGTGACAAACCAATCTCTATTAATGCATATATGAAATGAAGCAGCGGAATCAAGAATCCATTCGTCACTACTATTTGCACATCCAGCGAAAGCAACAAGCATATCACCAGAAGAATTATCTGCCAAAAAAGCAGCAACAGAAGCATTACCTTCATCATTGGATTTACCTTTTCTCTCTGTATGTGCCAGTTCTCTTCTCTTTATTCTTTAATTTATAACACTCACTGATGAAGTGATTGACTTTCTTGCAATACTTGCAAAATTTATCTCCCTTGTGTCGAGATTTTGATCGGCCTTTGTAACCATTAGAACTTTTGCCTCTATTGCCATTGTTTGATTTATTTTCTATCCTCCCACGAATAGACAACGCTTCTCCATTGGAAGCAGAACCTTCAGCATCCAGAGTTAGAGTATCATGACTATATAATAATGTATCTCTGAAGTTTGCAAAAAAACTAGGCAAAGAGCACAAAAGAATGAGACCCAAATCTTCATCATCATAATCTTCCTCCATAGCCTGTAGATCATAAACGATCTCCTTGAAGACCGTAAGATGGTTAAGCAGCTAGTTTCCTTCGTGAGATCAACTGAATTTAATTACACAGGCTAACCAACCAGAGTACATGATAGTCACGGCAGATCAAATATGGTTGAGATCAATTTAATCGGCCAACACAATACAGTAACGCAACAGCACAGGAAGTTAGAACAGAGTACACCCTAGCTACAGACTGTACAGCAGTACTTGAACGCATCATTTTTTTTAAATTCCAATAAATATACAAAATTCTAAAAATAAAAATGATATCAGTACTTGTCGTACATGAATCTCCCTTAACTGAGCCTTATTTACAAGGAACAAAGGTGTACATCATCTCAGTTACTTTGGACATTATGCAAAAACATTGATCAGTTTCCTTTCAGAAGAATCACCAACTATATATGCGATGCTGTGACTAATGAAAGAAACAAATTGTTGTCATTAGAAAGGAAGTACTGATCAGCACAGAGGATGGCAGAATTAGAAAGTATCCTTCTCAACTATCATTATTGAACCAATCGGCAAAAAGAAAGGTATGCTTCCATGAAAGTGAAAGACACTTCCATAAAAAATGAAGACCTGTTACTGCACATTTTTATAAGTTATCTCTAGCTAATGCACTGAATAATATAATCACCAAAAGCAGCCCTTGCTAAAATTCATGAATCATACTACCATAGCAAATAAAATTACTCACACATACCACATACACATAGAAAAATAATCTTTCACAACCTAGCAGCTGCAAGAGTGGCTTGTCCCAAGCCCCAACTGTGGATCAGGTTTTTGCAGCATTTTGCAACAGTACTTTAATTTTAAAGTTTAAAGCCCTTACTGCATCCTGTGTTTGTAAAATCCAAAGGCTGGGAATTCCTTATAACAAGTTAAAAAGGGTCTAAAGTAACAATATAACATTAAATTGTGCCTTTACAGAATTATCCCTTTAGACTTTCACAAATGTACACCAATACTTCAGGATATTTCCCCATTTTGTTAACGAACATTAGCTAGTAAAACACACAATTTAACTGTGATTTCAGGATAGCAAACATTTCTAGCCCACACACTTACCCACTAATTCCTGAATGCTTACACAGGATAACAAAACCATATAGGTTGCAAAAGATTTTAGACGACGAACATAACATGTCGAACCTCGCTTAAACGGATCAAGCCTGAACTCAAATTCCTCATCTTCCCATTCGTCGTCGTCATCCTTATCCTCCTCCATTTGGATGTTGCGTGCCACATTAGCAAGCTTATCACTTAATCCATCGTGCAAAGAATCAAAACCACCCATCGACCCTGAGCTGCTCCTGTTGCCAGATGCATCAAACCCAGGGACTGCTGGTAATTAGAGACTAACTGAATATTGCAAATTCATGACAGTATAAGCACATAAGCAATTAGTAGTAATGTCGAATCAAAGGGTTCAATCAAAGATGCACAGATCAGTAGATCACGCAGATCCAGGAGATCTAGGAGACGGAGGTGGGGGCGAGGATGGTGGCGGTGGGGGGTGAGGACGGCGGCGGCGGTGGAGACGAGGAAGAAGTCGACGGAGGTGGAGCCAGATCAGGTCTTCGGGCGCTCCGGGCGCCGGGGACCACGCCATGGTGGAAGGGGAAATGCGAGCACGACAACAGGGGAGGGGTGGAATTGGAGATGAACGGGCAGACCTATGCACACACCAACAGCCACCAGAGCGGCGCCATTGTCAAACTCGCCTCTGCCGCCACCTTCATCACCTCCTCCTTCACACAAGGCTCCAATCCCATGGCACCTGGCATCCCGTGGAGCCGGATCTCTGCGGAGACTCCGTGATGTCAGGCTGCAACTGCCGCTGCCCTGCCTTCGGCCTCGCCCCCATTCTACCCTCGGTAGACGGCGGCGGCGGCGGACGGATGGACGGCGGCAGAGACAGAGACAGAGACGGAGAATGAACTCACGAACAAAATATTCATCTAACTATCCTACTTATTATCCTGGTTCAACTCCTTGGGACGGCTGCCGCTGCTGTGACTCGGAGCGTAGTCACCGCCGCGGCCTCCATGTGCTCGGTTGGGGAGCTGAGGGCTGGTGAGGAGGGGTCGGGCCCGAATCTCGCGGGAGACGATGCAGGAGCAGCGCAGCGCGTCGAGGTCCTCCCGCGGACGGATGGCGGATGGTGGCGGCGAATGAACCCTGAAAGACAAAAAATATTCATCTTTTTTTAAAAGCAAATATTCATATAACTATAGTACTTAAATCATATATCCTAACTATACTAATCAAAATATTATTTTTATAATTGTGGATTTACCATTTTACCCTTGATTAAATAAAATAACTACGAAAAAAGAATTGCCACTCTTTTATTTGAAGTCCTAATCCTTTCAACTTTGGAGGCGTTACCGCGCATATGGGCCCACCGACCATAGACACATCCAACGCCTCCTGACGCCTCCCTCATTAACGTCTCTCAATGCCTTCCCTCATATGGGCCCATCAATCATTGACACAACTAACGCTTCCTGACGCCTCCCCAACCATAGTAAAAAAGTTCTTGACGTTATCCACCGCACGCAACTAAACGCTGCAGTGCCTGGGCGTGTCCGCCACACCCGCCGCTGGTGACTCCCCAGCAACAGCCGCGCCCGCCCTTTCGAACTCCGGGCCCTCGGAGTCTGCCGAGCCGCATCGCTCGTAGCTTGCCGCGCCGCCATCTTCAGAGCTGCCTCTCCACGCCGCCGTCCTTAGAGCTTGCCGCTCGGAACTTGTGGCGCCCTCGTCCTGCTCCGCCCCTCCACCGGCCTTTGCTTGCGTCGGGGGGCAAACTGGACTACGGCCGCACCAGGGCCCACGCGAGTCCGGGAGCGGCGCAAAGCTACTGTTTTTGAGCGACAGCCAAGGCACAAGGGCACTGTTGTTGATTGTTGGAAATTTGTATATGTTGGCGTAGTCGCCGATGGATGGAAATTTCTACGTGTCTGTTGTTTTTTTTCGTCATCCATGGACAATGTGCTTCCGGTCTGCATCTGCAGAGCAACCTCGCTGGCTTGGCAGGTCTGAGTTGTTTGTCCTCAATTTGGTCTTGATTTTATCCTTGGATTGCCTCGATTTGGTGTTTTTTGGTCCGATTTTCTTATTGGTGGCCTCGAATACCGTGATTTTTGTCTCCACACTATATGCATGTGCTCGGCTTCGACGCGGCCGAATCCCCTCCTGTCTGCACGGCGACCTCGCCGGCGTGGCCAGTAAGAGTTGTTTGTTCTCAAATTTATCCATGGTTATCTCGATTTGGTTTTTATTCGATCTGGTTTCCTCGATGGTGCCTTGATTTTTGTCTCGATCGGATCCGTGGTGGTCTCGATTTGTAGCATGCCATATGTTCGTGTTGCCTGCGCGGATTGTTGGGGGAGTCCTAGGAGGAGACGTTGCCTCCGAGCGCACGGAGGGGCCGGTATGGCCAGACGAAAAAAATGTGACGAAAAAAAAGGCAGAAATTTTAGCTCTTTATTATGAGAAAGAGAAAGAAGAAGAAGAAGAGATAGATAAACATGTAGACGAATATTTTAAAAGTAATCCACCAAAAGTTATTCGTACATCTAACAGCCTTTTGGTCAGATCAGACCGCTGAATGGCGTGGAAGGACAATCTCTCACGAGCTACTGCGGAAACAATTTTTAGTAACGGTCAAAACAAAAGCATATTTAAGGGGTGGTTCCGTTAACAAATCTCCATCTCCATACTAAAAAAATGTCCAGAGCAATCGTCCTCATCGCTTTGCTCGCTCCCCCGTGCGCTCCCTCGCTTTCCCGCTCGCGCGTTGGGCCCGGTCTCCTCTCCCTCGCGCTATGATCCCGAAGATAGATCGCGTCGCACGATAGCTCGCTTCCCCTGCGACGATCCGGCATCCAATCGCCCCGTGTCTCGATCCCTCTCCCCCGGAAGGCAAGATCAATCCTTCCCCCGCGCACCCGCAGTCCTCGCTCTGCCCTCGCCCTCAGCCTCGCAGCGCGCGCTCGTCGCACCCACGCCGTCGTCCTCGCCGTGCGCTTGCGACGTGCACGCCATCCTGCCCGCTCGTCGTTGTCGAAGGGGAGCCAGAGCGGCAGCCCCAACACGGGCGTACCGGCCCCCAGTGCGGCGGCGGAGGCGGCGTCCCCTCGCTTTCACGACCCCTCATCTCCTCCACCACGGCGTTGGCAGAAGCGGAAGCTCCCGTACTTCTCTCCTACTTGGTGTCTTGGTAGCCCTGCCCCTGCCATGCCACAGGTATTGCTGCCTCCGCCTCTCCCCTTCGTCCCTTTCTACTGCAGTGGGATCGGGTTGTCGTCTTGCTGCCTGTGCGTCGGGATAGCCGGATCTGGTGTTGCTACGGCACACCACGCGCACGATGAGCGTATGGGGCGCTTGTGTCGGCCTGCCCCGCACTGCCGCTTTGCCTAGGGCGAAGCACGCACGCACGCACGGGACCTGGGGCCTGCTGACGCTGCGGATGGTGATGACAGGCCTGTGGCTGCGGACGGCCGCAGCAGCTCATCCATCTAGCCCCATCCTGAGCCTGCTCGCCCCCAGCCACTAGCCGTCCTTGTACTTGTCTCCTGGAGGATTGTTTTGGCCTCCATGCTGGCACCCCGTGCCTGCGATGGATGAGCAGGTGGTGGCCTCTGTTGGAGTCAGGCTAGCGATCCCTGTCCTCGTGCTTAAATTTGAATTTTCATGACATTATTTTTACCCGAAATGTCCATTCCTCTTGCTATGCATGCAATTTTTGTCCTCGGGCTGCAATTTGAATGATCGTGATATTATTTTTTTGGTATTATATATAACCGTTGCAATGCACAGGCATGATCCTAGTCTAGCCTTGAAAATAGGTTTTAGTGGGATGGTCACTTTAGGACAACCGCCCGATAAAATAGATGTTCAGGTACGGTGGCCTTATGACAACCGCGCTGAAAATACGTTTTTAGATGTAGTTTCCTTGACTCAACCATCATGTAAACTTCTTCAATGCTGGTTTCGATAAGGCAACAGTATTTGCAAACATATTTTCTGGGGTTGTTGGCTTAAAAGAACCACCGTTCAAAATGTATCTCAAAGGCCGCCGGTTTGGTTCAAAGAGAATAGGGACTGAAATTCTATTCCAATTTTTAAATTTCAGCAATATTTGAAGTCTCGGTTTCACACCAAATTTTAGGCCCAATATTTCACCATTTCATTCAAAATACCTTCATACGTTGAGAACAAATGTATGCATACATTAAGGTACTAGTTAATATCACTACACCAGAACATCAGATTACTGTCGGTAAGAACCCCCTATCACTGCCAGAATTGCTTGTGGTAGAGGATAATCGGAAGTGATGGGGGTGGACTATCAGTGCTGGTTTGATGAAACAGTAGTGATAATACACTATCATTGGAAGGTATCATGGGTTCGTATGGCAAGCATTGTGATTGTCCGTCGGATGTCAAAAGTGTGGATCTCCAGTGGCTCGGGTACTCAAAAACACAAGGGAGACACGACGGTTTATTCTGGTTCGGGCTATCGAGGCCCTACGTCTAGCAATGAGGTGTTCTTCGTGTTCAGGAGCACCCAAATCGGGGGGTTACAATGGAGGAGAATGAGAGTTTGGCAGGGCATCGCTCGGTGCTATCCTACGGCTCGTCGGCGGTGAGGTTTCTTCCCAGTGAGTAAGGGACCGACCCTCTCTCTTGCTGGGTTGTCGGGGGAGGAACTCACTACCGTTCCTCTCGGTTGCTCTCTGGCCAATTATTCTCCTGTCAAATCGGCCTCTGGATGTCTAATCTCTCGCCCTCTTCCCTCTATGGGAGCCAACCCTTCCCTTATATTCCGAGGAAGGTCAGGTACAAGTTGGTTTGGGGGTTTTGGTCTGTGGTCTTCATGCACCGGGTGCAGAAGGGTGCTGCCGCGGCGTGGATGGGCCTTGGCTTCGTCGTGTAGGGGGTCAGAGGAGCAGCAGGAGACGCCTAATGTTGCTGATGTTGCCTGACACTTGACCATCGGGGGTTGTCTGCTGCGCCCGGCATCCACCGAGTAAACCTTCTCGAGGCCTCCTTGCTGCTTGAAGGAGCCCGGCTCGGGTGCTAACGAGTGAGCCTTGGAGCCCTGCGCCCCTGGAGTTGGTGAATTTGCTTGTCCTATTATGTCACTCCGTTTCCGTGACCTGTCGAGGAACTGAAGCGGATATATGAATACATCATAATTGGATAAGTTACTAGGCGGAGATGAAGTCATTACAAGCCAAAGTCCCACTCTTATACTCTTATGGGGCACACCATGACATAGTCCGTGTAGCTAACATCCCCTATTATGTATCTGAGTGCATCATTTAGGTATATCAACACATGAATTAGTGCAGTCTCTTTTGCCTCACAAGAACGAGCGCACAGACTACCAAGGATTGAACAAAATGGAGGCACTACAAAGGCGCTATCTCCTAAAGCAAAATGTAGACGATCATGCAATCCATGTGAGGTCGGACTTCAACATTCATAGTACTAGTGATACCCGAGCTGCTCTATGGCCTAAGTTAGAATGGCGTGAAGCTATATGCAGAGTACGTCAAATCATGATACAGAACTGCAAGTGGTAGCAAAACATCATCAGCTTTCTTCAGGAAGAACTGACCAAAATCACACCTTTCATCATATTCCTTCAAAACCTTCTCAATCATGTCACCTTTTCCTTCGATACTAGTCCTGCAAACTCGTTTCCATGTGCTTGGCGGAAATTTGATATCTTATATAAGTTAGGATGCTCAAATATTTATAGGGCCATCCAAATTAACAGGATGAGGACCACCACGGGTGCAGACAGCAGAACCATCATCCGAACATGAAGTAGATGCAGCACAAGTAGCACTAGCAGGATGAGGTGAACTTGCAGAATAACGATCATCAACACGAGAAGCACCACGAGAAACAAAACAATCACCAGGTACAGGCACAGACAAGGTAGGTAGCATGTATCCTCTTGACTCCTCAGTTGAAAGTTAAACATACAGACAAGAACAATTTTTACCTTGTCTCAGAAATAAATAAATGACTCAGTTAGAACTTAGTTACCATGTGTTTACAACCAAAAAAAGGGAACGGTTACATAAATACCAACCTCATGGTTCCCATTTCGTTGGCTAGAACCATATCCATCACTTCTAAGGTCTAAACGAAAAACTTTATCAATATCCTGGTTATTTATATAAGAACAACGGGCCGGGGAACCTAGCTTGAAAGGTTTCAAGTAAAACCCATGCTTCAAATTGTAAACATATAGAAGCTACAAACAAAAAATAAAATTTTTAGTTACAAACTTACTTTCATATATAGAAAATATACATAAACAAGTAAACAACAGACAACTAAACTAGTTACAACATTAGCTACTGCACAGGTTCAACATGAGTTATTACTAACCTACAAACACAACAAACATAATTACACACACCAACACAGAGAAAAAAACAGGGAAAGAAACTAACCTCAAGAAATATTGTGCATCCACAAATAGAAGGGCTCTCTCCCGGTTTCTCCACCGACTTCTTATCAATCTTATACACTCTACCACAAAACCTCATGTGATCTACCAAAGCTTTACACCAATTTACATTATGAATATATGCAACATCCTTAGTCCACATCACATCACCATTCCTGATATAGGAATCAGTTGGATACAAAACCCAATCAAGAAGAAACACCTCAGCACAAGATCATCATCAAGCTTTTAATCCTTCACCATCTTCTCAATATCAGCAATTGAAATATTGGGTTTATGAGACCCATACAACCTCTCAGATAGTTCACTCCTATGAATATTTCCTGTCTGCTTATCAAGTTCTTGAGGATCAGAACCCACGCTGGGCAAACCAAGTACACAACTAATAGCAAACTCATTGATACAGATTTGTTTGCCACCTCCAATTATCAATTTCATGGATTCTGTGTCAAATATATCCAACAACCATACAACAGAATCCCTAGAAAGATTATTAGTTTTCGAGCGGGCCACCAAATCCCATTTCAACAATCCTCTTCTTCACATCATCACTTAGAGCATTACAAATTTATTGAATTTCTTTGGCGAGCAATGGGCATTTGAGAGCTTCGATTTTTCAGCATCAGGTACAACATCACCACAAACCTATTATTCATATATTCATGATATTAAGAAAAAATAGAGACTTAACCACTAAATATAGCAAACACACTCATTTGTGCTTATAAATTGATTTTTTTTATAGACACAAACAGATACATTACCTCTTTTTTCTTTTGTTTACGCTTCTTTGGATAGCATATTGCTTTTATTGGTACATCAGGCGATGAATTCCTAGAACCAACATCTGCATCTCCATCTGTGTCATCAACAACCCTAGCTCGCTTCTTCTGCAAACCAGACTTCTGGCTACCATGCTCTTCAGTACTCATCCGAATAAATAAACCATAAACAAAAATTGCACTCAGTTAGAGCAAACACAATACAGTAATTACAAAATCCAAAAATAGAATATACCAACTTACTAAACTATGCAAATATAAAATGGCTACAAATTTTAAAACCTTAGGTGCCGGCGTAGACTTCCCTAGAGTGGATCATGGCTAGAAGACAGGCATGGCTCGCCAAACAACGCCCGCTGGCGAGCCATCGCTAGGGCATGTTGCGATGACAGCGGCCTTACCTGCACGGCGTGCACAATGGCGAGGCGGTCGAACGTGGTAAAACGACGATGAACTGCTCGGCATACACCACAACAAGGCGGTTGCTTGACCTAACACAAGAGCAACCGCCAAATGGGGCATAGTTGGAATGCACACGAGACGGCGACGAGGTCTCGGCGAGGCGGCAGGGCGGCGGTGGCCCTTTCTATTTCTATTGAAGAAGAAAGAAAGGGGGCATGAGAAAAATAAACATCAGTTACAACCTGAACTCAACAAATTTACAAATAAGCCAGAATATAGAGTTACAACTATAGGGAGAATGCCAACCGCCGGTTAGACATCAGACGCCACAACGAAGCACAAGATTGTTACTACAATAAAAAAAATGGATATAACTATAATATCACACGAGCCGTAACTGATAACGGGAGCGGAACGATGAAACGGCACAGACAGACCAAATAAAGTGCGCAAGTAAAGGCTGGGCAGAACCACGTGAGCGAGTGCAGCCCAAATAGGAAAAGCCCAGGTTGGATAATATTCTATGCCCGCACACCACGCCGGCCCACCTCTTACGTGAGCACGCGCCTGGCCAGCCCACCTCCTCACGCCTGCTTGCTCGCCATCACGCACGTGGCACGCCTGGTAAGCCCACCTCCCACGCTCGCTCGCTCGTCTTTCTCCCGTGTTCCAAATTATAAGCCATTTTAATTTCTTTAGAGAGTCAAAGTATTTTAAATTTAATTAAAATTATTAAAAAATTTACAAAAATTTATGCATCAAATAGATATAATATATAAATATAATTAATGAATAATCTAATAATACTTATTCGGTATCGAAAATGCTATTATTTTATTGGTCAAATTTGAGATGCTTTGTCTATTCAAGAAAGTTGGAATGACTTATAATTTGAAACCGAGGTAGTACTATAAAAATCTAATAATACTTATTTGGTATTATAAATGTTATTACTTTATTATATAAATTTAGTCAAACTTAAGATGTTTTGACTCTCGAAGAAAGCTGGAATGCGATTGAGCGACCGTGATAAGCATTAAGTTAATAATAATTTGACATCAAGATCAGATAAGATAAGAGAGCCTCTGTTTTTATCTCGCCCAGCGGTCCAGGCCATCAAGATCAAATTAAACGGCAGCACTGTCCCCAGTGGACACGGCAGAGTCAAAGGTGAGCTCCACCGGAGGGCTGGATTGGCCTGATCTGATCGCTCTCGCTGCCACGCAGGGGATCGGACAAAGTGCTTTAGTGTGTCGTGTCGTGAACTACTCCATTTCCATAATATATTTCTCTCTCCAAAAATTAAAACATTTTCCGAGATATTAGTACTTGCATTGCATCTCGTTGAACAGGTATGACGAAATCGAACATGAAAGCAAATATGCATTATTAGCAACCTTCACGTCGAGAAATACGGCGGGAAAGTAACAAGATGAAAAACACCACAATAAGACACCAGGGTGGCAGTGGCGAGCATGGCGAGCATGGTGGCGGCGCTGGCGGCGCTGGCGGGCATGGTGGTGGTGGTGGCGGCGCTGGCGGGCATGGTGGTGGTGAAAATGGCGGCGGCGGCGGCGGTGGAGGTGGAGGTGGTGGTGGTGACCGTGGTGAAGGTGGTTGCGGAGATGGGGGTGGTGGCGGTGGCGACGGCGGTGGCAGAGGTGGGGGTGGTGGTGGCAGTGGCGGGCATGGCGGCTGCGGCGATGGTGGTGGTGACCTTGGCAGCGGCGGTGGCGGCGACGGCTGTGATGGAGGTGATGGTGGCGATGGTGAAGGCGGTTGCGGAGATGGGGGCGTTGGTGGCGGCGGGAGCGGCGGTGTTGGCAGCGTTGTTGGCGCTTCCGCGACGATCTTCGCGACTCTCGTGGTGTACCCGGCGCCGGCGGCCGAGGCTAACATGCCAAGGTTGACGAACGACGCCTTGTGGAGCTTCTTCGTCAAGCCTCTGGGCTGCCCTCGGCTCCCGCCGGCGCGAGGTCGAGTTGGCCCGCAGGACGTGATATCGTCGATGGCAAACAGCAGCGGTGCGGACGTCGACGTGAGGGCCAGCACCAGCTTGTCGATGAGCTCCACGGTCTTGGCCGCATTCTCCCACCCTGCCACCTCCAGATAGATGGCCACGCCCTGAAGCACCGCCGTCGGCAGGTTGGCGAGCGCTGAGTACCTGCATGCATAGCAAGACACAGGACAGACATGGCATGCGTCTTCTTAATGCTGAACGGCCGGACAACGGAGATGGACGGAAGCATGCATGGCATGCAATTACTTACTTCAAGGAGCCGTAATCGCTGTACGAGAAGGTGCCGCCGGGGCTGCCATCCTGCTGGTACATGCACTGCGTCGAGGTCGCTGTCATGATCGCTGACGCCAGCGACAGGGCCACTGTCGCGATGCGGAACACGATGCTGGCCGCCTTCCATGCGCTCCGGTCGCTGCCGCTGCCGCCGGCCATGGTGGATGGACGGATGCGCACCAGATCCACGGATGACGGATCCAGAGCAGCCTAGCTTGGGTCAATAGCCATGGAAGTGGAACCCCCATATATCTTGGATTATCGTCACCAACCTTAAGCATCTCAACAGTAAACAATTGTGCAGCAACAATTGTGCAGCTTGATTTTGAATATCAATAATTATCCCACTTTTATATTAATTGTCAGTGCGTTTTTATATGTTGCGGTAGTTACGCTATCTTGAGTTCTAAACAGGGTAGTTGGATTTGTATCCATTGGTTTCAAATTATAAGTTTATTAGTAGTATAAACGTGTCTGTTCAACTCATCTTGGGGTTGGACTTCGTATCATGTCTCAGACATGCATGCTACTCTACTCCTACGAGTATAGGAAAGAACATATGAAGAGTATTAGGGTATTATGGGAATATGAAAAAGTAAGTTGGAAGAAACGCTTCTCTTTAAAATTAGATAGAGATAAGTAGTCAGACTTTTCTAACTCTAACTAAGTCTATTTATAGACAAATGTAACACTAGATTAGTTTCATTTAATCTACCATGTAATAAGTAATGCAGTACACTTATTTGGTATTGGAGATATCAACATATATTTCTATAAACTTGGTCAACGTCATAGAAAGTTGAATTAGAACAAAAACATGAATTCTGCATAAGTTAAGTGATAAGGCTGAACTACAAGATTGAAGGCGAACTACCGACACTGCGTCTCGCAGACCACTCATAAAGGTTAATCGGCCGCACAGAATGTTTATTCTGCAACGAACGTGCATCATAGGAACACTTAAAGCACAAATCACCTTCTCATCTAGACCAGTTAAGTATATAACTATGCCATATGTTTACAAATTACCCGTTTTTGCCATTACAAATGTTGTTGCGTGCCTCCATGTATACCGGTTAAATATACATTCATGAGTACAAGAGTAATAAATATATATTTTCATAGTTTAGCAATCAAGGAAAATATTCCCTTAATGAATCATATATGTTGTCAATGACGATTCAATTTTAACTATATCACTACAACAATTTATGTATTTTGTAATTTTAGACAAATTTATTTATTTTTAAATACACACATATTTTAGTCGTAAGCCCTCTATTTTATAACTACTACAGAACTAACATTCACTGCCCAACACAGTTTTTTTATCATGCTGCTGACTTACTAATACTACCATGCCGATGTGAAGGGTGGTTTGTGTAATCTCGACGAGAAAAGGTGTTGTTTATAGGGAATTATTGTATGATATGACATCTAGGTTGCATGCTTGCACGCGAGACTGGCACCTCAATCTGGGCAAAAATAACCAAGAACCGAGAACCGAACCGAAATAACCGGAACCGAAACCGAAGTAACCGAAACCGAAATATTCGGTCCCAGGTTCGGTTCCAAGTTCTGAACCGAAATTACTACGGTTATTTCGGTTCTAGTGCTCGGTTAACCAAAATACCCGAAATAACCAAACTAAGTCTAAAGGCCCATAAGAATACGGCCCAGCCCAATACAGAGGTACAACCCTAGGTATAAATTCCTACTCCCCTCACCCACCGCCCCTCACATCCCACCCCGCCTGCCCCACGCCCCTAATCCCCGCTCCCCACTCCTCTCCTCGCTGCCCCGCCGCTCCCCACTCCCCTCCACGCTGCCCCCAATCCCGCCGCTCCCCACTCCCCTCCCCTGCCCGCGAAGGCGCGAAGGCTAGCCACGGCGGCGACGCATCACGCGGAGGCGGTGCTCCTCGGCTGCGCGTCACGCGGACGCGGAGGCGAAGCGCTCGGGTGGCTTGGCCATGGCGCAGCCAATCTCCCTTCCCCTCCTTCTCTCAACTCTCAGATCCGGCGGCTCCACCACTCCGGCATGGCCCCGTGCCTCCCTCTCTTTCGTCCTGCATCCGACGGCAGCACGTGAGATAGGGAGCCGCGTGGCGGCGAGCAGGGCGAGGCAAGCCGTGCGACGGCGAGCTAGGCAAGTGGCGTAGCGGCGAGCAGGGCGAGGCGCAGGCCGCAGGCGAGGTGGTGCGCACCGCGCAGGGCCGCAGGCGCGGGCGAGCAAGGAGACGTGTTTTTCGAACCGTAACCTAGAAACCGATGCTTTGTTCTTCATCGCTGCTGGAATTAGTGATTTGTGTTGCTCTTGTAACTTGGATGTGCGATTCTGTGAATTTTTTTCTCTGTTCCTAGCACCTCGGTTAGTTCGGTCATAACCGGAACCGAACCGAATTAACTGAAACCGAATTTGGTTGGTTCTCAGATTTCAAAAGAACCGATCGGTTACTATTTCTTAAAGAACCGAATTTATGAAGAAATCGAAGAACCGAACCGATCGGTTTCGGTTAACCGAATGCCCATGGTGATTCACAGTATATATGGCTCAAGCATGTATGCAGCTTGCCATCGCCAGCCGCAGTCGTCGTCTCGGCATCAAGTGTGGGTGCAGCAGCAAACACGTAAATAAAGTAGCTTCAATTGAACGACGGAATTAAGAATTTACTCTCAGTGTATATATATAATAAAATAAATAATTGAAGTACTAGCTTCATTCGTGTGTATGTGTGTATATACCTGCTTCCAAGGTGGGTGCCATGAGGGTGCAAGACGTGACCATGAGAAGGATGCAAATGGCAGCAGCCCTCAACGTATCAACACTCGCAAGTACTATTCTTGTGTTTCGGGATGCAAATGGCCTGATGCTTATGCTCGTTTATATATAGTGAAATTGTTAGCGTAAATGACACATTAATTAATGCTGGCATATCTCAAAGCCAGGAATTGATATCCTTCCTCGATCCTACGATACACCAAAAAAGTAAATGTGGACCTATCCAACTCGCCAAGGAGATATATAAAGGAATATATATATAATTTTATATTTGGCCCGTTTGAATCCTTGAATTAAATTCATTCTAATAATTACAATTTTGGTACAGATTAATTAAGTTAGTATAGTTATATATGGAATATATTTGTATATTTATTGTTAGGTATACAAGAGACATACTTATATGTTGCATTTCTATCGTAGAAAAGTGAGTTGAAAAGTGTGATATAAGTTGGAGAATAGAATTATAATATAGTGATCTATAGAATATATTTCCATCTCCCACCCTATGAATTTGAGAAAGGCTTATTTGTGAGCTTGAGAATGTTATGGAATGTCATATTCCAAACTAAATAGCCTAATCCATTATATAGATTTCAATTCCTCCAAAACGAACGAAGAGATCCAAACGCCCTAAATGAAAAAGATATTAGCAAACTGGGGGCGTAAATCGGCCTGGGCCATTTTCTGCAAGCGGTGCTGGAACGCTGCAAAAAACTGCCGTGGGCCTGTTTGGCAAAACCGGCATGGGCTGTTTTTTTTTTTGGAATTTGCAGATATGTTCCAAATTCTGCAAAATTTGGTTTTTTTTTCTGCATGTATTTGATCCTCCAACTCAAATGCAATCTCCTCTAATCTTGTTTGCTGTCAACAAATGGCAAGGAATATCTATCCTCACCCTTGCTCATATCTTGAATGAAATCACCAGCATCTCATCATGAAAATACATTTCCTCTCGTCAGTATTTTTCAGCGAATGAACAGTGTTTTCCTCTCACAATATTTCATCATAAGCTAAATTTTAGCGAAACCAACGAGGCCCCGTTGCTCATAGGACTTTGCTTTGGGAAAATTTTGAATGTGAACATGCTCGTGTCGCTCTGGGCAAAGGTCTGGCCACCAGGACTAGTGTTGCAGCCCAGGATTCAGTTGCTAGTCGCGGGTCCATAGGAGCAATCGGCGAGCACACCTGCTCACTAGTCACTAGTCCTGTGGAGCACCGGACTGCTCACTAAGACTTGCGTGGTGCAGGCCTTTCACAGGCCGGTGGGGATCCATGCTGTATGGGGTCAGTCGTTCAAGCAAACATTTGAAACTCTACGTGATCTAAGTGAACAGTGGTGACATGATGTCGTCTATCTATAGTCGTCTATTTCCACGTGAAGCTGACTGCAGCGGGACAACAATATTTTATGACCTCATCATTAAAGGAAAAACACGAGTAAAGGAACGGAGCTCCACCACTTGCTTGACCGCACAGCTTGTGCCACTCCGCGCAGCGTGGCTGAGACAGTGGGACGGAGGACACCGGCCGGCCCTGAGGCGGCTGCTTGTAGATGAGCGCAGGCGACGTTTTTAACTACATCCCAGTATAATGTAGGTAGCCGTTCTCGTGCACAGCTTGCAAAAGAAGACCCGCTGCAGAATATGTAATTCGCACCAATTATACAGATATACTCAAAAGCCGAGAACTGCTACGATACGAAAAACATGCATGCAGGGAACAAGTCATGAGTGCACTAATTAACAGCAGTAGAAGATTATGCATGCATTCTGTACAAAAAAGGAGTGATGGAGTACGTACATCACTACCGGAAACAGCAGATTTGTCGAGTGCAAAAATGTTTGCCGAGTGCATTATATCGGGCACTCGGCAAACAATCTCTTTGCCGAGTGCTGTAAAAAAACACACTCGGCAAAATAATGGCACCCGGTAAACAAATTCTTTGCCGAGTGCTGAAAAAAAAACACTCGGTAAAACATAGGCACTCGGCAACACACCGCCACGTGGACATCCGTCAGTTAGTGTGCCGGCCGTTAGGACTTTGCCGAGTGTCAGTTAGTGAAGAAATAAGTTTGCCGAGTATTTTTTTTTGCACTCGGCAAATAAATAAGTTTGCCGAGAGTTTTTTTTGGCACTCGGCAAATAAATAAGTTTTTTTCCCTTTTGACCTTGAAACTTTTTCTACTCTCCACATACAACATGTGGTACTCCATGTTAAGATTTGGTATATTTCTGAATCTGTTTGCTATATTTAATTAATTTATTGTATTTCAAGGAATTTTTTGTTATAAGTCAAATTTGAACCCCAAGTGATTCAAACAATAGAATAAAATGAGTAGAAAAATGATATTGATGTTATTGAGTCCAGTGTGAGGCCTTGCCGGGGAAATTAAAAGAAATTTCGAACATCTTGTTTAGGAAACACGACCACGAACGTGTGGCCAAATGGTTTTTAAATTCTAAAAAAGCAAACGAAGTTTGAAAATCATGAGATTTGTCAAGATCTCATGATATCATACGTGGAGGCTGTGGTAAAAAAATTGAGAAGGTTTCACACATAGATTGTTACATGTGAAATTTTGGTAAATTTTTTGTTCCGTTTGATAATTTTAATTTATTAAGTGCAATTATAGAATTTTAATTGATATAAATTAAATTTCAGTTGTAACTGCATAAAATAATGGAATAATATTCCTAGAAAAATCAAATATATATTGTTGAGTGAATTTAACAAGGTATTTTTAAAGTACATCGAAACAAATTGAGAAAAACACGTTATGAAAAAGAAGGAGAAGAAGGAAAATAAAAAAAATTGGCTTGTTGAGTGCCCCTTATCTGTCACTTGACAAATCTAGGGTTTGCTGAGTGTCATACCTGGGACACTCGGCAAACCCCCTAACCCGGCCCCATACACGCACAGTGGTTTAGGGTTTGAAATAGGGAAAAAAACAAAATGGGTTTGCCGAGTGCCCGTGATCTAGCACTCGGCAAACCTAGACTGTAACACTCGGCAAAGATGGTTGTCTGCCATTCGCTACCATTCACCACCCACGGATTGCGATCCGTGTGAGAGCCTGCCAAATCAATCTGAGCCCTCCATTCCCACGCGATCCGACGGTGCCCGTCCAACCTCATTCCCCCTCTTTCTCTCTCACTTATCCCTTCGGTGTGTCTCTGGCAGATCTTTGTCTTCTCCCCCTCTCTCTCCACTGTCTCTCTCTCACTTATCTCTTCGCTGTGTTGCAGGAGTGGAGGGGCGGAGGTCTGGCAGGCCGCGGGGACGAGCGGCGCGGGTGCGGAGGGCGCTGGGAGCGGCCTCAGGGGAGTGGAGCGGTGGAGGTCCGGCGAGCCGCGGGGACAAGCTGCGCGGGCGCGGAGGTCGGCGGGAGCGGCTGCGGCGGTGGGGAGTGGAGGAGCGGAGGGGCGAGGCGGTGTCCGATGCGTGGGTGGATTTGGGCGGGCTATCGGCGGCGGGGCCTGTTACAGCGTGATGGCGTGGACGAGGACACCAACCTCTGCGACATCCACGCCAATCGCGTCACCATCATGCCCAAGGACATCCAGCTCGCCCGCCGTATCCGTGGTGAGCGCGCCTAGGCTGCCGGCCGGATAGGTGGTGCCGCAGTTGCTACTCGGTCGCCTTTAGTTTGTGGTCGTGTGGAAGGAATGGTGTAGCAATCTGCATTCTGCAATGTCTGTCAAACCCTGTCAACCTTTTGTTGTCATCAATGGAAATTGCCTATCTTATGTGCCTAATCTTCGTGTTGTGTATGCGGACACGTGGCCAAAATCTGTATATTCTGGCACTAAAATGGCCATCTTTGCCGAGTGTCTGCCCTGTGACACTCACCAAAGAAGCCAACATCTGTTCATTCTGGGCCAGTCTTTGCCGAGTGTCCAGGATGTGACACTCGGCAAAGAAGACATGTTTGCCGAGTGTCAGGGCCGGGGCACTCGGCAAACAAGGGCATGTTTGTCGAATGCCGAGGCCGTTAGACACTCTGCAAACGCGCCGTGACCGTTTCCGCGCCGTCATGTTACTTTTTTTCCGAGCATCTGTTTCAGCACTCGGCAAAGTCTGCCCGATAAAAAATACTCGGCAAAGAGACGTTTGCTGGCACCGTAGATGCCAAGTGCTGTTTGCCGAGTGTTTTTTGGGCTTTGCCGTGTGTCTAGGGCACACGGCAAAGGTACTGTTTCCGGTAGTGCATGCATTTAGTAAGCGACACGTAGAATCCAATCCAATCAAAAAAGCCAAAAAATATTAACGGAAGGGTGGTTGGGGTGGCCATCCGCCGCTTGCCTCAGATTCTGTTCCACTTTCAAGAACAATTCTTGTTCGTCGATCTTTTTCTCTCTCCTCGATAAAGACCAACAGACACAGTGCGAAGGGACGGGAGGATGTCCAAGGCCAGGTCATCGGTAGTGAATTCACCTTGGAAGAAATCCTCTGGGCAGATACGGAAATAAAAAATTTCAAGCCTGGGCATAGCTCCTCGTCGGAACATAACGGCACAGTTTGAAAACCAAAGAATCTGCACACTCTTGCACATGGGAAGGCATCAGGGCCAACAATGAACCTTCCCAGCACTTGTGTGTTGTCACCAGACACATCCACTTTCACAAAACGAAGAGCCTGCAGCATCCCGAGGACTTCGATGTCCTCCCTTCGCACCTGATGAGCCACTTCTATCTCCAGAAAGGATAGGAGGAGAAGCGATCCAGGATTAATCCATGTGGGCAACAAACTAGTGTTACGAATACGAAGATAGGACAGGTTGCCTAGGGACTCCACCGAGCCTTCAAGATTCATTGAGGATCCTCTGTTGTGGCTACTCCTAGACGTCGGATTTTTTGCAGTTTGCCTAGGGACTCCACTAAACATTTGCAAATGCCCGCATCATCTCCTGCTTCCTTGTCAAATTTTAGACTAACATTGAGGATCCTCTGTTGCGTCAGATGGCCCAGCTCTTCGGCGATGTGTGCAGAATCAACAACTGCACACCGCAGCATTTCTAAGGATGTTAGATTCCTCAATCCATCTGGCAGACGACATATAGTCCAATTAAGAGTCAGGAACATCAGTCGTCTTAACCCCACAATAGTCGATGGCAATTCTTCTATATATCTTTCACCTAGGTCTAATGTCTGCAAAAACTGTAGCTTCCCTATCTCTGATGGGAGCTCACCAGCATATCCAGTATTTCTTAGACCTAGATACCTCAGGTGAAATATGTGTGCAACGAAACTCAAATTTGTAAGTTCCTCAAGACTGCAACCTTATACACGGAGAAAGGTGAACACATGAAACGGATGGCATCAATTTAATTATGGCATCACCGAAGATAGTAAGTGACCTTAGTTTTGACAAGTCCATTATTGTAGGCCAAGTAGTATTGTGGAGGGACAACCTGTGAACCTTGCTTCCCCAAGAAGGTGTGTTCTGCTTGGCATCACCTAGTACTGTTGCAACAAAACTTTCTTCTCTTGATATGGAACAAATGAGATCAAGCACCATGTCATGCACACGGCAAGCAGTAGGCATACCTTCCTCATAAATATCTGCTGGTTGGATCAGACGATTTAGACAGGTTCGGGTCGTCTGATCGACGTAATACCCTACGTCCTGTGTCTTTGGTGGATTGTACTGAGATGTAGTCTATCCGCTAGGGGACCCCTGCCTCTCCTTATATACTCTGGAGGGGTAGGGTTATAAGGTAAGTATCCTATTTGGTACTATACAATGTCTTGCGGTGCACGCCGAGCAGCGCCGTGCACGCTTTGATCTTGTGGGCTGGGCCACCTTTGATGGTACGGCCCATGTCTTGTCTTGTGGATACCGGGGGCCATACCCCTACAGCTAGTCCCCGAGCCTGACAGTAGGTGATGTAGTCACGTGGTGCCAGGGTCAGAAAGTAGAAGACCAGCCGAGCAGGCAGCCAGTCCCCGGGCGTAGCCTCAAGATGAGAAAAGCGCACATTCACCGCAAGGTGAAGTGTGCCCAGTTAGTCCCCGAGCCTGCTGGAAGATGAAGATTGAATCTTGTAGCAGGTTCAAAGAAAAAGAAGTCTGAAAGCTTTGTCAACGTCATCCGACATGCGCGTATCAAGACCCCAAATGTGCTGTCCAAGATCAGCACCCTGATCCGAACAACATGGAGCAGCTTGATAGCACACCGATGAGACGTAGCAAGATCCGACCACCAAGGGCGATGTCCGAGCACCGAGGAGTCCCCGGCGTAGGCGGCGATGTCCGAGCACCGAGGAGTCCCCGACGTAGCTGGCGTTGTCCGAGCGCCGAGGAGTCCACGGCGTAGCTGGCGATGTCCGAGAGCCGAGGAGTCCCCGGCGTAGGCAGCGATGTCCAAGCACCGAGGAGTTCCCGCGCGTAGCTGGCGATGTTCGAGCACCGAGGAGCGAGGAGTCCCCGGCGTCGCTGGCGATCTCCCAAGCGCCGAGGAATCCCCGGCGTAACTGGCGACGCCCGTGCGGTGAAGTGTGCCCACTTAGTCCTCGAGCACAAAGAATCCGAGCGCCGAGGAGTAACCGGCGTAGCTGGCGATGAAGCACGAGCGACGAACAGTCTGGTCAACTGGTCGGCGGCGAAGTGAGCATTGAGTAGAAGCGACCGGCGAACAGTCCGATCAACTGGTCGGTGACGGAGTCCATGTACCAAGCGGTCCGACCAGTTGATCGGTGGAGAAATCCGAGCACTAGGTGGTCCGATCGCCTGAACGATGATCCTGCAATACAAATATATAGAATGGGTAGTACATGATGTACAAATAAATAAACTCCGGAGAAAAATCAGCAATGGTGATGAAACGGCGTATGCAGTTCGGTGATCAGTTGGCGTGAAGATATATTTATATTTAATATAAACAGCTCGAACAGTTAGTGTGTAGCGGAGTGTCTAGCCCTAGCTTGCCCATTAACCATAACGCGGAGCGCGGAGCTCGTGCACATGTAAGAGGAACAGACGTGACCAAGGAGCCGCTGCCGACCACCCATAACGCAGAGCGCGGAGCCCGTAGCACGTGTTGGGAGGAGTCGGAGACAGGGCCATTTCTGTAGGCGTCCGAGCATCAACATGACTGTTCAGGGCTTCGGAAAATCGTTTGGAGAGCAAACATGGAGAAAACAGCTCGGAGAAACATTATGGCGATATACGAAGATTGGAGAATATTAAAGCGTGACTTAGCTTTGGACGGAGCGTCTGGTCGGCGGCGTATGGCGTTATCTGGTCGGCGTTGACGGCGAGCACCTGGTGGGCGGTGAGTTGTTGGTGAAGGCAACCTCGGAGGTGGTTCCGAGATCGGATCTGCTGTCGCGGGGGCTGGTGTAGCCACCGATGAATCGTCGTCGTGGACCGACATGGATCTCCACGAGATTGATGATGAGAACGCGCTGTTGATTTGAGGTCCATCTGGCTCGCCATGGGATCAAGCGCACACCCCTACCTGGCGCGCCAACTGTCGACAGAATATCGTCGGCAATCCACCGAGGGGTATCCCATGATGGTAGATTTGTCGGTGGGGGTGCGCGTAATCAGGAACCGGATGGTGACACAAGGCACAGAGACATCGATTTAGACATGTTCGGACCGTCTGATCGATGTAATACCCTACATCCTGTGTCTTTGGTGGATTGTATTGAGATGTAGTCTATCCGCTAGGGGACCCCTGCCTCTCCTTATATACTCTGGAGGGGTAGGGTTACAAGGTAAGTATCCTATTTGGTACTATACAATGTCTTGCGGTGCACGCCGAGCAGCGCCGTGCACGCCTTGATCTTGTGGGCTGGGCCACCTCTGATGGTGCGACCCATGTCTTGTCTTGTGGATACCGGTGGCCATACCCCCACAAGATCATAATAGCTAAGAGATAATATCTTCCTCATATTTTCCATATCAGGATTGCTTCCAAGCCCCGAACCAATAGAGTCACAATATTTGTTCCACTGTTTTACATTTCCCATCTTATTCACTAACAAACCTGATGTGGTAATGATAGCTAATGGCACACCTCCACATTTCTTAATTATTATTTCAGAAACTTCCACAAATTGTTTGGGACACTTGTCTTCAGAGCCAAATAATCTTCCATAAAATAAGTCTTTGGAACTCTCGTGTGTGCAAGGGGTTCCATGTTATAAAAACAACCAACCTTCTCAGCAACATCGTGCTTCCGGGTAGTTATGACTATTTTGCTTCCCAAGCTGTTGTTGTTTAGAGCACATCTTATCATGTTCCATGAAGGTACATCCCATATGTCATCAATAACAATGAAATACCTATATGCACAGAAACAAAGGTGTCATATAGTTGCATGAAAATGCACAAGAACTCATTCAAGTCTTCAACCTGACACAAACAGTTATACATTGTGTTGAAGAGGAATATCATTGGAAAACACTTTACTAGTGATCAGTATAGATGTGCATGCAGCCCGGGGCACGACGGCCCGACCCGAAGCACGACATTTTGGCCCGGAATGAGAGCGGCACGGCCCGGTGAACAGCGGGCCTGGACCGGCACGGCCCAAGGTATAGGGTCGTGCCTGGGCCACTCCCTAGGCACACCGGGCGGCACGGCACGGCCCATAAAATAGGCTCGGCCTGGTACTAGGCCCGTTATGACCTAAATAGGCCACATCTATACTGCAGCCCAATACACCCCTAACCCTACCTTATCTTATTATTTCCTTCCTTGCCACTGCCACAGAGTTACTCGGCCATCTCCGCAAGACCGTATCGACTGCACTACTACAGGAATGATTTCTAGGGGTGGCTGGTGAGGCTTTGTAGAGGTGGCTCGACTAGCCACACCTACCATACCATCTCTACAAATCATGCATTTGTAGGGGTGGTTCTCAGATCGCCCTTACAAATCGATTTTGTAGAGGCGACTGGTGTTACCAGCCGCCCCCACAAATCGATTTGTAGGGGTGGCTGGTAACACTAGTCGCCTCTACAAATCGATTTGTAAGGGCGGCCGTAGTACTAGCCGCCCCTATAATACATGTTTGTAGCACAAGGTGTTGGTACTGAGGATTTCTACCTAAGTGAACGTTACAAGTATGTATACAAATATATAAGCTAATGAGGATTGTCGATATGTATACGTCTTGAGAATCGATATGAAGTAACTAATCCATCTTGGCACTTAAGTTTACACTACTCCCTAACCAATATGTAAAACAACATGAAACTAGAAGGTATGGCTTTCCATTTCACCATTATGGTCACTGACATAGAGTTCAATTCACAGAGTCCAGGTATATCATCTCTTCAATCTGCAAGAAGGCAAGTTATAGTCATAGTGTAAGGCAGGATTTCTGAAACATAGCATAGCTAGAGTTCAATTAACAGAGTCCATTATATAAGTATCATTTCAAAGAGTAGTAAAACAATCCATTGCTGGCCGGATTTTAAAATAGTATCATGTGCATAGATATTTGAGCTGTCTCAGATAGGGAAGTTCTAACAATCTTTCAATCTACCAAGATTATTAACTAACCCTGAAGCAATTTTCACGTGTCCTGAAACACTAAATGTCAATATCGAAGGGTTGTATTACTTCAAAATTCGTATGACATGTGCAAAAATATATTGGATCGAACCACTTCACTCCATACTTGAAATAGGATAGGAGATGTCAGCCCAAGCATTATATTTGTTAAACCACTGATAAACATTTGTGCACGGCACAATAATACATCTGTATATAGCAACAAAAAATGGACCACTATTCTAGCAGTTAGCCAATAATGACATAAATTAGATGCCTAAGAAAGCATTGGGCACTGACGGAGTCATTGACCACTATAGGACCTAGAGCCCTGAGATCCGTAAGAAAGCTCCACATCAAAATGAGGAAAATCTGCAAAGGACAAGAAACATAAGCAACTCCCTAATGGCATGATTGCACCAGGCTTTGGAAAGCACAGATAAAAAGAAATAAACAAATACATCAAGGTTCTTCAATTAAAACAACGCTAGAAAGCAATGAAAATGAACTATGCAAGAAATGCAGGACCTAAAAAGAGGAACCACTATTCTGTGCATGTACTCATTCACGTGACAACAGGATAAAAAATAAATTATGATCCGGATAAAAAAATAAAGCATGGCATTAGAATAAAAAAATTAAACAGGATAGCAGATTTGGATGTTGTAGTCTAATGGATGAATCAAGAAACAAGGAAGAAAATAGTAAGATTAAAAGTTGCAACTGAAAAACAAAGATACCAGGAGATCCTAAACTGAAAAACACATATATATTTCAATGATTAAAGAGCCAAGCAGAGTACATACATGTGCTATTTCAATGATTAAAGAGCCATGACATCTTTTTGGCTGTTGTATGCTGTCATTAAACTGAAAATGATACAAAAAAGGAGATGAGGCAGTTTAGGTGGGTAATTTTAGTCAGACTAAGGATGTAACAACAAAATGCAAACGAATTCAGTTTCAAAACCAATTTTCTTTTCTCCTTAAATCAACAAAATAAAATGACATACCCCATTGGTGGCCGGTCTGATTGTTAGTATGAAATAATAAGACTTAGACAGTACATAACTATTATCTCTCAATAAACATGCCATTAAGGAACATGACTGGTGCAACATAAAAATATTCAAGAATTAGTTTTCCCTAAACCTAGCTAGCAGACATGCGCTACATGAAGCTGTGGCAACCTGTCATACTCAATCAAATACCTTATGTTTCATGGGAGTGGGAAGAATGTGCAAATACTGCACAAGCAAGCAAGAGGAGCCACAAGAACTGACCAAAATGCTATATCTGAACTTAGCCGAACCCCTCTCCTTTGTTCAGAAGCTCAGGACCTCGAACCTGCAATGGGACAACAAATAGTTAAGGTCAATGCTCACATCAGCAGACAAAGCTAAATAGAAGTTCATACATATGACAACAGCTATATATATGAAAAAATATTCATTAGTGAGAGCCCACAACAATGGCAAGGCTAAATAAAAGTTCATACATGGTGGTAGGCTTAGAACCACATATGACAAGGCTGTCAAGTACTCTGTCTGTCCCAATCCAAAAGACAGAGAACCTAATATATTTACTGAGGTGGGGATGGTACATATTGGAAATATTTGGGATAAATATAGCATGCACAACCACTATACTATTTTGCTAAGCTATAAGAGTTATAAACATATATTGCTAATTAACTATGGAAAATATATTTCGAGAAGAATGATAAGTATAGGAAAATACATTTAGACCATGGTTGTCTTCTAAAAATCAGAATAATACCATAGTTATTATTCAATAACACCGAGCGCCTAAGCAGGTGTGCACATGTGTCCCATCCTGCAAACACGAAGACAACCCCGTAGAGGATCAGAACCATGCAAGCATTAGTTTACCAAGAACACATATTGGATAACTAAGATCAATCCACCCACGAGCATATCCCCATTTGGAATCCAGCTGCGTTCCCATCAATTGTTTCCCTTTTTTTGCTTCTGATTTAACTATCAATCAGAAACTTTAAACTTCGGTGTCACTCAAGCTACCATGGAGTAAGTTTAGCAAAATAAAAACGACAGAGAAGCCTATCAGGTATGAGTAAGGATGAAAACGGTCGAACTCGGTCGAAAAACTCCTCAACCGTTTTCTACTTTTACATTTGAAATACGAAAGCAAAAGCGAAAGCAGACAAGCCGGACACGAAAACGAACACGAACTTACGGAATATCTAGAATTTCGAAAACGAACCAATTCGAGCGGAAATTATGTCGAACACGGTCGGTATGCAAAAATTCAATACGAAATACCGACCCACGGTGCATAGCATTAAACAAGTGCACGACCAAATACATAACAAGTTCACAACTAACAAGTGCATGATCTAGTTCAAGTGCATAGCATTAAATAAGTGCACGACCAAATACATAATAAGAGAGATGAGGTTGGGCACCGTCTATAAGAGAGGGCAGCTAGCCACCAGTAGAAAGAATGCAGCTGCGTGGTGAGCAGCCTGTATTTGGGCTGTATGATCTGTGCAATTGACCAAATTCGGTTTAAACCGAATTTTGAATTCGGAATATTTCAAATTAAAAGTAGAAAAGTAGAAAACGGTCGAAAAATGTGTAAACCGTTTTCTACTTTTACATTTGAAATACGAAACATCTCAAATGCGAAAGCGAAAACGGTAAAGTCGGACAAGAAAATGCGGATTCGATCGGATTAAATATAGAAAACGATGCGGTTCGGTTCGGGATATTTCCGTTCCATTTTCATCCTTAGGTATGAGCATAGGTGAACCAACTTAACAGTATTCGGAACCCAATTAACAACAGAAGGGGAAGAAGAGGGTAAGGTACCTCTAGATCCGACCGCCGAGGAAGAGGCCACGCACAGACGGAGGCGTCGAACACAGGCACCTAGGGTTTCGATGTTTCATCGAGCCCAAGAGCGCACGCGGACCGGTGGGAGGAAGCCGTGTCGTGGTGGCAGCCGCGGCAACGGCCACCTGCAGGGGCTCGCTGGCGCCCATGCGCCGCCGTCCCGCCGCGCCGTTCGTCGGTCGGCGTGCCGCAGCATCGAGAGAGAGAGAGGGGGGGGGGGAAGGTGAAAGCAGAGACAGAGGAGGGGGCCAGCACGCCACCACGTCAGGAGAGAGGGAGAGGGAGAGGGAGGGACGACAGGGGTGGAGGCAGCGGGAGCGGGAGCGACGTAGGCGGGGGTCGCGGGAGGCGCAGCCATGCCTCGTGAGAGAGCGAGAGAGGGAGAGGATGGGAGTTTTTTTTACGATGAGGAGGGGGAGAGATGGGAGATATTTTTGTGGTCGGGGATTTTCAGACGACGTGGACGAACGGTGGCCATAGAAGGGAATTCCAGTGACTTGGCTCACTGGTGAGTTTGTAGGAGCGGCTGGTGATTCAGCCGCCCCTACAAATGGACACAGCATGGGCGGCTGGTAATAGCCGCCTCTACGTACCAGCCGCCCCTGCAAATCAACGCATTTATAGGGGCGACTCGTATTACCAGCTGCCCCTATTGTGATATTTGTAGGGGCGGCTGCTGTGCTGGAGCCCGAGCACGCCACTGTAGGGGCTGCTCCAATGCCAGCCACCCCTAAAAAAGCCCCGTTGCTACAAACTGTTTTTCACGTAGTGGTGCCTCCCGCATCGCAACACGCTTCGTCCCCACCCTCGCGACGCATCGTCGCCGGCTTCCCTTCCCTCCCCTGCTCCCTCTGTCGTTTGCCTGGACGCCTGCTGCTGCTCCCGTCCGAAGCTACTCCCTCCGTCGAGGCACCCGGGGGCGAGCGCAGGGCGGTCAGGGAAGCCGCGGCTAAAAGGGCGGCTGCTTCAACCTTTTCCCGCAAGCTCGCTTGCTACTGCCGCGACGCCACCTCCCTTCTCCCCCAAGCTCGCCAGCGGCTACAAGGGGCAGCGGCCTCCACCTTCTCCCCAAGATTGCCTCCTACAGCCGCGGCGCCGCCTCCCTTCCCATGGCAAGCGGGCCTCTGGCTGGCCCGATAGGCTGCACAGGTCGTGCTTCCTGGGCCAGCCCGGCATGGAAAGTGGCCCGTAGTGCCGTTCCTAGGCCGTCGGCCAGTCACGAAGCCCGGCAAGGCACGGCCCGGAGGGCACGCCGTGCCTAGCACGGGCCCGTGCCTTGCCGGGCCAGGCTGGCCCGTTGCACATATATAGTGATCAGATAACAACACTAAATGAACACTGAAATATTAAATTCCGTAATAGACTCTTAATATAAATATTGTAGATTTCTCAAATTATTGTGCAACTTGGTAACTTACTTAAAAGGAAGAAGAGTATGATAACGAGTACCTGTTATCCTTGAGGAATTCCTGAAGTTCAACGATTAGCTGCTTTTCTTTCAATATTGTGAAATTCAAGTCGGTGGTGTAACGTTGCTTGTCCAAATCAATGAGAATGTCCTTCAAGACTGTGTTTAAGTCTGGATTCCGACCAGTCTGGAACCAAAGCTTTGAAACGGACATCCAGGCTAAGATTCTGATACACAGCTTTAGCAATAGTAGTCTTGCCTAACCCTCCAAACCCAACAATAGATACTATCTTCGTCTCCATGTCTTCTGCTACTGATGTCAGCATTTTTATGACCATATCCCTTGGCTCTTAAATCCCAACAAGCTTTGACACTTTTGTGTAGAGAGCCGAAAGGCGTGGATCAATACTTGTGGCAGCAGGCTTGGCGACAAGATCATTGACCCTGTACCTGGCATGCCGCTCTGTCATCTCCTGAAGTTGCTTCGTGATGTCTTCGATGGCACATGAAATTTCACGGCGAGCCTTGCCCTTGCTGAACAGGTCTCCCATCTTCTTCATGGCGCGTTTGAGTCTGCTAAGTCGCTCAGATCAGCCTGCTCATGGCCGTCGACACGCACGAGGTAGCTGTCGAGTATATCTTCAATATCATAGGAAGCCTCACTAACCTCGCGTGCCCAGATCTTGACCTGCTCGTCGAGCTAGTCCCATGGCACTGCCGCCACCTTGCGGAGGGCGGCGTGAGTGCACTCAAGCTCTCGGGAGAGGGACTGGAGTTTCATCCTGACGCCCTTCTGGAGCTTGTACTCCTCCATGAGCAGCTCCAGCAGCTTGGAGGGAAGCCTGCCCAACGCACCCGTCACCAGGTCCATACTCACAGCTTCTCAAAATTAGTCAGTCACTCAGCCAGTAAATCTTCTTGGCTGCAGGTGGTGGTATGGTGGTGTTGTGGGAATGCGAGTGCAGCATAAATCAATCTGAAAGAAAGAAAAGAAATTTCAAGTTGGAGCGATTCGTAAAGAAAGATTTGAGGTCATCAAACGTTTGTAACTCAACAACAAAGACACATAAACCTCAAATTTTTTGGAAAAGCTAGGTAAATTGTTTCTGTTTGATGTCAAAGAAAAATCTAGGCTAGTATATATTTTCAAAATGGAAATTGCTTCTACTCACCACGGAGAAGTAATAAGGCAGACGAGTTAGGAAGTAATAAGGCAGAGGAGTTCCATGGAAGGGCGGCCAAAGATGCAGAGGACTGCCAGCGTGTTAGGAAGTAATAAGGCAGACGTTTCACAAAGTGCCAGGATAAGAGCGACCCACTTAATAACGATTAGTCTAAGCTAAACTACAGGAGAAAGGGACCTGTATAAGAACGTGAAAGGTAGGAGAGTAGTCAGGCAAAGAGAGACAATGCAAAACTCGACGGTACTATTTTAAATCAGCTAGATTGGCGGGGCAGCAACATCGATAAACCGTACTTATATTATACTACTAGTGGGGTTTAGGGAATCGATGTCATGTGCACGCATGCCGCTTTAGCGCTATTAACGGATCTCTGCCGGGTCGAATCGATGTAATTTAATCACCGAAACCAATGTGATATGCACTCAGGCCACTTCAGCGCTAAGGGCGTCCCCAACAAGGGTATGTGAGTTAGCCATTTGCATACGTGGACAACAAAGAAGTATTAAAAAACTCAACGCTAGCGAGAAGCTCGTCGCTCGGCTCGCACGTCTCCCCGTGAACCTTGCTGCCTCTGTCATCCTGACCCACCTAGGTGAGCTGTGCCGCTAGATATTTGTTTATTCTTTTCGGTTCCACTCCTCGTCTATCGATTTTACACCGCCGTTGAGGACGCCCTAATATCAGATCTTTAATCGATGTAATTAATCACCGAAACCAATGTTATCTGCACTCAGGCCACTTCAGCGCTAATATGGGAAGAGTCCAAACGGCTTAGATCCACTCTACACGCTGAGTGAACCACACCTACCACTATTCCACTTACACTTTCGTCCTTCCTTCGCGTAAAAGGATTAACTCGGGATGGTGGGATGGACTCTAGAAGCCATATATATTGATCTAACCCACCTTTAACAACCATGGTGGGGCTAAACTCGCCACAATATCTCACTAACATGCACGATGCTCGGCGTACTCCCGCCAAGCAACGCTGCCCCAGTCGTCGAAGGGCGGCAACCAACTCGATCCTACCAACCGTTGGGGGGTTCTCCTTGAACTGCTGCGCATACGAAAGCAGCTGGTTGACCACGTCGCTGCAGATATCTGTCTGCACGGCAGGCATGTATTGTTGCATGAATTGTTGTGACCCATTGGCAAAGTAAGGATAGGACAAAGTAGTTTACAAATGTACTTACCATTGCTGGAAAGCAGCTGGTCGATAGTGTACATCGTATCCTCGTATGGCTCGTACAATGCTCGGGTCGGCCTCCCGATATCAAACCGCTCGAACAACCACAACATCACCAACAACGGACAACCAGCCAAGGTACCTGTCGTACTCCTCGGAGTGCAAGCATCGCACAAAGCCCGGTACGTAGCTACAAGCACCGCTGAACCCCAACTGTACTGGGGAATCACCTCAAGTGGTGAGTACGCTATCTGCACCGCGTAGTGGACGAAGTGCTTGTCGACGGTGTCGTGGTGAGAACTGGTGAAGAGTACCCAGCCGAACAGCCACATCAGGTACGCCTCCAAGTGTCGCTGGACCCTCCAGTCGTCCTCGTCCTCCGTGAGCCTCTCCACACGGAACTGAGACAACCACGCCTTCGGTGGGCCGTAGCGGTCGTGGAAGCCTAACTGCTCATCCTCTCCGTCCCCGGCTGCAACACGCCCTGAAAACGGTGTAGGAGCTGGTCCTCTCACTCCCCCGGCACTACTACAGGGCCGACAGGGGCACCGGCGAGAGGTTGACCGAATAGCATGGCGACGTCCTGCAGAGTGACGGTCACCTCACCTACATGCAGGTGGAACGTGTGCGTCTCCAGTCTCCAGCGGTCAACCCAAGCAGAGAGGAGTGCATGGTCAACCGGAAAACGCGCACTCCTGTGCCGGTGTCACTCAACCAGGCATGTGAACGGAAGTAGACCAGCATCACGTAGACTGTTATAAAAAAATATTAATTACTGAATTTGAACATGCAAGGCAAGAACGTACAAGGTACAAAATACACAAACCGTGGAACCCAGCTGTGGTCAAGTAGCTACAACTCGTCGAATAGATTTAACCTAGCTGGGGATTCCCAACCACACGACATATGCAGGTCCTAGACCTACATAAATCAACCATTCTCTCGGATCCTCCAAAACGTGAACCGGTCCACGCTACCCGAGAGCACAATACTCCACCGCCTTGCGTCGTCCCGGACGTTTCCGCAGGGTGGGTACATGCTACTCCCGCCATCTCCCACTCCCAGTGCGCGGTTGTCTTTTCACATAATGGAATAGCCGGGGCACTCAGGCTTACCGTGGTATGTGGCCGGTACTGCAAAAATCTTGATCCAAGGACCAACCATGAACAGTCCTTAATTGACACAGGCGGAGCACTACACCGAGACTCCTTTCACGATACAAGCCACCCGCCCGGTCTCGACTTTAGCATTATTATCATCATTGTATTCTCACGACCCATAAGCAGAGCCGAGAAGAGCAAAGGTAAAACCTATTTCTCACGAACGATGAAATCATCATCCGACTTCTACCGAAGTCTAAGCATTACTAAGCATCAGAGGTATCGACCTACACACTAGTGGGGTGACAATGAAGGATATCTGAAATTCAAGGTAATCATGCAGCAATTGGGTATACAACCAATTCCTATTTTACTTAATGCACATCTCACACAGGACCTAAAGTGTAATAAATATTTGTAAACACAATGAAAGGGTTGTTTGCTCCGGGGCTTGCATGTGTTGCAGGGAAGGTCAGAATCCGTAGAAGAATCACCGAAGTCAAACCCATCTTCAACCGATCGATGATCTTCCTTCGAAGCTTGATCAACACGAACCTTCTCACTCTCGTCTACTACACGTAGATAATGATACATGCTTTAACATGATAAAATGCAATAAACATGATGCATGATGATAGGCGCACAAGTGCAGGGATGAACTCAACAAGATTATCTAACTTGAGTACAACTTTCCTTCACGGTATAACTAATGTTATTACTCACAAAACATGTTTTAATTGTTATTAAACAAGTTGATTATGGATACACCAAGCAAATGAATAAGTTGCCAAAGAACAATAGGGTTTTGATGTTTCAAGTACTTCACTCAATATGTAAAAGTCCCCAAAATCATTTTCTCATTTTTCAAATTCATTGTAGTATTTATTTAGGCATGAAAAAGATATTTAAACACACCTAAATTAGATGGACAAGCTAGGATTATTAAAACAGTCCTAAACTTTTTGTGGAGACAGGTATTAGCACATGTCATTTACACAAAAAGTTTCATGATTAAAGGATCATTATTTTGGCCTAAAAAAATCATACATATAGCTTTTTTCTATTAAAAGAGGGAATTTTTTAGCATATCAAAATTACTGATCATAACTAAAACATATTTTTTCTCATGTAGATCATCTCACAACCAAACCAAAAAAATAAGAATCACATTTTTAGCACATTCCTACAATTAGTTACGAATTAAACAAGAAACTGCACTTTTTAGTATTTTCTGAAAAACGGAAAAGGCAAAAACCTTTTTTCACCCGCGCTCAGCCAGCCACAGAGGCTGACAAGCGGGCCTCGAGTCAACACCGGCCCTGCCCAGCCTTGACCGAGAGGTGGCTGGCGGGTCCGGCGAGGTCGCCGACGGTGGCGAGGGCACCAACGTGACCCCCACGAACTCGCACATCTACCTAGGTGCTTAAACGGACAGATTAGGGTTTGGCTCCAGCTTGCCCACGGCCATGCAGGCTCAGCGGCGCAGCAGCGGACCGGCTGCTACAGCCCCTGATCGGCCTAGCTAGGGTTTAGGATAGCTTTGGGGTGCTCACTGAGTCTTGCTTGGCTTGGCGGTTGAAGCGGAGGTGGAGCGGTCGAGGACGAAGACGGCGGCATGAACCGGCGGTGAGGTCGCGTTCCGGCGCGTCCTGTGATGGAACAAGGAAAAGGACGGGCTGATGAGCAACACGGGACCATGGCGATCGCAGCGCAAAGGAGAGGAGGGAGAGAGATGCACCCGAGCGCCCTGGCCACGGTGAGGACGACACCGGTGGCCATGGTGGATGGCCACGACGAGAATCCGGCCAACGGCCGATTCCGGCGACGAAGGCCAACACAAGCGGGTTCAGGCGATGCACAAGGACATGGCGACCCTGCGGTTGCGGGCTATTGGACAGGGGGCGATCAACGTCGATGAATTTTGGCTGACGATTGGAGATGGACGACGGCGAAGTAGAGAGAGGAAGAAAGGAGAGAGCGACCGGTGGCGTAGGTTTAAAACGATGAGGATGAGCACTCCAACTTCGCCAGCTGCGGCACGAGCTGGCCAGATCACTACTACAGAATTTAACTGTAGGGGCGGCTCTAGAGCCTCTGTAGGGGCGGCTGCGCCAGCCGCCCTTCCTAGGGTGTTCCTACAGAGGGTGCCTCTGTAGGGGCGGTTTCCTGACCGCCCCTGCAGTTCCTCTATAGGGGCGGCTGGTGTTTTCAGCCGCCCCTGTAGTGCCTTTGTAGGGGCGGCTGGTGTTTTCAGCCGCCCCCACAGTGACCTCTGTAGGGGCGGCTGGTAATATCAGCCGCCCCTGTAGTGGACTTCTGTAAGGGCGGTTCAATCAAGAACCGCCCCTACAGTGGATTTTCCAGCAAAAAAAAAATAATTCAAATTCAAATCTGACCATATATATATATAATTCAAATTCGAATCTGGCTACCACAAATATACATATATACATCCACAAACACAAGACCATTATTTAGAACATCATCACAAGTCATAATTCACAAAAGTCCATCATTACAACATAGTCCATCATTATAACATAGTCCATTAAGAAATCCATGAGTCCACATGCAAAACAAAGTCCAAACCGTTCCAAAGTCTGATCCAAACCATACCACAAGTCCACATTGTCATCAACGGCCTAGGGCTAGCCTATCAGTCTCACGAAGGTGTTGGTATAGAGGATTACTACCTAAGTCGGAAAGAAGATGATGGTAAGTGCCTTTATGGTACACAATCTGGTCCATTATGAAGTTGCAAAGGTCGCCGACCATCTCTAAGAGCTCGTCATCCTTGTATGGGTTCCTTCTCGTGTCTTTATCTTTCTCCAACTACAAGAGAACAAGTTTAGGTTTACTATATCACAACATATGCGAACTTTTCATACTACGAGCAAAGAGGTTCAAACTTACCAGATTGGGATTTCTGTTGTAGCCACCGATGGTACTCATCATAATACATGTGTAGTATCCACAATGTAGACTCCCAGGCTTTTGCTTGGGGCACTGTGTATTTTGCATATGGAGACGTTAAGTAATGCTATTGACAGACACGTAATATATGGAGTACCAAAGTAAATGACACTTACCGCACATAGAGTTTTGACATACAACTTTTCCTTCCTATTTGGATGATGCCTCCTCTTATGTTCCTGGACATAGTGCCTGAATGCCCTGTTCCAATGGTTTTAGCAAATGCAACTTGTTAGTATCCCACATTGAACCTTACAAGTATGTATACAAACATAGTAGCTAAAATGAGGATTGTCAATATGTATACGTCTTGACAATCGCTATGAAGTCTTTGTATGTCTCGACTGGGGAATCCGCTGAATCAAAGACCCATGCCATGCTATGTGAGAGCCAGACGCCTATGCAAATCCAGTGATCGCTGCATGAATTTAGTCATAGAAAGAACACATAAGCTCTTTTGCATCGAACAAAGTATATTGAACAAAGCTAAGTATACAGTCGAACTTACTTGAAGTGGTATGGTATCCATATATTATCGTGTTGTTGGAGATTTTTAAAACATAGGGCAATGTATGCCGCAACCTTGAGGGACTCTTCCAATATTTTCTTGTTCCTGATATCCTCTTTTTCCTTAAGTGTCTTTCCACCTCCTAGTTCTTTGCAATATAGTTTCCACTCTTTAGGGTAATTAAAATTTGTTGATGCTATAGGTGAAGGATCTATATACCCGTGTTTCAGAGCTGGCCTCTTTCTCACAAAGTCCGCTTGCATTCTATAAATCACGGCGCGGGTTAGTTACAACAAAATCAAAAGATTACATTCATATCATATAGAGAGGGCAAGGAATTACAGGCACCACATGCAAATTAGATTCATTTCCATTCGTCCGAGGTGGAAGCATGCCTGGATATCCTTAAACTCAACGCAATTTGCCCACCTGGGGCTCCAAATGTGTCGGCAGGGATCCATGCTTGTAAGATTTCTAATTCTGTTATCTGAGCACGCAAGTACCAATCGTGGAACTTTCTCATTCCACGTGGCAAGCACTGTATGACTCGGTTTGGTAGGAAGTTCTTGCCATTTTCATATTTATCCGGGCAATCATTTGACCATTTGAGGTTATCAACAGCTGGATACTTTTTAAACCCTTTGTGCAGTTTGCTAGTGGTGCCCTCCTCAGAAGCTGGTGCTCTGAATTCTTTTACTTGGTTCTTAGGCTTGAACTGGTCATGGGCCATCCACTTGTGCACCGACGAGACATCATTAATGCCCACATACGATGGCCTTATCTTGATTGGGATTTTGTTTCGAGCTTCCCATTCGGACACGTCCTTGTCAACTTGTGCATCACCTGCTCCAGGGGCCACTTGTTCTTTACGTATCGGCTGTTCACGAGGCAATTGCTGTTCATGAGACACTTGTTGTTCATGTATCGGCTGCGCTTGTTGAGAAGGATGTTGCATCTCATCATGCCTTTGCTCGGTACGAGCTGGAGAAGGACGTGGCATGTCATCGTGCCCATGCTCGGTACAAGGTGGAGAAGGATGTGGCATGTCATCATGCCCTTGATCGGTACGAGGTGGAGAAGTATCTAGCGTGTGGTGGTCATGGTCATGGGCCGGTGAGTATACCTCCCCGTCCTCGACGGGTCGCTCCAGAGGATGAACTTCAGTCGGAGTTGGTGAAGACTCGGTCAATACAATGTCCCGTCTGTGCCAGAGGATGAACTGGTTCATGACGTCTCCGAGTAACACGAGCCCCTCGGGAGTAGGGTGTTCTATCTTCCAAGTCATGAACTCAGGCTTCACGGTATGCACCTCGACCCGAGTGTAATCCTACGGGATGTCCCTATTGTGCCACGTGCCGCCTGGAGGATGTGCCACGCCCGTTGCCACCTCAATGATCACGTTTTACCTGCCCATCGGAACCACCAATTTGCAACTGGTTGGTGCCCGTATGCGATCGACGGGGGTTCCGGTTGCATTGGAACCTTGACTGCTGGGAACATCCGGAGGGCTGCCAACTACCGCCAGTTCTCCGGGCGGCCCCATTAGTGTGTGTGGCTCCATCGTAGACAGTCCTTTCTCCACCAACATCTTTTCAAATAGAGCCTTCACTTGGCGCTCAAGATTAGACTCTCGGTCTCTGCCATGTTTCTTGTACATGTGCCTCTCCTCTACGAATTCGTGCTTCTAGGACATCCTCTTCCCTAGCCCCCTGGTGCGTCCTGTGTGCTCGGGGTTTCCCAAGGCAACGGTAAGCTCGTCCCTCTCTCTGGAAGGGTTGAATGCGCCCTTCTCCTTGTCTTCAGCAAGTTTCAGTATCTTTGATACCACCTCTCTGGTCTCCGGCTTAGCAAACTGGAGGCTACTACCGGATGAATCCACACTCCTCGCGTATATCCACTGTTTGAGGCGTGGCTTCAACTTCGCCACTTCCGTATTCCCGGCAGCTTCGGCCTCTGCGTCCATCTTCCTAAAGACCTCTTGCTTGCCAGTGTAGCCACCGGGGCCTAGACGAGGGTAGTGTTGGTTCTTCTTCGCCTGCTCGCTGTTACGGGCACTGAGGGTCAATGATGCCTCTGAAGTCTTCTCAGCCACGAGCTCCTCCCATTGACTAGGAGTTATGTTGCCATACTCGTGGAAAGGAGTTAACTTCTATTGGATAAAGTTCTTGTTCAGATCCGATCGCCAACATCGGAAGCTCTGCCCCATTATCTTAAAAGCATTTTCTTGTACCAACTCGTGTGTTCCCTCCGGAAACCTAAAGTTCTGCTTCAGCTTCTCCCATAGGTCTATCTTTTGGCTCATAGGTACAAGATTCCAGCCACGGATAGCTGGGTTCAACTTATCTCTAACTACAAACCCGATGTGATTACGGAATTTTGCCCTGTATGTATATGGCTCAAGGATCTACCCGTCTGGCCCGACCTCCGTTATCACATAGCATGCCTTGTCGTGATATTGATTTGGCTTTCTAATCCCCCCTCGTTTCCTCTTTGGCTGGGCAGTCTCAGTCGTGGTTGTGTCCTGAGGTTGTGGAGCGGAGGCCTCATTGTGAGTATCTGTGGCTCCTTCCTCTGATCTCCTTTGCCCCGCTACGTATTGTCCGGCAAGATGAGCCGGAGGCCGACGTCGTCTTTTCTGAGGTTGAGTAGGGACGACCTGTGTTTACGGCAGGTCAAAAGTGTTAGCAGAGGTAACATATAGCCATAGCATTAGCCAAATTTACAAGCTTGTAAGGCTTTATCCGTACCTCATCATTCGGATCAAAATCCTTGTCCAACTCGTCCTCCGTTGGCCTCCGTCTGGGTTCTAGTGGGAAAGGATCCTCGGGACTTACATATCCCCCTGATGAGGTGTCGTCATTCTCATCATCATCCCCATCTTCGCCTTGGGCATCCTCTCCGCCTTCTCTTCCCTGGGCTCCCCCCACTGGATCCTCGTCATCGACAAGGTCCTCCTGAGTAAGCATCACTTCTAGACCCTTTTCTAACTCGTTATCGAACTGCTCCTGAGTAAGCTAGTCATCTAGTTCTTGCTCTCCATGGGATGGCTGCTCATCATTCACGGGGCATCGGGATGCACTCTTTGATGTTCGCGACATTTCGTGCCTTGTTCTATGAGATGCAAGAAAAAAAGTAGTATAAGTAGTAGAAGTAGTAGTACTAGTGGTAGAAGTAGTAGTACTAGTAGTACTAGTACTAGTAGTAGTACTAGTAGTACTTGTAGTAGTAGAAGTAGTAGTACTATTGGTAGAAGTAGTAGTACTACTAGTAGTAGTAGTACTTGTAGTAGTAGTACTTGTAGTAGTAGTAGTCAAACAAAGACAAAACAGGACTAGCCCACTGCATATGCTGTATGACTCAAACAAGATGGACAGAAGAAAAGATAAGCACAACAGTATGATACCTACTCTAGAGCGAGCTGAGGTCACGGCACATATGTTCAGAGATCAGGCTTTAGCTTATATAATATTGGAAAGCTGTCATCCCGCCAATATTAGGAATGTATGCTCAATAATTTTCTGTGGCTAAGTGAACTTGACCTGAACCTAATGATTTGTTTTGTTTGCTCTCGATTTTCCAAGACTCATACATGCATGCTTTGTAAAAGTGTCATATGTAAATGAGCATGGGAGACCCTCCCAAAAATCAGTAGAAGCAAGTGGCACTGCAGCAGAATTGATACCTATAAGCAGGATACTGATTACTCCCTGGCACCAGCATGATGTGAATTTGTGTTAATTAACAGGTGTTTTGAGGTGGTGCATGCAGGCCATCTAGATAATATATAAACACTATACTATCAGATAAACATACGGAACCAAATATATGAGTAGTGCTATTTTGGAAGAGATTCAACCACCAAGTCTTTTTGAGGATCACAAGCCTCAGCCTTTCAGGTGTCGTAAAAGTGTTAGTCCATTTAATTTAAATGATGTCTGCAAGGCAGATCTCAACTGTTTTGTTTGCAACAAGAAGGGCGCACATCTTGCATCCAAATGCCTGCTTAATAAGATGCCGAAGCCCAATATTTCTCTGTTCGGCTTTGGGAAAACCGAACTTGGCTTTCTAAAGGTACCTGATTTCGATTTCAAGTTGGAAACTCCAGAACCGGCTCCGACTGCTCTTGTATCCATTACAGGGGGGGTGGGGATTGGAAGCACCTTTAGTACAGAAAGAGCTCAAGAGTTTTGTACATTCAGACTGGAATTGGGAAGCCCTACCTCATGGTGATGATGTTTTTCTTGTCACTTTTCCGTCTGAGGAATTGCACAGGTGGGATGACGTGGAACTCCGCCTCAAAAATCATGGCGTGACTCTGAATATTTCTGTCTGGAAAGAAGATGGCGATGTCACTTCAACCAATGCTTTGGATGTGGTCTGGGTCCATATCACAGGGGTTCCGCACAAATGGCGTGGCTACTTGGGTTTTTGGGCAGTTGGTTCAATGATCGGAGCAATGCAAGATGTGGACATGTACACCTTCAGAAAAAAAAGGTGTCATCAAAATTCAGGTGCACATAATGAACAGGGATTTGTTGCCTTATTCCACAGATATGGTGTTTGGAACAAAGGGCTTTGACTTGACTTTTACGTTGGAGCCGACAGATTTTGAGCAAGTGGCACCATCTCCTTATTATCTGTTTGCTCTGGAAGATGACAAAGGTCCTAATGGAGGAGTAGATCAGCAGGATGAGACAAACCAAAAGGCAAAGAAATCCAAGAGCTCCAAGTTAGCTGAGGTGGTCAATGTGGTCAGTCCGGGGCAACAACCAGGTTCTGTTGCAAGCATACAGAAGGCGTCCAACCTGACTGGTGCTGTACAAAATCAATGTCTTGGCAACAACCAGGTTCTGTTGCAAGTTAATAGAGACAGATCACAAAATCAATGTCTTGGCATGCACCTTTCAGGTAGCAAGCTAACTGCATGTGAATATTTCTCAGAGTACTAAGCTATGTAAGCCGATGGTTAAAGCTATGTAAGCCAACAGTGGTGCCATTCTGATGTGTATTCAATCGGGAAATTTTGATTGTGCAATGCAAACAATGTGTCGTGGCAACACGTCCCGGGCAATCTACGATGCCATTTATTTGTCCTAAAGAATTTCATGGTATAAGCTCAGGGCAACTTGCTTGTAGAGCATGAGTTTAGATATTTGTTTCCACTAACGATATACTATTTGCTTAGCCTAAAGATTTATCCGTGCCTGACATGACTGGGTTTTCATCATAAAGTCTCTCAACCCTCGAGTAATGATCAACAGTACAACAGTACAACAGTATCATAAAGTCTCTCATCATAAATCTCCTAACCTTTAAACTAAAATATGCACTGGCAGACAATCTCAAACCAAAAAAAAAGACAACTAACACAACAATGACCATACTAAAATCCAAACAACTGAAACTGATTTCTATCCCATGTTATGAAAAGCACTGCTAAGCATAATTCATAAACAAGTCCATGAAATAAAATGTGCACTCCTACAGTACTAAAATCCAAACTATAGTACAATGAAGAAGTAAAATTCTTGTGATAGATAGATCTGGTGCTCACCTGCTGGATACTCGCTCCCGGATTACACAAATGGGGCCGCAGCCCAGCTGCTCTTGCTCAGCGAAAAACCCTGCAGTAGTAAAGAAGACGAGGGGATGAAAGTGGACTCGAGACAGACATGAATGTTGAAGATGAAGAGATGACACATAAGAGATTGTGTTTCTAATTATAAGAGACAGCTGTGATAGAACATTTTGTGAAATAAAAAAATAGTAAATCAAATGACACTAAACGGAATCCTTGACTGCATACGTTCAGTACAGTAACTAATGAAATCTGGTTTAAAGCAGGAAGAAAATGTAACTGCACAAATTTGAATTCCCATCATTGGATACATTAAGTGGCAGGTATCAACGCTCAAAACAATAACATGGTGACACCAGATATATGTGCTTGTGTTGATAAGATACTGACAGAGATGAGAAGTTTGGCAAGTGGAACTACCAAACATTTATTGAGATAAGAATGTAACACAGAGTATGTCATGTACATATGCCAACACATTGAAAAACTGAAAACAGAAGGCAGCAACAGGAGAAATCATGATAGGTTGTACTACAATAGAATCTTCTAAAGGATTGTCTTGTACTGATGCTGAAAGTGCAACTTACCGAAACCAATTCCCGACAATGACCTTAATAACTTCTATAGAATACAAGCAGCTACACTTATTCAGTACTTACGTAACCAGAATGGCAGGCAGATACGCAGAAAGACTAATATGATTACTCAATGCAGAAATAAGGCATGAACAACAAAAGAATTTAAAACGAGCAAGCCGAGAACCAACTCATTTCTTCAGACGCATAAACCTTTGCAACTTCACAAAACAGTATAGGATGAGATCGTGACCACCAATGTGCCAGCGGAAAGAAAGGTCAAACGCAGAATGTCAAATACACGTGCTAACTACTAAGTCTCCAGTGTGAGGCTGTGAGCAGTACTCGATGACCGTATTCAAGTACTCAACAAGCAACTGCATAAATCTACAAGAAAATGACCAAATTACCATTTTCCATCGTTCAGTCACACAGTTAACAAGCACCAGACACATTGTGTTTCTAATTATAAGAGACAGCTGTGACAGAACATTTTGTGAAATAAAAAAATAGTAAATCAAATGACACTAAACGGAATCCTTGACTGCATACGTTCAGTACAGTAACTAATGAAATCTGGTTTAAAGCAGGAAGAAAATGTAACTGCACAAATTTGAATTCCCATCATTGGATACATTAAGTGGCAGGTATCAACACTCAAAACAATAACATGGTGACACCAGATATATGTGCTTGTGTTGATAAGATACTGACAGAGATGAGAAGTTTGGCAAGTGGAACTACCAAACATTTATTAAAATAAGAATGTAACATAGAGTATGTCATGTACATATGCCAACACATTGAAAAACTAAAAACAGAAGGCAGCAACAGGAGAAATCATGATAGGTTGTGCTACAATAGAATCTTCTAAAGGATTGTCTTGTACTGATGCTGAAAGTGCAACTTACCGAAACCAATTCCCGACAATGACCTTAATAACTTCTATAGAATACAAGCAGCTACACTTATTATCTAGCTTGTACTATTCACCTCTTTGAAGCACGGAGAGGCTTGGATGGCCGCTTCAGCACTGCTTTCTTGGTTCAGCAACGACACTGCCTGATGATCAGAGCAGGGGCGAAAAACTTCACAGGCGACCATGCAACGGCCGGCTCTGAGTATGGCCTGTCTCCGTGTGGATTTTGTAGGCTAGTAGCCCTTCAACGGAAAATCACGAGCAGCCACAGTTGTGGGCTCGTGGCAGAGATGCAGCTTGACGGCGGGGTGGAGGCAGAGGGATGACGCGGAGGCACGCTGGGAGGCCGGAGGAAGTCACTGCCACCGGAAGTCGCTGCTGCCCTGCGACGGCGGCCCGACGTCCACGGCCCCGGCGACCTACGACGGATGCGCAGCGACTTCCGGTGGGGGAGGAGGGGTGACTAGGCGGTTGCTTGGTAACCCTAGCTGCCGTCGCGGTTGCTTGCTCTCAGGAGGTCGAGGTCCCAAACCCTAACCTCGTAGCTGCGCGGAGGAGAGAGTGGTGTGGTGGTCGGAGGGGAAGGGGAGAGCGGGTGGCGGCGCTGATGAGCGGGCGAGGCGCTGGTGGGGCGAAGGAAATGGCGGAAGTGGTGGCGTGGAGCGGGCGAGCGAGCGCTGGCGAGCAGCGACGACGGCGTCAGAATCGATTTCGCCCAAATTCTAGCTTCCAGTGCCCAGCGGACGGTGATATATCTCAGACCACGATAGGGTCGGCTGAGCTTATAAGCCGCCCCTATAGTTGAATTAGCCACTATAGGGGCGGCTGACGTTATAAGCCGCCCCTACAGTTGATTTTTTTTTTTCAAAATTCTAAATCAAAATGAATTATTCACATGTAAATAATAAGTAATACAGTACAAAATTTTATATTTATTTTTTTATAGATATATTTACATATACAATAACTAAAACAACTACAACAGTTTAAAATTGCAAAATTGAACCTTTAAAAATTTGAAAAAAAAATTAAATTTTAAAAATTAAAATCAAAACTACTAAAATAATTTTGAGACAACAAATGATCTCAAATAAAAATTTGATAAACGTCAAAGTTGTAGAGGTCATGAAGATCTACAACTTTTATTTTGGTCATCTTGTCATTTTACAAAATTTGAACCTTTCGATTTTGAAATTTTAAAAAACAACAAGTTCGAACCAAAATTTGAGACCCAAAATTATTTCAACATAAAATGTGATGAATACCAAAGTTGTTCAACTCATTAATATCTACAACTTTTATTTTAGTCATCTTGTCATTTGACAAAATTTGGACCTTTCAAATTTGAAATTGTGAAAAACGACAAGTTCGAACCAAAATTTGAGACCCAAATTGATTTCAACATAAAAAGTGATGAATACCAAAGTTGTTCAACTCATGAATATCTACAACTTTTATTTTGGTCATTTATTCATTTGATAAATTCTTAGCACACATTGTTCACTAAACTTACACATGTCTCATATAGTTTATAAAACCTTACGAGAGATGTGTCACATTTGTGAACAATGTCATTACCACTTTGTCATATGAAGAAATGACCAATACAAAAGTTGTAGATCTTGATGAGTTATTCAACTTTGGTATTTATCACTTTTTCAGCTGAAATCATTTGGGGTACCAAAATCTTGTCTGAAGTTGCATTTTTTTTAAAATTTAAAATTTAAATTGCTCAAACTTTTCATATGTATATATTGACAAAACCAACAAAATAAATTGATAGAGCATGATTTTAGAAAATTTTAGGAAAAAAAATCATCAGATTTGGAGTTAGTATGAGGAAGAAAAACTAGTTACCAAGTTGACCCACAGATTAAAAAAAGAAATCACACTGTTCAATATGATCATGTAAGAATCATCTAGAACAGTGTGATTTCTCTTTTTAATCTATGGGTAAACTTTGTAACTAGTTGTTCTCCCTCGTACTAACTCCAAATGTGATGGTTTTTTTTCCTAAAAATTTCTAAAATCATGCTTCAGCATTTAAGTGTGATCAAACTTGGATGTGACAATGTTTACACGTTTTAAAATTTGAAATTTGAAATTTGACAAGTTCAAACCAAATTTTCAAACCCTAAATGATTTCAGATGTAAAAGTGATGAATACAAAAGTTGTTCAACTCTTCAAGATCTACAACGTTTATTTTGGTCATCTTGTCAGTTGACTAAATTTGAACCTTTCAAATTTTTAAATTTGAAAAATGACAAGTTCGAACCAAAATTTTAGACCCAAAATGATTTCAACATAAAAAATGATGAATACCAAAGTTGTTCAACTCATTAATATATACAACTCTTATTTTAGTCATCTTGTCATTTCACAAAATTTGAACCTGTCAAATTTGAAATTTTGAAAAACAACAAGTTCGAACCAAAATTTGAGACCCAAATTGATTTCAACATAAAAAGTGATGAATACCAAAGTTGTTCAACTCATGAATATCTACAACTTTTATTTTGGTCATTTATTCATTTGATAAATTCTTAGCACACATTGTTCACTAATCTTACACATGTCTCACATAGTTTATAAAACCTTACGAGAGATGTGTCACATTTGTGAACAATATCATTACCACTTTGTCATATGAAGAAATGACCAATACAAAAGTTGTAGATCTTGATGAGTTCTTCAACTTTGGTATTTATCACTTTTTCAACTGAAATCATTTGGGGTATCACTTTATCACATAAATGTAGTTTCAAACACATACATAAATGTAGTCTTACATACATGAATGTAGTCTCACATACACATACATGAATGTAGTCTTATGAACACTGACACACTTACATAAACTAGCTAGCCCACCGTGATAACTTTCCCCTTAACACCTTTTCGTTCCCATGGCAATACATCTTTGGGCAGGTTCTTTTCCACAGCCTCGATCTTCTTACAAAAGTCTGTGAATAGCGGCATCTCATTGCACTTATTGTAAGCTTCAACATCGTCCACGCCATCAACTCCGATGATATGTTGTTTCCCGGAGGCCACCACGTGCTTTTGTCTTCTTCTTTGGGGAGGTTACTTTATGGGTCGGGCATATAGAAGACTTGCGCGACACGCTCAATGAGCACCCAAGGGTCATCTGGTAGCCTACATTCGGAGGTCGATGACTCTCTGTCCGATCTCATTGAATTGATGTTGCTTGATCCAGCGGCATCGAAATAGGGCCACCTTTATATCCCTTCCATAGTCAAGTTCCCATATATCTTCAATTATGCCATAGTACAGGACCTTTCGCCCCACTCCGTCGAGAGCCTCTATTCGGACGTCGCTGTTTCGATTCATGATTTCTGTCCTTTGTGTCGGTATAGTATGTGTACCCATTGATGTCATAAGCATTCCAAGACGTCACCTGTTTCGATGGCCCGACCGCCAACCGACTGATGGTAATAGAATCTTTGGTTTCTCCAGGCTGTATGTTCTGGTCCTTCAACCATGATGTCAGGCGTTGCTTATGCTGTTTCATGACCCAATCATCTGAACGGCCATTCCTCTCGGCCATAATGATAGTCATGTGTTCATCAATGTACGGTTGTATCACTGCCATACTCTGCAAGACACTGTAATGCGCCCGACTCACCTCTCTGTAATCATTGTCAAGGAACACTTTCCTACCACTTGTGCCCTTCCTAGCTAGCCTTCCCTTGTGACGAGAATCGGGATTACCAATCCCTCTCTGTACTTTTAGCCACTCTTGGCAGCACTCGACGACTTCTTCGGAATTATAACCCTCTATCATGGAGCCCTCACGGGTGTGTTCGGTTATGCACGTATCGGCTTAGAACCGACATGAACCGCTCGAGGACCACATTTCATGCAAGAAGCTAGGGCCCAGCCGCCTCGATCCGATGTACCGGGTGAATCATGAGATGTACCATTATATCAAAAAAAAGCGGAGGTAAACATATCTCTAGCTGGTTTCGGGTCTCCACCATGAATTCATGTAGGTCACTCAGCTCTTGCCTGCGAATCGCCTTCTTACGTGAGATCTTCAAAAGAAGTAGCACATGCGGTGATGGCCATCTTTAGGAACTCGGCTTTATAATACGATTGCAATTGGTAGGAACATCATCAAGATCACATGACAATCGTGAGCCTTGCAGTATGTTAATGATAGGTCCTTCATCGACACTAGCTTCTTTGGGTTTGCCGAAAACCCAGTCGGCACTCTGACCCCCCTAAGGAAATTGCATATAGCTCTCCTCTCTTCTAGGGTTAGGTTGAAGCTAGCCGCGGGAAGACTGTACTTGCCATTATCCTGCTATACCGACCAAAGCTCCCGCATCATGTTCAACTACACCATGTCTTTCCGTGATCTGAGACCATCCTTTGACTTGCCCGTTTCCATCAAGGTAGCCACGAGACTCTCAAATATATTCTTCTGCACGTGCATCGCATCAATGGAATGGGGGACCTCCAAGTCTGGCCAATAAGGCAGATACTGAAAGAAGATCGATTGCTTCTTGAATGGTACACCTTCGATTGGAGGTGTGCTTCTATCTCTGATCGTTCCATCCAGATTCTTCTTTCCATAGACGATGTGTATGTTTTGGACCATTCTGAACACATGTTCTCCATTATGACGTCTCTCTGGAGGGGGTTCATCCTCCGGGATGTTGCCATAGTATCTTAGGTATAATTTGCCACGGTACTTGTGACCTGTCTTTAAGAAGCACCGGTTCCTTATGTAACTATCTTCCTGGATCCATCTAGGAACACCCATTTAGTACCATCCAAACAGACTAAGCATCCAGTCTTGCCTTTGAACTGTCCAGACAGGGCAAACAGCGCGGGGTAATCATTGGTAGTAACAAATATTATTGCTTTGCATATGAAGTTCTCCCGCCGGAACACATCATACATCGGCTCCCCATACCTCCATAGCCTCTCCATTTCTTGCATCAGAGGCTCCAAGAACACGTCTATATCAATGCCTGGTTGTTTGGGGCCGGAGATAAAAATGGTGAGGAGAAGGTACTTCCTCTTCTGACACAAATACGTTGGGAGGTTGTACATGGTCAAGATGACTGGCCATGTGCTGTGGTCGGTCATCCTCTCATTGAAGGGATTCATTCCATCGGTGCTCAAGCCGAACCGTACATTCCGTGGGTCATCACTGAATTCTGCTTTGTACTTGGCATCGAACGCTTGCCACTAGCTACAATCGGCCGGGTGTGCGATCGTATCATCATCCACCTTGCGCTCATCATCCCACCATGTCATCAGTGCGGCTTCCTTAGGGTTTAGGAACATATGCCTTAAGCGGTCGATCACTGGCAAGTACCACATAACTAATGCAGGAATTCTTCTCTTATTTGTATCGTTGCCTAATGGAGTTTCCTCTGGGGGCTGAGATTCTTGCACCACCTTCTTCCCACCCTTCTTCCTCTTTCCTGTGGAGGCTTCCACCCCACTTTGAAGGTCATTGTTCTTGTACCGACTAGCCCCACACCTAGGACATGTATCTAAAGTCTCGAACGATGTGCCACGTCGAAAAAGGATACGATGGTTGGGGCATGCATGGATTTTTCAACCCCAATGTGAGTGGACTTATAACCTTCTTCGCTTGGTATGTGTTGGCGGGAACTGTGTTTGGCCGTGGGAGCAACCGTGACTTGAGGCACAACAGATCATCGAAGCTGCGATCCGACCAGCCCGCATTTAGCCTTCAGGATGAGTAGCTCAAGCACAAAGAAATGCGTGTGAAGTATGTCGGACAACCCTTCTCAGCATCATACACAGTCTTCTTCGATGCTTTTGTCACCCTCTCAAGATTTTCTAGACCTCTCTTGCTCTTTTCTAATATTTCTGGTCCAAAGGCCCCAAGCATTTCGTCCAAGTTGTCATCATCATCTGCATCCCCCTCACGTGCTTCGCCATCATTGCTGGCACCACCAGCATCATCACCACCTTGTTCATTGCCAAAGCCACCACCTTGTTGATTGCCAAAGCCACCACCTTGTTGATTACCATAGTCACGATCCATTTGTTGCTCAAGATAAATCGTGAATCGGGACAAGTATGCTTGGTTTCAGCTTCATCAGCTAGATCATCATCGTTGTCATCAACAACCACTGTTTCACCATGATGAATCCACACTGTGTAGTCCGGAACAAATCCTCTTCTAATAAGATGTTCTTCGATGGTACTCACATCTCAAAATGCAATAAGGTTCTTGCAATCTTTGCAGGGACAAATAATCGTGTCGCTATTCTCTTTCAACGTCGCTGCATGCTTCTCTGCGGCTTTGATGAATTTGTCCACCTCATCACGGAAAAGAGCGTCGTGTCTTAACGAACCATACATCCAAGAGTTCCTGTAGTCCATCTTATAGAAACAAAATAACCAAAGAAAGAATATTACTCGAGAATAATTGTATATACCTGAGACACGCACCATCGTAGTAGAGGATAGTTAATTAATTGACTATTAATGCATAAATATTTTAAAATATAAATTAATTGGTTCAAATAAACAATTTCAAATAAAACAATTAGCAACATTTAATATTTCATCCACTACCTTTCATGCAAACTCCATTCCAATTTCATGGTAGAGGATAATTAATTAATGGCCTATTTATCCATAACTAATTAAAAACACACATTATAGAAATGAATCAAAATAAATATTAAATGATAATTAGTAGCCATGGTAGAGAATATTTTGCACATTAGCAACAATTAAAATCTTACACATTCACCTACATGCAAACCCTAGTCACATAAAGGAAAAATTGAAAAAGAAAAAAAACAAAATCCTAGATCTAGATATAGGGTTTCATGACACATGCATCAAACTTCACTAATACTACACTAAAATCAACAAAGATGTACTAATAAAGGGTGCAACCTTACTTTCCTACCTAATTTATCCTAGTATAGTGAAAATTAGGGTCTAATTTCACTCATAACTGGCTCAAGCTCCATGGAAGAGAGAGAAAACCTAAAATCAAATTACTCACTAACCAACGAATTAAACTTAAATAAAGAGTTGGAGACACATTTTCTTACCTTTTAGAGCCTCTCCACCAAAGGATTTGAGATCAAAACCTCCCCTCTTAGTCGAGCAATTTTTAGGAGGAGCTCAAGGCCTCCCAACCTTTTTTTGTGTGTAGAAGAGTGTGTCCCGAGATGGAAGAAGAGGGTGGCTGCTATTTATTAAATGCGCCATCGGTGAGGGGCGGTGGTGGTGATTCAGCCGCCCTTACAATCAGCGAATCAAGGCGGGTGGTGATTCAGCCGCCTCTGCTCAGTTCCCCTAACTGAGAGAGGCGGCTCAGGTTACTAGCCGCCCTACTGGTGACATCTCGCTGCAGGCGGTGGTGATTGAGCCGCCCTACAGATCAGCCCCTAATCAGAGGGGCGGGTGAGGTTACAACCGCCCCTACTGGTGACATTTCTTTGTAAGGCGGTGGTGATTGAGCCGCCCCTACAGATCAGCCCTAATGTAAAGGCGGCTCGGGTTACAGCCGCCCCTATAGTGACATCTGAAAGGCGGTAATTTGGCTGCTGGGCCGAGGACGCCATGCTGTGAGGGGCGCCCCAACCCCAGCCGCCCCTACAGTAAAAATGTCCCCGTTCCTGCTGTAAGAATCTGGCGTAGTGGATGGAGCCATCGCGCGAGAAGCACCACGGAGGGAGGGACAGATGGCCGACGGTGAACAGGCAGCGAGGGACGCAGGCAGGCTGCTCCTCGGCGAGCACTGTAGCGACTGAAACCGGCGTGAACTTTGCCATCGTTCTCTCGATTTCATATTAGAACTTGCCAAACTTCATCCACCACGTTGTTCTCTGATCTCTGCTCTCCAACTTTGCTTTAGGGATTAACACCAAAACCTTGATGGTTTGCACGATTTTTATTTTTGAAAGCATGAACTTGAAATCTGGAAACTGAATTCAGTTTAAGGTTTTGGAAAACAGATTTAATTAACTAAGTTTGGGTAATTAATTAGTGATCAACCAGTTAACAAACAACCCAAACAATGGCACAACATCAAAGTACAAACTTCATACCAGTTCATAGAATCAAATTTGTATAGTTTTTATTTATGAAAATTGATTTAATAAATCTTGAAACATTGAGCTTCATTACTGTTGAAACAAGGACAGTAAAAATGGTTGTGTAGAAAACAGTTATGGAATTCAGATTTGGGGCTCCAATTTAAACATGTTTAATTTGGAAATTCAAAAAAACTTTGATTCAATATTCTAGAGCACACTAATCACTTCAAAGTTTATTTTAGCATGTTTTATTTGTTTAAGAAATTCTCATTCCATAAAATTACAAAGAACCTTAATTGATATTAAAGTTAACATTTCATACACACATATATACTATGCATATGAACCAAAATGCATTATGATTGATGCATCCAAAGCATGTTTGATACAATGCTTGATGATTATGCATGATGATGAACATGATCAAAATTTTAATTACTTTTTGACATCTAGGATGTTACACTTGAAGTACCTGAAAGACAAATAAGGCAAGTGATATTTAACCGAAGGGTTGAAATACCACAAAAAGTGACACTACAACGGGTTAATCTAAGTGGTATCTAGTCATTCGATGTATGTTGCATCCAAAAACATAGAATCATGACTACAGCATGAGTTTTCCCTGGCGGCAAAAATCGATTTTCGGAGGGCGACAGCCAGTCCGCCTCCGTTTCAACGCCTGCATATATCAAGATTTATGCAGTCCGTCACATGCCCGCCTCTGAAAATCGATTAAAAAAATAAAAAACAACGAGCTCGTCGATGAGCCCGCCGAGCCCATCCACGAGGCCTAATAAGCCCATCTACGCGCCGCCACTGCCGCTCGTCGCTGGATCCGCGTCGTCGCCGTCGCTGGATCCGCTCGCCAGATCCATGGCACGCTGGAGGAAGATTGCGCGCCATTGCCGTTAGCGCCTCACGCCACGACAGGGAAGAGCCCTGCGCGCCAAGACGGAGGAGGGGCTGGGCCCTGCCGCCACGTCCAGAGGTTGTGCGCCATGCTACCGCTGGGTCCCTCGCGCTGCGCCGTCGCCGAGAGATGGGCCCCGCACGCCGCGCAGCCACAGATCCACTACGGTCGCGGCCTCCTGCCGCCGCTAATGCGCGACGCGTGACCCCCACTGCCGAGGGCATGGCGCCCCACCCACCGGTACGTGGCCCACCCGCCTGGATCGGACGCCAAGAGAGTGAGGGAGGGAGAGAAAGAGAAGTGTGTGGCACAGACGGGTGAGAGAAGGAAAGAGACGTGTGGTAGCTATGGTTTCATTTCGTATATATAGTCGAGATAGGTAAACGGGCTACGATGGGCCTTAAGATGGATACTGGATCGGACTCAATTAACAGAGGCGGGCCACATAAGGAGTCCGCTTCCGCAAATGGCATCCATTTTCGGAGGCCGACTTCTTAAGTGGCTCGCCTCCGTAAATCAATTTTAGGGGACGGTCAAAATTGGACCACACCTCCGTAAATTATTTTTAGGAGACAGGCAATTTTATTGAACACCTCCGTAAATCCTCACGTATTTTAGAAGACGGATGTATTTTGTGACCGTCTCAGTTAATTGTTGTACAAGGTATCGCGAGATCATTTATATAGCAGTGAATATCTTCATTTTGTCATCAATTTGGAACTTTGCTTTTGCTTAAGTGTCACTGCCTTTAAGTTGATCCGTAGTCTGAGAGATACTGGCTTGCTGATCAAAATCTGCGAGTGAGCCAGTTTTGAACCAGCCGTGTTCGGTGGTTATAGCAATTTATGGCTCTGATTTGTTGTGAGAGTCTTTGCGCTTGCCGACAGTTGCATGCAATATAGTAATAACTGTATAAGTGTATGGTTGTAGATGGCGCTGATACTCGAGATTCCGTAGACAGAGGTCACATGCATATATACATACGTAGACGCATTTGCTGTGTGACCCTACTCTACTCTCCCATAAATAGATAGAGTTATATAATTCATGGTGGTCACAACTGCTCTGGTGACGAGGAGGAGGTACCTTCCCCAAGGATCGAGGCAAGGGTGGAGGGAAGGGTAAGCGGAAGGGTAAAGGGAAGGGTAAAGGGGCGAGGCCCCCGTCGCCTGTAGCTCCCTCGTCGTCGTCGTCTGAGGAGCTACCTTCCGCGCACGCCTCTGGTGACGAGGAGGAGGTACCTTCCACGCACCACTACTGGACTCGCATGCTGACCAGAAACCCTCGGCAAAGGCTTTGCCGAGGGCTGCCCTCGGCAAAGACCCCTTGGGGAATTTTTAAACGGCGAAGGGGTATTTGCCGAGGGCCAAGGGCCCTCGGCAAAGAAAAGAAGCCATCACGCCCCGGCGCCGTTGGCGGTTTCTTTGCCGAGGGCCGACCCTCGACAAAGAAATGGTTTTTTTTTTAATTTTTTTTTTGCCGAGGGCCGGCCCTCGGCAAATATTTTTTTTAAAAACCTTTGCCGAGGTCCTCCTCCCTGGCCCTCGGCAAAGAAATTTTCAGGATTTTTCCCAAAAAAATCTTTGCCGAGGGCTATTGCCAGGGCCCTCGGCAAAGGTTTTTTTTAAAAAAAATTTAGTTTTTTTTTGAATTTTTTTAAAAAAACCTTTGCCGAGGGCCTGCTCCCTGGCCCTCGGCAAAGAAATTTTCAGGATTTTTCCAAAAAAATCTTTGCCGAGGGCTATTGCTAGGGCCCTCGGCAAAGGACCCTTCTTTGCCGAGGGCCTTGGTCATTGCCCTCGGCAAAGAGCAGAAATTTAATTTTTTTTTGTTTTTTGCATTCCATCGACACAAGCATTTCATATATATACATATATATATATATCACACAGAACCTATTTTCTCACAATATATCACAACCATAATTGTGAACGACAAATCACAATATATTACAACGACAAGTCACATGTTCGTCATCATTCACATGTTTATTACGACAAGTTAATGAAATCCAAGCACAAGTCACAACCATAAATCACAAATCACGCTAAAGTCCAACCACATCACCTAGCACGAGTCCTCATAAAGCTAGCCTATGAGACAATGGTGAAGGAAAAGCAGGATCACCCGGTGACGCACTAGCGGGTTGATTGGAACCCGCGGACGGAAGCTGCACAAAGGAGCAAAAATTGCATGTATGAGTAATCCGGGAAAACAGTTTTGGAACTTAGACATCCCCGTGCAAGAAACGACGGCACGAACGCTGACATCCACAACGGCACGAACGCCGACATCCACAACGGCACGAGCGCCGACATCCACAACGGCACGAAGGCCGACATACATGCAAAGCACAAGCGAAAAGTGAACTTTCATACTTATAGGAGTAGCTGCAGGAGTAGGAGGTGGAGGAGCGGAAAACTGCACAGGTACACTCGATGCTTGCCCAAGACTTTGCATGATCACCATCATCTTCGCCATCTGCTTCTGCGTGGCCTCGAACGCGACCTTCTGGGCATGTAGCTGTGCGGTCAGCTCCGCGTTCTGCTCTTGACTTTGCCTTCTTGTTTCTTGCAGCTCGGCCTGCAATATTTCACTCCAATGTATCAGTAATGCAAATCTAATTTAGGTGTGTAAATATCTACGTACGATGAGTAAAACAGGAATTACCTGGAGTGCTTGGACCTACTGTAGTGCTGGAGAAGGCCATGGACATATGGGCTGGCTGGAGCTCATGCTCCGTGCTCGGATAGCGTCGAGGGAGGGAACAGTGGTGGAGTCGATGGCGCCGTCTGCAATCCTGACGCTACTGTGCTTCTTGCCTCCTCCGAGCCTCATGATCGCCTCTACATCAATGGGCTCGGTCGCAAATTGTAATCTTCCCATAGATCTCCCTTACCGTTGACGTGTACTCTTGGACTTTAGTGTACACGTTCTCGGTGGAATACGCTTTGGGGGCGGCGGGCCGGTCGAAGGAGACAGAGGAGAGGACGACGCCGCCCATGTGGGACATAGCCCACGAGAGAACTCCGAGATCTCCTCGCGCTGGTGCGCAGCCTCCTGCGAGAAAGACGGAAGATGGTGAGAAATCAAGCGAATTGAGCGTCAAAATAAATGAAAGAAATCACTTACGTATGCTTGTTTGTATCCGGGAGGCTACGGCTGCCTTGATGGTGAGTTGGACCTTGCCTCATCATCGTGACGACATTCTGCCGCCTCTCGTGCGTGTCAACAAAGTCCTGTGATAACCACTTGTCCACGATCATGGCCTAGCACTCGGGATATGATCGGCACCACCAGGGAATCACCTACAAGTCATCGAGTATTTGAGATATAAGAAGATGAAATTGAACCTACTTAATATCAAAACGAATCATTATGAATGTTATTCGCCTACCTCAAGGTACTGGTCCCGGGTCAGCGTAATCCGTCTTGCTTGAGGCTTGGGGAGGGACTGCCTAAGTACCGACCTGTAGTAGTCTATGTGGGCTCGGCGCGCATACGGTGGTGCATCTCGGTGACGTACTTCCTACAAGGCTGCGGCTGCGCCCGATCGATCCTGGGCCTCAAGTCCTTCTTCGGCCTTGAAATATTTCTACATACAAAACCGATGTATCCATTCATTATTTCAATAAAAGATTTAACCAATGAATGCGATGTATTAAGCAATATTGTGCGAGAGAGACTTACCCAAAACTCCGCCAATACTCGCTCCTGCTTGTTGTGGTAAGTGTCATCCGTGACCAGTGCGTACCTGTCCCAGTTGGAGGCCGGCTCCCGCACCACCGGCTCTTCATACAGTCGCACAATGCCGGGGTACCATTTCCTACACAAAACACCAAGGATGCTCGCGGGGGTGCGTGCTGGAGTACCCGACAAAACCAACCAGGCCCTGCACAAGTGATTAAGAAAATTTATCAGTTTCTCATAAGATTTCCAACATATCTTATGAAGTAGTTGTGATAACATCCATAGTTACTTACCTCTTTGCCATAGGCCGAATCACTGGGCGGTTGTGAGGAAGCGAAACCGGAGGGAGGCTCGTGGGACCTCGCTCGTAGAGAGTCCGGGTAGCGGTACCCTCTCCCTCGCCCTCGAGCGCCTCGCCTCCCTCGCCCTCGAGTGCCTCGTCTCCCTCGCCCGTCTGCTGACCCCTCTCGTCCTCCAACGAGGACGTGGCCGTGGCCATCACATGCTCCTCCTCCAGCACCTCATCACGTGTCGAGGGAGGAGACCGCTGCCTCCTACGGCGGCTGCCCCTGGTCCTCCTCTCGTCACCTCCTGCGGACGCTGCCCCAGACGACGACCCCTCACCTCGAAGGAGAGGGCGGTCTCTCCCATAAACCGAGGGTGTGTCACAGCATGGACGTCTGCTCGCCATCTTTGTCCAATCACCTGCAATCACAAAGAATGAACAAGACTAATTAGTACATATATTAGAAATAGATTCAAAATATATAAACAAAACACAAATTAAAAAACCATAGTATTACATGTATTAGGAATAATCTTCATGATTGGGATCATAGGTCTCATCATCACTGTCAAAATTGTCCAAATGGGCAACACTATCTGAAGGTTCTATGTTGTCATCGTCGTCATTGCCTAGAAGTAATCGCTCAAGCATTGCTATGTCCTTGGCATTTACCACCACATCTCCATCGACCTCGTCATCAACCGTTTCATTATCTACTTCCATTTCGATTGCTTCGGGTAAGACTATCTCAAACGTGCCTGGTAGCCCATCTTCTTGATAGAACTGTCCATCATATGTGTTTGCGTTGAAGTTGTAATCATCATCGTTTGGGGCAGGTAGTTTACCATGTGGAGATACCTGGTGCACAATAGCCCAACCCTTAAGATCCTCTTTGTCTTGGTTGGCGTATCGAGTATAAGACACCTGCATGGCCTGTTGAGCCACAATGTAGACATCTTTTCTAGGATAGATGGAATCTTCTCGAATCTCCACTAGCCAAAGATGAGGGGTTCGTCTCGTTGATCGAGGATTAAACCAGTGGCATTTGAACATGACAGGTTTAAGAGGTTCGTCTCCATGAAATGAGAGTTCATAGATTTCCTCAACTCTACCATGATAGTCGAGGCCATCAGTGTCGGGCGTACATACTCCGCTATTTGTGGTTTTTCGTTTGGGCCGAATCTGCTTGTAACTTGTTGTGTGGAAGCGATATCCGTTCACGTCATAGCCGGTAAATGACTTCACCCTAACGTCATAGCCGTTTGCAACCTGTTTCAACTCGTCACTCATGGATGAATCGGTCTGGGCCTGCAAGGTGAAGCATGATAGATCGTTATATTAATCAAACGTACGATCACCTTGGATGATCGAACATACAAGCTAAATTGGACATTACCTTTTGTTTGAACCAAAAAATGAAATCAGGCCTCCCCACTCCCGCACCCCGCGAAACAAGGGTGTCTTGTTCATGCGAGGTAGGATCCCTTGATTGATGCCAGAATTCATGAACAAATTCCCTGTCCGAACGAGAATCAATGGGGTTGGATGCAGAATAGTGACGGCATATTGAAATAAGTTCGTTGAGAACTTACTTGATGAACGGCTGCACCTCGGTAAGGTTATTCAACACATATAGCATGATACTGCGCCACTCTTCATTTCCCAATAGCTTTGGGGTTGATCCACTTGCGCTGTCGAGTTGGCCTCGGAAAAGGCTCAGGGTCGATTCATTTTCGCCAGTATTGTAACGAGGGGGTGGATTATGATTACTAAGAAGGTTCGGCTTGTAGTATAGCATTGTGAAGTTTGCCACCTCCTCTTGAAGGCATGCCTCTGCAATGGAAGCCTCAATTCTAGCTTTATTTGTACATTTTTTCCGAAGAGTCTTTAGACATCTCTCGATTGGATAGCACCAATGGGCTGCATGAGCCCCCCAAAGCGATGCCTCGGGACGGAGGTGCACAATCAGATGTTGCATCGGCAAGAAGAAGCCGGGTGGAAAGAACTTCTCCGACTTACAGAGCAACACAGGTGCCGCTTTTTTTCTAAGTCCGAGCGACGGTGCGAGATATCTCCTTGGCACAAAAGTGGCGGCGAAAAAGCTCAACTCGCTAGCACTTGCGGACATGCTCGAGGGACATAGCCTCGGACCATCGCGGAAGAAGCCGCTCAATCCATATGTGGTAGTCATGACTCTTCGTCCCGTTGACTCATGAGAGTGCCTAAGTTCACTCCCCGCTAAGATTATTGCATATCCATCCGGAAACATTAACATACGGATCCATTTTAGTACCTCCCTCCTTTGATCGATTTGCAAGACGAAATTGACCTTAGTCCTTTTCCAGTTCTTGTTTCGGCCACTAGGAGGCTGCATCGCTTGATTCGGTCTATCGCACAACGTCGCTAGGTCCACTCTAGCCTTAACGTTGTCCTTAGACTTGTCAGTGTTCATGAGAGTTCCCCAAAGTGCCTCGGCGATATTCTTTTTAGTGTGCATTACATCAATGTTATGTGGCAGAAGAAGGTCATCGAAATAGGGGAGCCTTGTCAAGCCGGATTTATGAGTCCACATATGTTCCTCACCATATCCCACAAAACCACCTTCTTCATTGGGCATGAGAGCATCTATCTGAACACGAACCTCGGCACCAGTCCTCAAGTGTGGTTTAGGGTCTGTCACTTTGACACCTTTCGTAAAGCTCCTGATGTCTTCTCTAAATTCATGGTCTAGAGGGAGGAACTGACAATGCTGGTCGAACGACAAATACTTGCCACCCTTCTTCAACCAAATGAACCTCACGGCTTCCTTGCATACTGGGCATGGGAACTTCCCGTGAACACACCAAGCGGCGAATAACCCATATGCCAGGAAGTCATGCAGGGAGTAGTGGTACCAAACGTGCATTTTGAAGCTTGTCTTTGTAGCTCGATCGTATGTCCATACCCCCTTCTCCCAAGCATGGATCAATTCATCAATCACAGGCTCCATGAACACACCCATATTACTCCCCGGGTGTCCAGGAATTATCAACGACAAGAATACATTATGCCATTGAAAGGAGATGCCGGGAGAGAGATTGAGGGGGATAACAAAAATGGGCCAGTATGTGTATGGGGCAGCCATCATTCCATAAGGATTGAACCCATCTGTTGCCAGCGCGACACGTACATTACGGGCCTCAACTGCTTTGTCACGATGTTTGTCATTGAAATACGTCCATGCTTCAGCATCAGACAGATGTACCATCTTCCCAGGATTGTACCGTTTGCCATCTTTGTGCCATGTCATCTGTTTCGTGGATTCCTCAGTCATGAATAGCCGTTGGATCCTCGGTAGGAAAGGAAGGTGTTGTAGCTCTCTCGTGGGGATTGGAAGCTGCTTCTTCTGACCATCACCAGAGTCTACCTCCAGGTACCTGGAGGATTTACACTTCAGACAGTAATTTGCATCCTTGTGTTCTTTCCTAAATAGGACGCACCCCTTCGGACAAACATGTATCTTGTCATACGGCATCTTAAGCATACGAAGGAGTTTCTTAGCCTCGTACAAGTTCATCGGCAAAGTGCGCTTCTTCGGTAGCATGGTGCCAAACATGGCCAACATCTTATCAAAGCCTTCTCGACTCAGGTTTAACTCGACCTTCAACCCCATTATGCGTCCAATTGCATCCAGCTGAGAAATCATTGTACACTCATGAAGGGGTTTTTGTGCCGAGTCCAACATTTTGTAGAAGTCCTTTGCGGATTCCTCCATCTCCTCCTTCTCGCGTCGTTCAGCGAAGTGAGCTTGGTGGGCGTCATCTAGCATGTCTGCTACCCCGGCATCATCATCAAAAGCCTCGAGGCGTGGTCTCACCACCTCCGCTCTCATATGATCTGCTTCACCATGGTAGATCCACTGCTGGTAGCTAGGCGTATAACCATTGAACACAAGATGTCTACCCATGGTCTTCTCATCTACTTTTCTCCTGTTGTCACATTTGCTGCAGGGACACCAAACTAGAGAATGTCCTCCTGCTCCTAGGCCAAATGCATGTTTCAAGAAACCATCTGTCCCCTTCACCCATTCATAGTCGTAGTCACTCCCGCTTCTCCAGCCCATGTACATCCACTGACGGTCCTCCATCCTTTAACATTTATAGCATAGAGTATTGTGACCATCAATTGCATCTACGCGGTGTTCCTACTGTCTAATAGGTGAGGATAGGTCCTAATCCCACCCACGGATGCGTAGATGAGGTCAGTTTCCATGCTCCGCTCCTCTCCGAGACAGAATTTCGGCAGCACCTCCCCGCTGTTCTCCCGATACACGTCCTACAAGGGAGAGTGTGTATCCAGAGAACAACAGGGAGGTGTTGCCGAAACTCCTTCTCGAGCCAGAGCGGACCATGGAAACTAACCCATCTAAGCATCCACGGGCTATCCAAAAAACACAGACAATCCGAAACAGATACAGTCGTAGATACGCAAAGATCCGCATACCTACGACCGTATCTCTTTCGAACGAGAGATGCCTAACTGGGTTACGCGTGGGCTACGATAGACATGCGGAAAAGAGGTTATTTATACCTAGGGTGTCGGTGAAGTAAGGCTAGCGGGGTAGTGGCGAATCGACGCAGTGGCGAGGCGACGCAGTGCAGGCAGAACCGCGACGTCGACGAAGACGATCGGGGTCCTCCGGGTCCCCTCTGACGTACTCTTCTCCTACATAAAAAGACAATAGGTTATTGTTTGTTCAAAATTTCGGTAGCACCTCCCCTGCACGGGGAGGCTTCCAAAACATACAAAAAACGACACGATGGCCGACATTCACAACGGCACGAAGGCCGACAACCACAACGGCATGAAGGCCCTCACATCAACTTACGGCACGAAGGCCCACACAACCACATACGGCACGAAGGCCGACAACGAGAGTTTTACCTTGGTTTGCGGTGGAGTCGGACGTCGCGGTGCGGGGGTCACTTTCTTCTCCGGCGAGGTCGAGCGGCGTTGGAGTACTCCTCTCCCCCTCTTCCATTTCTTATCTCCTTTTCCTCTTCTTCTCCTTCTCTTCCCCTTCCTCCTTCTCCTCTTCTTCTCCTTTTCTTCCCCTTCCTCCTTCTCCTCTTCTCCTTCTCTTCTTCCTCCATCTTCACCCTCTGCCTCCTCCCCTCGAAACATCGATGTCTGGGTTTCAGGCATCCGACATCGCAACTCACTCGAAACCTTTTCAATTCTTTACCACAGCCTACACATGCGATAACATGACATATCGCCAAGTTTCGTGATTTTGGGACTTTGTATGGATTTTATAAAATTTTAAAACACTTTTCCGGCAAGGCGGTCGTCATGTTACGCGAAGAAGATGCGCGAAATTTGATGCGACTTCGTGGATAGGGACTCAACATGCACCAATTAACATGAATAACATTTTTCAAAACACTACATTCCAATATTCCATGCACCTGCAGTTCAAATTTGACATATTCGAAAAAAATCAAAGAATCGAAATAAATTAAGGAAATATACAAAAAAAGTCAAAATTGGCCCAAATTTTAAAATTAAGTTCAAAACAATGTATTGTAGCACCACAAAAAAAACTGGGCTAAAAAACCAAAAAAAAAATCTTTGCCGAGGGCCTAGCCTGGCCCTCGGCAAAGGGCTTCTTTGCCGAGGGCCTCGCCTCGGGCCCTCGGCAAACGGCTTCTTTGTCGAGGGCCTCGCCTCGGGCCCTCGGCAAAGACGATTTATAAAAAAAAAATTTGGCCAAAAAATTGGTTCCAAAAAAAATCTTTGCCGAGGGCCTGGTCTAGGGCCCTCGGCAAAGACTTTTTTAAAAAAAAATTGCCGAAAAACTGGTTTCACAGAAAAAAAACCTTTGCCGAGGGCATAACGGGTGGCCCTCGACAAAGCTTGACGGGATTGGCCGCTGTGACCCAACGGGCCTAATTTGCCGAGGGCATCTTTGCCGAGGGCCGCGGCCCTCGGCAAAGATTTGATTTGCCGTGGGCCTGTCTTTGCCGAGGGCCGCACCCTCGGCAAAGGCCTCTTTGCCGAGGGCCGTTCTTTGCCGAGGGCTCCTGTGGCTGGCCCTCGGCAAAGAGTGTCTTTGCCGAGTGCCCGAGATTTGGCCCTCGGCAAAGCCTTAGGCCCTCGGCAAAGCACGTGTTTCCAGTACGCCTCCTCTGGTGACGAGGAGGAGGTACAGTAGGAGCAGGAGCAGGTGGAGGAGGAGGCAGTGGGTCCCGAGGTCTGGTTGCGAGGTCCCTCGACCCTCCCGAGGCGACCGATACCTCTTGAGAGATGCCCGATGGTTTGACCCTCTGGGAAAAAGTAAGTAACTTTAGATGTTCTCAATAATTTTTCGTTTGATATGTTGAAAATTACAATGGAAACTAATAATTTATCTTAATCACTTGGGCAGGGGTTGGATTCAGGTCGGTGGGGGTGATCACAACCGCAAGGTCAAGCAGCATCCTTGGCCTTTTGTGCAAGGCTAAACTTCCACGGCTTAGTGTAGTTCCGAAGAGCTGTAGCGGCCTACACGTGGGACCACTACGTCGCCGCCCCTCGACGCCGCTTGATCGTGATGGCGTGGTATTCCCCCAACAAGGCGGAGCGGGTGAAGGCGAAGCTGTGGGTAAGTATTCCTCGCACTACATTGCTTAATACATCACATTCATCTGTACATTCTTGAAGTAATGATTGTATACATCGTCTATATATGCAGGACTTCTATAGATGCCGGAGAGGGTACAAGGCCAATGCGGCCTCCATCATCTTTGAAGAAGCCGCCAAGAAGCTCATGAAGGACATGCACCACGAGTATGTAGCGTCTAGGCCATCATCGACTACTATGCTCAACACAGACGGATGAAGGTTAAAAAAGAAGAGGCAAGAACAATGAACCTGACCCGGGAACAATTCTTGTAGGTACAAATATAACATTAATACTTACTTTTTATGAGATTAATTACGCTTAATTTTATTTTTTCATATGTCATACACTTGATCACGTAGGTGCCTCTGTACTGGTGCGCCCAGCATTCCCAGTGCTGGGAATACATGGTGGACAAGTGGTTGGAGCCCGGGTGGGTGGAGACGCACACCGCTTGTCGGGACCGGCGTTTGCTGATGCCACGGGCATCACACCATCAAGGCAGCCTGAGCCTCGACGAATACAGGGAAAAATGGGTACGCGAATTCATTTCTTTATTCTAACACTCAATTCTGCATAATTTCTAATCATTTTGCATTTTTGCCGCAGTCGTCGTCACATGATGGCCAGCCTTGCTCCCAATTCATGGCATGGGTTCTGTCCAAAAAGGGCAAGGCGACGGCAAACATCGACTTCAACCCGGAGGACCCACCCGAGGATTACAGCGATCCCAGCATCCACAGCCGTGTCAGTGAGTACACAACGATGGCAAGGCAGGTTCATGGGCCACAGTTCGATCTGAGCACCCAGGATCTTGATGGAGAAATCGTGATGAGGGTGGGAGGAGGCAAGAAGCATGGCCGGTACTGGATTGGCGATAGTACAATCGACACGGCCTCTACTCCCACTCTCTCCCAGATCCGAGCAAGAAGCACGAGCGCGAGCCCGGCGATACGCCCTCGGCCAACCGCTACACAGTACCAGATGGAGGCTCTCCAGGTTATTTCATATTTATTCATCGTTCGTTGATTGCTACGTACTTTAGCTTTACATTGTAACATTGGGATGAAATGTTATAGGCTCGGGTGGAAGCAGAAATGAAGTAATGGGAGGAGATGGAGGCGAGGATGGCGGAGATGGAGGCGAAGATGGTGGCCAAGCGGCAGAACATGGAGGAAGAACAACGGAGGACGATGCAGAGGATAGAGGAAGAAAATCGGTTGAGGATGGACCAAATGTTCAAATACATACAGAATTTTGCATCGAGTATGGGTCAAGCTTTGCCACCGCCACCGGTGCTATTCCCTCCACCTCAGCCACCCACAACTACTCCTGTGAGTCACTTGACACCTTATACTGGATCAGTTTTTACCATATGCAGTGATGCTAAAATGTTAGTTAAGTATAATCAGACAAGAATTTTGGGGTACCAAAATGTAAACCGAGCCAATTAAGTATAACTAAATTCCCTAGAATCACATCTGCAAAAGGTTGCAGTTTAGTATGGCACCACATGGAAAAATAAAAATTGTAAGAAACGTATAGGAGATAATCAACTTTTAGCCACTACTACTAGGAATGTTTAAAGGCTGCCTTCAGCTTGTGCCTATGTACTGTTATCGTTTAGGGGGCAAGCACCTGGCTACGAGATGACAACCTTGTCCAGCCACTGATCTTGCCTTGTGTATTCCTTGTTTAATTGAAAATAATGGCAAAAGGTAGTTGCATTCTGTGTGAAGTCATGTTCCTGTTGCCCATGTGTTTCCTGTTCCAGAACTCATGTTCTGTGCCTTGCGTGCAATAATGTATTTATACTATACCACAAGTGTATGTAAACTACTATCTGAGGCCCTGAGCGTTGGCCCTCTTTGTTTCTGCTGGTTCATCACCTGTATGCATTTACTTAAGGTCGAAACAACTACATGTGTCAAATGCAAGACAGCTATATATTGCTGCTACTTACGCTCCAGTCATGTTCTTTTTCCCTTTGCATATGTCTATTTACCTTTTATTACTCTGTTAGATTGATTGATCAGCTACTGCTAGGCTTTAGCAATGCATGAAAAGACTACAAGATGAGTTTTAGGCCGTCATAAGTGTGACAAAATATTTGCTACTTACTTAAATCTTATTAGTTGCACTTTTATCATGTGGTTTCAGCCTTCCAGCTGGAAAATTATACATACTCACCTGCATCATATAGTATGAAGAATCGATTATGCAAAGGCAAAACATCACATATCATCAAGCTGTCTCTTTTTTTACTTATTGGCTCTCAGTGCGAAATGGCGCATGTCAATTTGGAAACTTGTGAACTTCCATAGTAGTTTAGATTTTGTAGAATCTTTTGTTTTTTTGCAATGTAACAAAAATGATCAACAGGTATCACGTGAATAATGAATTAAGTGCAATCTCCATGTGTCAAGGAACCTTAGATATTAAGTGCATCACATATAAATATCAATCTTGTCTCACACATTCTTCTCTTTTGTGCAGAATCAATCGGCGGCATCAAATAATCAGTCTCAAGACCCGGATTTGTCGCAGTGGTACCAAGGGCCTCCGCAGTGATTGCATTTGCCTTTGTGGCTTATTGTGACTTAGTTGTGACTTGTGATGATGGTTTACTGTGAATTGTGATGATGGTTTGTAAATTGTGATGATAGTTTATTATGCCTGTGAAATACAATTATGTCTGTGACATATAATTATGCTTGTGACCTTTATTGTGAATTGTGATGGTTTATTGTAAATTGAGAGGGGTCCGTTATACGGGACAGATTAGTAAAAAAGGGGGTACTGGTCGCTTTGCCGAGTGTAACACTCGGCAAAGAGACGCTTTACCGAGTGTCGATCCAAAACACTCGGTGAAGAGACCAATTTCTGTTATTCTGGGAACCTTTTTTGCCGAGTGTTTTGTCTTTGCCGAGTGTATCCAAATGGACACTCGGCAAAGCCACCAATAAAATGTGCCCGTTGCGCGCTTGTTTGCCGAGTGTATTGGGCGCGACACTCGGCAAAGTGTGCAATCTTTGCCGAGTGTTTTAGTCTTGGCACTCGGCAAACTTTATAACATTTACCGAGTGTTTTGCTCTTGACACTCGGCAAACTTTAGAAACTTTGCCGAGTGTTTTGGAGCTGACACTCGATAAAGTTTAGAAACTTTGCTGAGTGTTTTGCGCTTGACACTCGGCAAACTTGAGAAACTTTACCGAGTGTTTTTCCGTCATGCACTCGGCAAAATCACCGTCACCGTGCCATCCCGTTATCATTTTTTTGCCGAGAGTTTCTCTTTGCCGAGTGTTTATTGACACACGGCAAACTATATGCCGAGTGCGCGATAAAAAACACTCGGCAAACTACTGTTTGCCGATAAAATAATGCCGTGTCTTGTATGCCGAGTGTTACACTCGGCAAAGCATTTGCCGAGTGTCTTTGGGAGTGCCCCTGGCACTCGGCAAAGCTACTGTATCCCGTAGTGTCAGGGTCTGCCGCAGTCTGTCTGCATGCACTGTAGCCACAAGCCGGTACTCACTCCGTTCCAAAATAATTGTCGTTCTCGCTTTCTGATAAATAATTTTAACTAATTTTATATAAAAATATTAATATTTATGGTACACAATTAATATCATTAAATAGATTGCTGAATCTATTTTCATAATAAATTTATTTGGAGATATAAATATGGCACGTTTTTCTATAAATCTAATCAAATATGCGGTACAGAAAAAAAAAACGACAATTATTTTGTGATGGAGGTAGTAGCACGGAGTAAAGAGGGTAGATGGGCGTTCATTCATTCACTACAAGGGAGGGAGGATCCAAGATCCGGCATTGGCTGCAGTCACGTTTAATTTGCAAGATCTAGTAGCGGGCAGAGAATGCTGGCGGATAAAGGCAGTGGGTACACCGTGGCATGGGTGAAAAAAAAATTAATAGCAATTATCCGGATGTGTTAGATATAATAGATATTAGACGGGTATAGATATAGAAGGGTTTTATGGTGAGCTATATTTTTTAATTCTTTCTTTTTTTATAATAAATAATGTAGATAGATAGATTTTTTTTTGAGAAACTATGTAGATAGATAGATAAATATATCCTACCACCTTGGACCAGTTTACCGTGCATACAACATGCACAGGTACCCTAGAAAGACACTGGATCGTCCATGTCTCACGGCCCATCTACAGAACCAAATCCCACCTCCACATAATGGTCACAGATCACGACTTGGCTTGCTGGACCAGTCGCTTTAGTGTTCGATTGTAGCGATAATAGTACGAGGGAAGAAGTCCAATTTACCTCCCTCAACTATCACGGTTGTCTGTTTTTCCTCCCTGATCTACAAAACCTCCCTCAACTTTTGAAAACCATGCACTTTTGCTCCTTGACGGTTTTGATTGTGGTTTTGCTAATGTGGCACCACATCAGATGGGGTAAATCAAACTAAGTTAAAAGTTAAAGGAGGTAAATTAGAAAAGAAATATTTTTGTATAAAAATATCAAAAAAATAACACTTTGTCCAAATATATTTTTGCATGAAAAAACAATACAATTAAAAATCCTAAAACCAGGTTTAATTTTTAGAAAATTTATATAAAATTTGTTTTTGATCGGAAAATTATGAAATTAGTTTCAGATTTTTTTCTAAAACCATGCTCTATGCTACGGTGATGAGCTTCAAATATGACTTTGTGCTACTATCTAGATTTCATGCCACGTTAGGCTCCATAATTCATTGCACTAAAACTTAATTAAAACTAATAATTTGTAAAACTTAATTAAATATATTAAACAAAGGGTGCATGCATGCATGTATGTGTGGGGCAGGGTGCATGCAGCCACGCAGGCTAACATAGATACATTGAAATTTTATCTAGGTCTACGATCCTAGTGATGCTTCACTGGTGCTCATGTGTAGTTCATATATTCAATATCGACTAATTATAATAGATACGAGAGCTTGTACAAGAAAATAAGCACCAAAATGAGTCCATCAATATTCAAACAATTTCAACCTAGGCACCATAACATAGAGCATGAGTTTGAAAAATCTGAAACAAGTTTCATAATTTTCTAAGCTAAAACACACTTTCTATGAATTTTCAAGATTAAACTAGGTTTTAGGATTTCTAGTTGTATTATTTTTCGTGTAAAATATTTGGGTAATTTTTTGATATATTTTTTAGATATTTTTTATATAAAAATATTTCTAGTCGGATTTACGTCTTGAACTTTTAATATAGTTTGATTTACCCCCTCTAACGTAGAGCCACATCAGCAAAACTATCGTCAAAACCTGCAGGGAGCAAAAGTGCACGGTTTTTAAAAGTTTGGGGAGGTTAAAAAACTAGTTTTGTAGATCAGGGAGGAAAATCAGACGACCGCGGTAGTTGAGGGAGATAAATTTGACTTCTTTTTCATATGAGCGACGTAGAGGAGCCCAGCAGGCTTATCAACCAATCACTGGCTAGCCAGGGCTTTAAGCCCACCAACACAAGGTCCATTAAGCTCTCCCGGTCCATCACAGATTCAAAGAGATATACCATGAATCTCTTAATAACCAGGTTGATTTCTGTATTTTTTTTTGTTTTTGTGTTCTGAGCCCCCGAAGCAAACAGAGATCACCCGTGTATGCACGTTTGTACAGTAGAATATAACTGATGATTAACAATGTCCAGCCGCACAGCAGCTGAGGGGGCGCCCCCATAACATGATTGTGAACCTTTAAGGAAATATGTATTCCTTTACGGTTGGAATAAACCGTCAATGAATATGGATATTTTCTTGGCGGTTTCAAAGCACCTTCAAGGAAATTACACTTTTCCTTGAGTGTACAAGTAATCAGTCAAGGATAATGGTTCTTTCCTTCTGTGTTATTTCAATCTGTCAAGGAAAATTACCATTTTCCTAGTTGTTATTCTAAACCATTAAGTAATTGATCATTTTCTTTGGGAACATTGAATTTTCTTGGAGGTTGGCAGCCAATGAAATGCTTGTAAGTACTTGACATGATTCTAAAATACAAATCCTAATAACTATAGTTTACATGATTCCTATGCAGCCCGTCACAATTTTGACATGAACTAGACAACCTAAGTAGTGATGTCTAGGACTTTCCAGGATTTCCAAATTGATTTGCTATTTTTAAGGTATAAATGATTTTCTACGTGGTTTTAGAAAAGTAACACGAACTTGAACTACATGTGATATCAAGCATCGTCCAAAATTAGACCATATATATATATATATATATATATATATATATATATATCTCAAAAATATTGTGCTACCACCTGTGTTTTCTATCACCCACGGGTGATAGCTACCACCACCAAAAATCGACCAGACCTTGGCTGAAGTGGATCAGACTTACTACATTTGCCCCGGCCAAACAAAAAAACGGCAGAGCCAAAGCATTCACGGAGCTGGGCATCCGTTCGTCCCATAGTGCTTGTCCTCTGTTTTTCTACCATCAACGCCTGCCCCCTTATGCTTTTCATACCAAGCTTTTAATCAGTGAGCGTATGCTAGCGTCGCGCGAGACGCACACAGACGAATGTGGAGTGTTTCAGTTTCAAGCACGAGGGGAGAAGTGAGTCACATTTTCACGCATCTGATCCAGCCAGGAACATATATTTGAGCTCACATCCTGAAAAGCTATAGAAAGTGAAGCGTTTTTATTAGGGATTACTCGAACATATATTTCGTTGACTCTGACTGAAAAAAGCAATAATGTCTTATAGGTGTCTGGAAATGCCAAAATTTCGCATGGGTGTCACTTGTCAGTCGTGGGTACACTTCACGGATATAGTGTTCATGAATTTGAGAGCTGAAAAGTGTTCACGGGTGAAATGAGCATTGTGAAGGTTCGTACTGAGGCCAACTCCACGCGGGAGGCTGGACGAAGCATTGATTTGCACTAGTCGCTGCTGCTCTCCCGCGCGCCGGCCACGCGCAGCACCATAGTCTCCACAGAGATCCCCGGCCCGATCGCCAGCATGACACCCAGCTCCCCCGACGGCCTCCTCCGATCCTGAGCTCGTCCAGCACAAAGATCATCGACGCGCCGGACATGTACCCGTACTCTCTAAGCACGCGGCGGCTGGCCGCTACCTTGTCCGCCTCTAGCGCGAGCCCTGCCTCAACAGCGTCCAGGATCGCGTGCCCGTTGGGCTGCACCGCCCAGAAGAGGTCGTTCCATCCGCCGCCGCCGCCGTCACCAAGGCCAAGCGGCCGCAGCGCGTCGGCCACGCACCGTTCGATGTTCTGCCGCACCAGCGCCGGGATGCCTCTGGATGGCTGGAAGACCAGTCCGGCTTCGTTCAGTACCCCGGCGGCGCGGCCGTCGGACGTCTCTGGTATCAAGAACTGCGAGGCAGAGACCATCTCGTAAATCGGGAGCTCAACGGGTTCCTCTGCTCGGGCGCCCACGACCGCAGCGCTCGCGCCGTCGGGAACATGGACTGCATGACGAGCGTTCCCGGGCACGCGTCGTCGGGCGCGCGGAACATGACGAGGTTTAGTTAGGCGCAGGCACGCGTCGTCGTTCTCGGCGATGTCCTTGGCAACGCGCAGCACTGCGCCGCCGGCGGTGCAGCCCTGGAGGTAGAGCACGGTGCGGCGCACGGAGGGACGGAGGCCGAGGAGGGACGCCAGGCGGAGGTCGGCGCCGGGCATGTGTGCGCCCGAGTAGGTGCTGACCACGAGGTCGGTGATGTCGGTCGCCGGCCGGCCCCACTCCGCGATGGGGTCCTCCGCGGCGGCGGCAGCGAGTACAGGCACGGCGGACGCCAGCTTGTCCTGGCGTGCGTCCAGCGACGGCTGCCCGCGGCCGAGCTCGCGGATCGTACTCTCGCTGTGATGGAAGTAGTGCCTGTGGATGCCGGATTTGTCGCCTGATCATCAGATCAGATCAATGAAATATATAAACATGCGACAAGAGACCGGCCAGCCGGCCACCATCCACTACTGGAAACCAAGAATTTCCTGTCGGTAAAAAACTGACAGAAAAAGGCAAAAAACCGATAAGGAAAACCAAAAGTAATTTTCCTGTCGGTAAAATGACAGGAAAATTTCGACAGGACTAAAGTGACAGGAAAATAACATTTTTCTGTCGGGTGCGTTATTTTACTGTCGGTTCAATAATTTTTTTGTCGGTGGGTCGTCGACAGGGAAATTCTCAGTCGTCAAGTCTAGGATTTTGTTTCTGTCGACACATGAAGACAGAAAAAATGCGTTTACCGACAGGAAATAAACTTTTCTGTCGATTGTGGACCGCCAGAAAAATAACCTCGTACCGACAGGAAATTCTGGTTTTCTGTCGACTTAACTACGACAGGATAATTACATTTTTCTGTCATCCTCTCCCGACAGTATGATTATAACGTACTGACAGGAAATAATTACAATCCCCAGGCCATAGAAGCACCTCATTTATTTACAATTTCGTACGATATTCATGATAACAGTATAGGCACAAACATTACATCTAATTCTATAAGGTTTTCAACTATATCACACATATATTGCATCAATTTGTCATCATCCACATGCCATACATATAGATTAGATGCCCACAGTTGGCATCAACAACCACAAATTAAGATGTCCATAGGTCTTGCATCCACAGCTACATAATTAAGATGTCCATAGGTCTTGCATCCACAGCTACATAATTAAGATGTCCATAGGTCTTGCATCCACTACATAAATAATAATTTCACAAAAGCATCAACTAGTTGATTGTCTTTCCCAAAAACTGGCATTAACTTGTTGGCTGCACCTTTACTATCTAAAGGTTAGAAGTGGCAACTACCAACAGCTTCTACAAACACAAAATGGCATTATCTATTTGTGATGACTCCCACCTTCATGCATGGTTTCGGTTCAGTGTTTCCAATGCAGCTCTGTATGCGGCATTGAGATTGTCTTCATCGTGGCCATATGTGGCATTGCCATCATCGGTCGATTCCGAGCCAACATGAGAAGAACCAGTGGCCTATACATATATGAAGAGAAATATTAGTTAGATTGCTACAAGTAGTAGTAGTAATCTTCCAGATGCTAACAACAGCCAGTAGGTAAAAACATTCCAGAACAGTGCATCTGCTTAGAACTGGACATGGAGTATCTCACACATCAAGATTGCATCTACTGCTCCTTTCTGATAGAATAGAATGCAATGATAAATACTAAATAGTTATAAATGGATTGTTAAATAAATGGCTGCCTAGTATATTGTAGTTTCCTCAACAAATTATTTGTAGTTGCTTATTAAATAGTTGTCTAAAGTTTGCTCATTAAATTATTTGTAGTTGCAGGATGTCATCCGCTGCATCTAATCCTTCTGGTTCCACTAGCTGAGTTCTTGCTTCTGCTGCTTTTGGCGAATGGTTTCACAAGTGCAGACGAACAAGGCCTCCATGCTGGATGATGCCATTGAGGACCTGAAGCAGCTTCAGCTCTAGGTGCAGGTGACCAAACTGACACCGCCCTGCTTGTTTGCTAGTACTAATTACCTACAGTTTGGGATATGCTGGACTGCCTGGTAGTAACCAACAGCCTGGGATATGTAACTGCATAGGCTAAATGATTAACAGTTGACATGGCCATATCCGCATGTCAAGTAGCTGAATGTTCTGTGGAACAGTCGAACTGTGAATGCCAAGAAGTTAGATACTGTGAATGCCAAGAAGGAATTGGGAAGATGAAGAAGTTCAAGGGCTACATTGATCAAGCTAAGTCACTGACAAAAACCTAGCAACTCACACCCTCAATGTGATGAATGGGACAAATTCTTAGGTTTGACCCACATCAAGAAGAATAGCAAAGGTGTCCTAGCTACTTCCACAATGACAAAACCTACCTTTTGGACTGGGGTTGAAGAGGATGGTGAGCCTGTTTCTGGGCTGACATGGAAATTAATTGAAGAAGCTTGTGGGGTTGAGGAATGTGGGAAACTTCGTCGAAGTGCAAGGCTGGCCCAAATGAGAGATGTTAGTGATATCAACTGAGTCCCGGTCCATGGGAACTGAACCAATGCAAATATCTACCTTACCATTAGTACTCAATTAATTTAATTTAAGTCCAGACACAAGAATCAAGATGAGGCCACTTCCTCACTGGTGGACTGCATGTTGCCATTCTGAATACCACATCAAAATTATAGCCATTTTATAGAAAAGATAATAAGTTAGGCTAGTTGTACTCACAATTGCTTGCACTGCTGCTGCAAGTTGTAAGGATGCCTCTGGAATTTCCTGTCCCAGTCCTAAGCGTCGACAAAGTGCCTATAGTGAAGACATTAAATATTTCAGATTTTGAAAAATGGTTTTCCTATAGAAAAAAACTATCAACACACATACTTACCATTGTCAGATCTATAGCAACTTTGCCTTGCTGCATCGCACTATCCTTCTCTTTATGTAGCCTTGCATTTTCTCGTCGTAGTTCTGCATTTTGTTGGGCCAACACTTTCATTGAAACTGAATTTGATTGACTCACATTATTCTCCTTCCCAGCTGCTCTGACATCAGCTGCCCTAACAGCGCCATATCCTATAGCAAAGCGCCCATGGGTGGACAAACCACCCGACACGTCGTACAACACCTTTGCATTCAACTCTTGCTCATGTTCTGGCCCTTGCCCTTGTTCCACCTCTTCCATATCCTCATGCTCTTCATGCTCCCCATCGTCTTCATGTTCTTCATGCTCCTGTGTAACCTTCTTAACCCCTGCTATATAGTCATCCTACAAGCAATTCCAAGTAATCATGTTGTGATGCTACCAGGGTACTAGCTTAATCTAAAAACAAGAAATTTAATTGTCCTTTAACCATGACAAACAAATAAGCACTTCAAGCATTGCTGACAGTGAGACTGTGGAACAACCAAATATTTAAAAGTGGCATGCTTTCATGTTACATGAAGAGAAACAGGATACAACTGTAACTTCAAGGTTAAAGTTTAGCTTCATTTCTAAAACAAACTTAGTAGATATCAGGTACAATACCTTTTTACACACATGGCTAACACATAGAACAAGTGAACAATGCAGCAAGTAATACCATAAGCACTGTTTCTTAAGAGGTTTGGTCCTCGGCTAGAACCAAAGGCTTCAGTGACATTTCATAACCAAGATCTGGAGAAGCTCAACAGAAATCACTAGTCATGTATCCATTTCAGGCTATCATTGTTTTATATGAAACAGGCTGCAATGGCAAGGCAAAAGAAAAGAAACGAGGGTGAACTCAAGTTCCAATGTGGTATCTCACTGAAAGATATTCTAATGTTCAGGGATGGATTATAGTGGGAGCCACACAGGAATCTTTTTGTTTGTCACATGAATAAGCCGAGTAGCTGACTATTTCTCGTTTCTCTATACACCAGTTGGCCTCACTGACAAGCCATCCGTGACTGACGCCAATTCTTGTCTTTATCTCGACAAATGTCAATTCTGATGACTTTGAGTAACAAATTGAATCTATAGACTATATAGGAGTCAAAGTTGAGGCAAAAATGCCAAGTTTCAAGTGCTGCTACAACATTCTGAATATTCAGAAACTAAGCAGAACAGAACACTACCTCCAAACACTAGAACAGCAAATCCTAGCCTGAACATTGCGCGAACCACAGAGTCAGCACTCAACTAGTTTTGCACCAATAATGGTTATTCTGATGAAATTTGGAGCAGCAGCAAAGGAAACTTAAAGGATAATTTAGAGGCCCAGAGCTCCAGAATCCAGACAGACCCAATCATCTGGGCCAGACAGACGAGACAGAGATGTATGAATATTTAAGAGGAAGCCTCAGTATCATGTTCAACACCTATAATAAATAACTAATAAGCCAGTCGCAGATCCTAGGCACTAGGCAAGTTCCTTAATCCTCCTGGCAAGTTTTTACCAGGATGCTTAGGGCCAGGAACAACAAGGGCAAGAAATATATACTCTGGCCTTAAGAGTGTTCCAGGAGGTAGATTTAATGGCGTCACAAAGACTGGCCAGCATGAGTATGGGGCAGCATCTCTACCAAATGGTGTGAAACCATCAGTTGCTACAGCAAGCCGCACATTTCTTCTATCCCTTGCAAACTCTGGAAAGTCTTCATCAAATTGCTGCCAAGCTTCTCCATCACAAGGGTGCACCATCTTACCAGACGTTGATGGACTAGGTGCTCTCATTAGCTTGGCTGTATCCACATACGCATACAACCTTTGTAGCCTCTCTGTGATGGGTAGGTACCGCAGAACTTTGCGTGGAACCTTTGTTCGGCGGCCTTCCTCATACCGGTTGGCACCACAAACATCACATATCTCTTTACTTGCATCATCTTTGTAGAAGAGCATGCAATTGTTATAACAAACATCAATTTTCACATACGGCATGCCAAGACCCTGTAGTAGTTTCCTTGATTGGTAGAAGTCATTAGGTAAATTAGAATCTGGAGGAAGAAGTTCATGTATTATGCCTATTATATCATCATATTCAGCAATTGACATGTTGTGTCGTGACTTTATGGCAAGCAAGCGAGCCACAACAGATAACCTAGAGTGCGTGGTCTTCTCATGCACCAACTCACTTGCACTATCAACCATCCTATAAAAATCTGTGGCAAATGGTGTTGGTTGCTCATCTACTATAGGTGGATTGTCCCCAGCTAGATCAATCAGCATTTGATCCATTCGATCAACCTCATCAAAACCCTCCCCATTTGCTATGCTATCACCGTCATCATGCCCAATATGAGTCTCCCCATGCTCCGTCCATGTTTCATAGCCTTCCCTAAAACCATGCTTGCACAAGTGCATCTCTATAGTATCCCTTTTGAGGCTGAAATAGTTTCGGCACATGGCACAAGGACACTTGATGGTGTCATTTGTAGCTATCTCCATATTGGAAAATGCTTGGTCCAAGAATTGAGTGGTTTGATTAATCCATTCACTAGAGGGTGCTTTACCACGCTGCCAGCCACTATACATCCAAGTGCGGTGTGACATATTAACTAGCTGTATTTGAAAGATTTAAATTAGTAGGCATCACATTGTTTTTATGTTGTAGTGTTTTAGAAAAAACAAGACGAACACACAAAGTAACAAGCAGATCCATAGAGCACCTCAATCAAAGCACACAATATCAAATTTAACCAAGCACATCACTGTTCTACTGATTTTTTGACACAATAACTAACCATCAACAAAAATATTCATCCGTTAAGATTAAAAAAGAGTGAACTAAAGCTACCTGCTTCTCCATACACTCTGTGTATACCTCAAACATGTTGCAGATCATATAAATTGTACATTTTACTTATTTAATAGGCCAATTAACTGCAGCAAAACGAGAAAGAAACATTGCTTACCCTTTGAGGTGGAAGTAGCAAAATCCGAGTCGATGTAACAGGCTGCTCTGGCTCCTTCACTGCAGGCTACTTTGGCTCCTTTGTAGTGTTTCTCCTCCACCTAGGGCTCCGTCACGGGCTCCTCTGACTGCAGATTCGTGGTCACAAACACCTCCAAAGGCAGATATGGGGATCAGGGTTATGGGTTTCAGCGAGTTGGTCGCGGGATTGAGGATCCCATGAACACAGCAGTAGTAGAGACCGAAGAAGAGGATAATACCTCAAATGTAGCGGCAGGGGTGCGAGCCGCCGCCTTGGGTCGGAACGGCGGCGTTTAGAAGCGGACTGGCTTGAGGCCGGAGGGATGGATGGATGGGTCTGAGAGGAGGGAGAAGGGCGCGACGGCGTGAGGAGAGAGAGGCGGCGTCTGGGCGCGAGGAGAGGGGCGGCGTGTCTGGGCGCGTCTGAGAGAGAGAAGCGGCGTCTGGGGCGCGAGGAGAGGCGGCGCGTCTGGCGCGCGAGGAGAGGAAAAGGAAAGACGCGAGCTCACAACTGTGGAGCCGCGGCCTCACGGGGTATATCTCTTCGGAGTTTTTTATTTTTTATTAGCCTGAGTCACGTACGAGCTGTGGGCCTCTTTTGGAGGTTCTTTTGGGTTTTCGCTTGGCACCGGATGTTCGGATTGGCGGCAAATTTTGGCGCGTTGATTTTTTCTCATACTTTCCTGTGTGTTAGAAAAATACCGACAGAAATAATTTGAACCCGACAGAAAATATATAATTTTTCATGTGTGTACCAAAAATACCGACAGGGTATTTACATTTTTTCTGTCAGGGACAGAAACCGACAGTATATTTACTATTTTTCTGTCGGTTTCGTAATTTACCTGTCGTTTTTCTCTCACCGACAGGATAAAGTTAATTTTTTTGTCGGTTTCGTTTCTACCGACAGAGATTTTTGACTTTCCAGTAGTGATCGGAAAGCAGTTAAATGCATGGGATGGCACGGAGCAGTTACACATTCTCTTCATCTTGGTCTTGAGCAAGGTTTTAAATAGCCGCCTAAGCCATTTAGCTTTCTATGTCCCAAAAACAGGCTATAGCCAGCTATATCGGGCTCTAGCGGTAGCTAAAGGCTAACTTGTACATGAAAAAACTTAGCTAAATCCTTCTCAAACAGTTATAGCCGGAGATAGCCGAGGCTATACCCGGAGGTTTAAAACCTTGGTCTTGAGGTGTGTGAGGTGCTCGCTCCCAGTGACATTGAAGTACCAGTCGGCGTACTCATCCTGGCGCACGCAGTTGGCCGGATTCGCCGTGCCGATGCCGAGCAGGGCCACCCGCTGCCGGTGCCGGGTTTTGTCGCTGATGTCAGACGGTCGGCGGCTCGCCGAGGATGTAAATCTGTCAGTTACTCAAGGGCAAAACAATAAGCAGGTGCACATAGATACAACTAAACAAAAGTGATGGAGGAATTAAATCCACAGCATGCAGAAGCTGCCTTGCTTACCTTGTTATCCTGCGGAAGGTGGCGTGGTGATAGCATGGGAGATGGATATCGCCGCCGGATGGTAGCGACGGGCACCACCATGTGTAGCATTAAATGCACCGGTGACATGATAAAATCGATCAGACGTTGAAAACTTAGGAAGGAAAGGGATCTGTTGGATCGACCGCAACACTCAGTCGTCGTCCGTCCTAGCGTGACAGCGTGCTTATATTAGTACCAAAGCTTACTAAACTATTTAGCATCTTCATATTAGTACTAAAGTCCACGGTAGATGTTGATGTTCTTGTATCTATTGTACCTCTTTTAAATTAGGGTGCGCCTACACTACACAGGCATCTTTGCACTGTACATAACCCTAGCACCCGACCATAATTCCTGGCAGATGCCATGGTTGTGTTTTGTTTGATTGATTTCTTTTTTGGTTGCTTTTGTGTTTTCTGTACTAGGAACTTCAGTTAAAAAAAGACAGCAACAGCCTTGCCCAACAGGGGTTGGCATGGCAGCCTGCTGTGCTGTGTTTCACTACGTAAAAAATGATTTTTAGCAACGGTTCGAATTTTTTGTAGGGGCGGCTGGTGATGGAGCCGCCTCTACAGTGGCGTGCTCGGCTGCCTAGACATCAGCCGCCCCTATAAATAGAACAGCAGGGACAGCTGGTGTTACGAGCCGCCCCTACAAATGCGGTCTGATTTGTAGGGGCGGCTCAATCACCAGCCGCCCCGGGAGTTGCTATTTGTAGGGGCGGCTAGTGATTGAGCCGCCCCTACAAATGGCCCCGTATAAATGGCTCCGATTTGTAGGGGCGGCTCAATCACCAGCCGCCCCTATAAATGCCCCACATATATAACAACATCAGCACCTTCTTCCTCCTCGGATCACTCACTCCAACCCGTGAAAGAAAGGTGGGGAGGCCTTAGGCACCTCCCAAAAATTGCTCTACTAAGAGGAAAGGTTTTGGTCTCAAATCCTTTGGTGAAGAGGTTGTAGAAGGTAAAAAAATGCTATGCCACATTTTTTTTAAGTTTTAATGGTTGGTTAGTGAGTAATTAGAATTTTGTTTTTCTCTCTCTTCTATGGTGCTTGAGCTACTTATGAATCAAATTAGACCCAAGTTTTCAATGTGCTCGGGTAAATTGGGGAGGGGAACAAGATCATACCCTTATTTGGTCCATGTTTCTTGATTTTAGTGAACAATTAGTTAGTTTTATGGATGTTTCATGTGCATGTGGATCTAGATCTAGGGTTTGGTTTTTTTATTAATTTCGTTTCTGTAAATTTATGTTTGATGAAATTGGACTAGGGTTTGTATGAAAGATATTGGGTAAAGTATAATTGTTGCTAATTGTTGTCTTTGAAATTGTTTATTGTAATCAATAAATATGTATTTTAATTATTTATGGATAAATGAGCCATTAATTAATTTTTCTCTACCATGTTTGTATGCTTCATGTAATAATATTAGATTTATATTCATATATATCTGAAGTATATACAATTATTCTCAAGTAATTATTAATTTGATTCATTTTTATATATATCTGAATAAGTAGTCCTTTAATGTTTGTTTTGTTGTTGTTGTAAAAGATGGAGTACAGGAACTCTTGGATGTATGGTTCGTTAAGGTTCAAGGCAGGTTTCCGTGAAGAGGTGGATAAATTTATTGAAGCTGCAAAGAAGCATGCAACGACATTGAAAGAGAATAAGGATACAATTATTTGCCCCTGTAAAGATTGCAAGAACCGTATAGCATGGACAGATGTGACTATCATCAGATCACATTTGATTATGCGAGGATTTGTTGAGGACTACACAGTGTGGATTCATCATGGTGAAACGGTTATTGTTAACGACGAGGATGAGGAGGAATACGGCGACGAAACCATATAATCCATGTCCCAATATTCAGTAGAGCTTGATGCACGAATAGATTTCGAGTTTGGTAATGAACAAGGTGGTGATGCTAGTGGTTGGGATGGTAACGACGAAGGTGGTGCCAATAATGATGGTGGAGCACGTGTCGGGGATGAAGATGAGTTGGAGGACATGATTCGAGCCCTTGGACCAGAGATTTTACTAAATAGTCCGAAAGGTCTAGAAAATTTGGAAAGGGTGACAAAAGCATCGAAGGAGACTGTGTATGGTGGTGAAAAGGGCTGTCCGACACATTGGACATTACTACATTTTGTGCTTGAGCTGCTCATCCTGAAGGCTAAGTACGGCTGGTTAGACTGTAGTTTCAATGATCTATTGCATCTCCTGTCATGGGTGCTGCCACAACCAAACTCAGTTCCCGCCAACACATACCAAGCAAAGAAGGTCATAAGTCCATTGACAATGGGGGTTGAAAAAATCCATGCATGCCCCAACCACTGTATACTTTTTCATGGCGAAACGTTCAAGTCACTGGATAAATGTCCCCGGTGTGGGGCTAGCCAGTACAAGAACAATGACCTTTATGGTGGGGACGAACCCTCCATGGGGAAAAAGAGGAATAAGAAGGGTACAAAAAAGGTGGTACAAGAATCTCAGCCCCTAGAGGACACTCCATTAGGCAACGATGCAAAGCAGAGAAGAATTCCTGCCCTGGTAATGTGGTACCTGCTAGTGACTGACCGCTTGAGACGTATCTTCCTAAACCCTAAAGAAGCCGCACTCATGACATGGTGGGATGATGAGCGCAAGGTGGATGATGATAAGATTGCACACTCGACTAATTGTAGTCAATGGCAAAGGTTTGATGAGAAGCAGAAAGAATTCAGCGATGACCTAAGAAATATATGGTTTGGCTTGAGCACCGATGAAATGAATCCCTTCAATGAGAGGATGAGCAACCACAGCACATGGCCAATGATCTTGACCATGTACAACATCCCAACATGGTTGTGTCAGAAGAGAAAGTACCTTCTCCTCACTATTCTTATTTCTGGCCCTAAACAACCAGGCATTGATATAGACGTGTTCCTCGAGCCCTTGATGCAAGAAATGGAGATGCTATGGAGGCATGGGGAGCAGATGTACGATGCATTCCGAAAGGAGGACTTCATATGTAGAGCAATAATATTTGTTACTACCAATGATTACCCCGCGCTGTTTGCTTTGTCTGGACAGATCAAAGGGAAGACGGGATGCTTGGTTTGCTTGGATGGTACTACATGGGTGTACCTGGATGCATCCAAGAAGATAGTTTACCTAAGGAACCGACGCTTCTTAAAGACAAGTCACAAGTACCGCAGCAAATTGTTCTTTAGATTTTATGACAACGCCCTAGAGATTGAACCCCCTCCGGAGAGACGTCATAACAGAGAACACGTGTACAGAATGGTGAAAAACATACGCGTCGTCTATGGAAAGAAGAATCCAGATGGGACGAACAGAGATAGAAGCACACCTCCTGTCGAAGGCGTACCTTTCAAGAAACAATCGATCTTCTTTCAGTATCTGCCTTATTGGCCAGACTTGGAGGTCCCCCATGCCATTGATGCTATGCACGTGCAGAAGAATGTCTTTGAGAGTCTCATTGCTACCTTGATGGACACAGGCAAGTCAAAGGATGGTCTGAAAGCACGGAAAGACATGGTGCAACTAAACGTGATGCCACAACTTCACCCGGTACCTGAGGCTAATAGAAAATACACTCTGTCCGCAGCGTGCTTCAACCTAACACCAGATGAGAAGAGAGCTATATGCACTTTCCTGAGGGGGATCAAAGTCCCGACTGGATTTTCAGCAAATGTGAAGAAGCTAGTGTCGATGAAGGACTTGTCAATAACACACTGCAAGGCTCACGATTGCCATGTGATGCTGACAGTGTTTCTACCTATTGCAATCAGGGCTATAAAGCCAGAGTTCTTGAAAATGGCCATCACCCGCATGTGCTACTTCTTTTCGAAGATCTCACAGAAGACGATTGGCAAGGAAGAGCTGAGTGACCTACATGAATTTGTGGTGGAGACACAAAACCAACTGGAGATGTGTTTACCTCCTGCTTTTTTTGATATAATGCCACATCTCATGATTCACATGGTTCATCAAATACAGGCGCTTGGCCCTTGCTACTTTCATGAAATGTGGTCCTACGAGCGGTTCATGTCGGTTCTAAGTCGATACGTGCATAATCGAGCATACCTAGAGGGCTCTATGATAGAGGGTTACAGTACTGAAGAAATCGTCGAGTGCTGTCAAGAGTACCTAAAAGTACAGAAAGGGATTGGTAAACCCGATTCTAGTCACAAGGGTAGGCTGGCTGGGAAGGGCACCAGTGGTAGAAAAGTATTCATCAACCATGATTACAAAGAGGTGAGTCGGGCGCATTACAGTGTCTTGTAGAGTACACAACTAATGCAACCGTATATTGATGAACACTTGGCTATCATTATGGCGGAGAGAAATGGCCGTTCGGATGATTGGGTCATGAAACAACACAAGCAACGACTAACTACATGATTGAAGGACCAAAACATACCGCCTGGAGAAACCATAAACTCTATTACCATCAGTAGGTTGGCAGAGGGGCCATCGAGACAAGTGACATCTTGGAATGCTTATGACATCAATGGGTATACGTACTATACCCACGCAAAGAATAGTAAATATGTCAACAAAAATAGTGGCGTTCGAATAGAGGCTCTCGATGGATTAGGGCGAAAGATCCAATACTTTGGCATCGTTGAAGAGATATGGGAACTTGACTATGGAAGGGATATAACGGTGGCCCTGTTTCGATGCCGCTGGATCAAACAACACCAACTGAACGAGATCAGATTGAGAGTCCTGGAGCTCGAGAATCTAGGCTACCAAGATGACCCTTGGGTGCTCGCTTCACGTGTCGCACAAGTTTTCTATATGTCTGACCCACAAAGTAACCTCCCCCCGAAGAAGAAGACAAAGCACGTGGTTGCCTCTGGGAAACAACACATTATTAGAGTTGATGGTGTGGACGATGTTGAAGCTTACAATAACTACAATGAGATGCGGCTATTCACAGACTTTCCTAAGAAGATCAGTGTTGTGAAAAAGAACCTCCCCAAAGACATAATGCCATGGGAACGAAAAGGTGTCAAGGGAAAAGTCATTACAGCGGGCTAGCTAGTTGTTGAACGTGGAGTGTTTGTGTAAGTGTGTGTTTGTAAGACTTCATTTATACATGCGCGTGAGACTATATATTTATGTACGTGAGTAAGACTACATATTTTTGTATGTGTGTGAGACTACATTTTATGCATGTGTGTGACACTACCCTTTGCAACATCCAGATGACTCTATTTGAACTTCCACTCTATTACTACTAAAACTTTATAAAATCACTTAACACTCTATTACTACTAAAACTAGTTACAAGTTTCAGTCATAGATTAAAAATAAAAATCACACTTGTTCATCATTGATCATCATGAACAGTTATGATTTTTCTTTTTAATCTCTGGGTAAAATTTGTAACTAGTCTTTCTCTCTCGTACTACCTCCAAATGTGATGATTTTTTTCCTAAAATTTTCTAAAATCTTGCCCTATCAAATTAGTGTGTTGATTTTGTCATTCTTTTCATTTGACAAAGTTTGAGCACTTCAAATTTTCAAATTTAAAAAAATGACAAGTTCGAACGAGATTTTCAACCATTAAATGATTTCAGCTAAAAAAGTGATGAATACCAAAGTTGTATAACTCATCAAGATCTACAACTTTTATTTTGATCATTTCTTTATCTGACAAAATGATAGTAAACATTGTTCACAAATCAACATGTTTCTCGTATAGTTCATGAAACTATGAGTCATATGTGAATTTATGAACAATGTTTTCTAATACTTTGTCACATAAAGAAGTGACCAAAATAAAAGTTGTAGACAGTGAGGAGTTCAACAACTTTTATATTCACAACTTTTTTTGTTGAAATCATTTAAGGTTTCAAAATCTTGTTTGAAGTTGCCATTTAGTGAAATTCAAAATTTCAACTATTCAAATTTGGTCAAATGAAAATATGATGAAAATAAAAGTTGTACATATTGATGAGTTATACAACTTTGGTATTCATGAGTTTTTCATTTGAAATCATTTACTCTTTCAAAATATCGTTTCAAGTTGAAATTGTTTGAATTTCAAAATTTGAATCGTTCAAACAAAGTCACATGACAAGATGACCAAAATAAAAGTTGTACATGTCGATGAGTTATACAACTTTTATGTTTACAACATTTTTATTTTATTTCATTTAATGTCATAAAATTGTAGTCGAAGTTTTAAAATTCAAATTTTTAATTTTTGTTTTTTTGCTTTCTATATTGTTTTGACTACAATTGTTTTTATATATATTTCTTCATATATAGAATAATACAAAATATTATATTTGTGCATATACACAATTTTTTTATATTACTTTGTGTTTTTATGATATAAAAAATATAGAATTTATAATTTAAAAAATAGAAACTATTTGTAGGGGCGGTTGGATCAGGAACCGGGCGGCTCGATCAGGAACCACCCCTACAAATGCATTTGTATGGGTGGCTAGATCAGAAACCGCCCTTACAAATAGTCCCAAGTATAAATAGAAGGGCGCACGGGAGTCAAACTATCTGGGCGCTGTTTTCTTCCTCCGACTCCGTCAGGCTGCCCCGCGCGCCTAGGGTTTTCGCCGCCGGCCATGTCGCCGGTCCCGCGCCCGCCCACACCTGGCCCCCGGTGTCCTGCACCCGGCCCCCGGCGCCCGCCCCCGCGCGCCTAGGGTTTTCACCGCCGGCCATGCCGCCGGTCCCGCGCCCACACCCGGCACCCGGCCCCCGGTGTCCCGCCCCCGCACGCCAACGACCAGGCTCCCGGCGCCCCCGCCCGGCCCCCGGCATCCCGCCCCCGCACGCCGACGACGCATGCTCCCGGCGCCCCGCGCCCGCCCCCTGCCCCCGCGCACCGACGACACAGGCTGCGGCGAGAAGTAGCTGGAGGATTGCACAGTGGCCAAGTCAGTGATCTCCCGCTCTCTCTCCCTGTGCCTCTCCCTCTCTGATTTATGGATTAGAAAGTAGTTGTCTTGGTTATTTACTAGATCTTAGTATCTCACCTTGCTGGTTTGCACTTGATGCTAGATGTTTGTTGACATCTGAGATTTGAGATTGGTATGTTGGCTTGTTTAGGATTTACGTTGCATATGGGAATTGTTGCAGTAAATATGGTTTCTGGTAAAATGTGTACCTATATTTATTGTTTTTTTGTTAGAAGCCTTGGTTTACTTTGATTGCTTTGTCAACAGATGCATTTCAATCTTCTTCGCTAGTTGGTCGGTCCTTTTTATTTGCATCTTTTTTTACTCATTCTTATTATCATTGAGTCTTCACTGTTATTAGTGGTGTGTAGAATAACTGTTATTTATCTGTGCATGTTTTCCAGTATTCATGTCATTGATACAAGTACCTTTACTCCTATTTGGTACTTTGGCATGAGCATTGGCACATTTTTGTAAAGGAACCCCTTTTGTGGAACTCAAGTTGTTTCCCTATCTCATATTGCATATAGTGCTTGAGGCATTGGTCCCAAATATTTTCTTTCCTCGTTTCGTACTATAAAATTACTAGTTGCATACAGCTACAGCCCTCAAATGTGTATTTGAATGCTAGAGACTTTCTTTTTGATTGGTGGTGATATTTCATGAAATCTTTGGAGTTTTTTGGATATATTTTTTTTATATATCATCAGAAATATGCTTTGACCCAATTTTTACTGCCTACATATATTTAATTGTGCTACAATAATATTCTGCAACCTTCGTACTGAACTAAATAATTATGCTTTATGTATTAAACATCATATGTTGTACTACCTATGCCTGTGCTAGATGCCTACCTGCTTCTTTGAGATGCGCTTGCTCTTAGCATGTTCTGCTAGGCTGTGAAATTTGTAATGAAACTGGGAATCATGGTACTATCTTGTTTTTTGAATGCACACATTTCACATATTGACCAACTGCATCACAAAGGGCTAGCTATACTATATGCATGGAACCTTTCAACTTGCAGCTAGTACTGTTTGGTCTTAGTTCTCAACTCTGAAGGAAAGCCACCTTTCAGTTAGCTTGCTTTGTTAAGTTTATTAAACAGTTCTGACCCCCTTCCTATTGGCATTAAATTTCTTTGCTTTGTTCTGTTTACCAAGCTGTTTCAGGTGTCGATCTATAGCATATTTTTTAGTACTCAATTACACATGAAAACTGAGCACATTTTACTGCTCAAAACAATGAATTTGACACAAATTTAATTTGTCTTTCTCATTCTGATTCTGCTAGACCTAGATGTATACATATGTCACCAATTTCTCCTGAATATGGTACCAGAACCATGCATAGACAACTGTTATGATAGAACTGTACTGTTAGTTCTTCTCCAGTTCATGCATAGTTCAGTGATGAGAAACAGGAGGTGTTCAGTTCATGCATAGTTCTAAGCTACTTGATAAAACAAAAATATAGTTCTTCTCCAGTTCATGCATAGTTCTAAGCTACTTGATAAAACAAAAATATAGAGCTGCCCCAGGATTTATTACACGCTTTTGCTGTTTTGCGGTGATCTGGCTGGCCTGCCCCTCGCCCTTTGGCTTGCCTATTCAGCTCAGGCCACATCAACTCGCTGCTACGACGAGCACCATCTACGAGAACCCTAGAGCACAGCCCTCTCCCCCACATCCTACTCCATGGTGCAACTTGAGTCAGTTAGTGCAACTTGCAAGAAGGCTCACTGTTTTTAGAAATGCCCACTACTTTTAGATATGTGCATTGTTGCTTGAGCTTGTTTAGATATTACAGTGAAATAGTGGGCAATGCAGTCATCAGCTTGTGTGCTTATTTGCTGTATTATTAGTTCTAGCATGAAACTTAGATGGCTCTTGAACTCTTGAAAATAGACTGTTTTATATATGCCAACTCTTTTAATATATGCTTATATATGCCCACTGTTTTATATATGCAAAGTGAGTCTTCTTGAAAGTTAATAAATCATATTTCCTCCATTGCTCATTTAAACTGTCAACAAATTGGCTTTATTTCCTATCACATTGTCAACATGGTACTACTGATGCTTGTATTCTATCACATTGTTCTTATTAATGGCTTTATTTCCTGGAACACATTGGCTGTTCTACTACTACTATACTACTGTCCTACTACTACTGCTGTTCTACTACTACTCTATACTACTCTAGTGTTGGCTGCTGCTCTGCCCTCTTCCATATACTCTTAGAAACTACTACTGGTACTAGCTGGCTGCTAGCTACTCTACTTGCTGCTAGCTACTCGCTTCCTACTACTACTACTAGCTGGCTATCTAAGTTACTAGATTTTGATCTGTAGGGGTCTTCCAACCATGTGGCAGCAGTCAACTATTTTTTGGCTATTTTTCCTATCCTCTATGTTTGGGAAGCAGCAGCTGCTTGTTTTTACACATTTTCCTCTCTATGTTTGTTAAGTAGCTGTTGCATTTTTTTGCCAATTCTCCCATCTCCTCTCCTCTCCTTTGTTTTGCCGATGATGAAATTATCTAAGTTCATACATTATATGGAATATGAGCTGATGATCAAGAACTTGTGAGGAACTTGGCATCATTAGCAGCTGCCCCTACATTACCTTCTTCTCTCTTCTCTGTTATGATGCATGATGCTCCAAGTTCAAGATCAGATGATGATTGACATGTTTCTGAGGCCTTTACTACTGCTACTTCTCATTTTTTTGACATATTGTTGTTTTATAGGACTACTTTGTTTTATAGATCTTTTTTTTATTTCTTATACCTTCTAAGGCTTTTTCCCTAAAGCACACTTTCTTGCATCTATTAGAACAAAGCGCGAAATAATGTCGCGGACACCAGACAGTGTAGCCCGATGCCCCGAGCATGATGAGCAGCCAACCCTTGAGGAGCAAGCACTAGAGGACCAGCTTACTCAGGAATAGTTTGATAACGAGGTAGAAAAGGATCTAGAAGTGATGCTTACTCAGGAGCAGTGTGACGAGGAGGAAGGCCCCGAAGGAGAGGCTGCTGAAGGCGAAGAAGAAGAGGATGATGATGATGATGACTCAGAAGAGGGATATGTAAGTCCTGAGGATTCTTTCCCACGTGAAGCCAGAAGGAGGCCAACGGAGGAAGATTTGGACATGGACTTTGACCCGAACGAGGAGGTAGGGAAAAAGCCTTAGCTTGTAAATTTTGCTAAAGCTTTGGTTGTGTTACCTCTGCTAATACTTTGACCTGTCGTATATACAGGTCCCTCCTGAAACTTGAAAAAGATGACGTCGACGTCTGCGACATCTCGCTGGACAAGACGGAGTAGAGGAAAGGAGAGCAGAGGCAACAGCCACAGAGACGGATCACGATGCCTCTGCTCCACAACCTGAAGACACAACCATGACTACCAAGCCCAAGAGAAAACAAGGGGATAGAAAAGGAAATATATATCCAGATAAGGCATGCTATGTGATAACGGAGGTCGGGTCAGCAGGGGAGGTCCTTGAGCCGAAGGAATTAAGAGGACGATTCCGTAATGCGATCGGGACCCTAGTAAGAGATAAATTAAACCTAGCAATCACTAACTAGAAAGAGGTACCAGAGAACAAAAAGAATGAACTATGGGATAGGCAACTGAGGGTCAATTTTAGATTTTCGGAGGGTAAGCACGAACTGGTAAAAAAATGCTTTCAGGATGATGGGAGAGGTATTCTGACGTTGGAGGTCAGAGCTCAACACGAAGTATATCCAAAAGGGGTTAACTCCCTTCAACGAGTTTGGCAAAATAACTCCTAGTCAATGGGAGGAGCTCGTGGCTCAGAAGACTTCACCGGAGGCATTGGAGCTCAGTGCTCGTAATACCGAGCTGGCGAAGAGGAACAAACACCACCATCATCTAGGCCCTGGTGGCTACTATGCCAAGGAAGAGCAGTTTAGGAAGATGGACAAAGAGACCGTAGCTGCTGGAAATATCGATGTGTCGAATCTGAAGGTACGCTCAAGGAACTAGATATATGCGAGGACTACAGAATCATCCGGCAGTAATCTTAAGTTTGATAAGCCGGAGACCCAAGAGGCGGTATCAAGGATATTGAAATATGCTGAAGACAAGGAGAAGGGCTCATTCAATCCTTCCAGAGAGAGGGACGAGCTTAGCCTTGGCTTGGGAAACAAGGAGCACACAGGCCACACCAGGGGGCTAGGGAAAAGGACAACCTGGAAGCAAGGATTCGAAGAGGAGAGGCACATGTACAAGAAACATGGCCGAGACCGGGAGACTAGTCTTGAGCTCTAAGTGAAGGCTCTAGTTGCGAAGGTGCTGGAGGAGCAAGGACTGTCTATGGAGCCACGGATATTAGTGACGCCGCCAGGAGAACTAGCATTAGTTGGCAGCCCTCTGAAAGTTCCTAGCAGCCAAGGTTCCACTGTAGCCACAACCCCCGTCGATCGCATAGGGGAACCAACTAGTTGCACCTTGGTGTTTCTCAGCGGCCGGCAGAACACTGTGATGGAGGTGGCAACGGGTGTGGCATATCCTCCCGGTGGCTTACACCACAATAATAAGATACCGCCGGACTACACTAGGGTCGAGGTGCATACCGTGAAGCCCGAGTTCATGCAGTGGTGGATAGACTACGCAACTCCCGAGGAGTTGGTGTTACTCGGAGACGTTATTGGGTAGTTCATCCTCTGGCACAAACGGGACATTATATTGACTGCTTCTTCGCTGCCTCCTCCTCTCCCAAATTTGGAGCGAGTTGTTGAGGTTGGGGAGATATTTTCACCGTCTCGTGACCACCACATACCTGAGATGCCACATTCTTCCCCGCCTCCTAGCGAGCATGTGCCTGATGAGATGCCACAACCTTCTCCAGCTCGTACCAAGCAAGTGCATGATGAGATGCCACAGTCTTCTCAACAAGCACAGCCGATACATGAACAACGAGTGCCTCCTGAAGAAGGTGATGCACAAGAAGACGAGGACGTGCCTGAATGGGAACTTCGAAAGAAGATTTCAATCAACATAAGGCCAGTTTATGTTCCGGTGAAAGATGTCTCGTCGGTGTCCAAGTGGTATTCCCATGACCAGTTCAAGCCTGAGAACCAAGTTAAAAAAGTCCCATCATGGGGTTCTAAGGAGGCCGTAACTAGCAAACTTCACCAAATTGCAAAGCAGTATCCAAATGTTGATGACATCAAATGGTCAAAGGATTGCTCGAAAACATATGAAAGAGGCAAGCCCTTCATACCAAACCGGGACATCCAGCGCCTACCACTTGGAATGAGAAGGTTCCATGATTGGTACTTGCGTGTTCTCCCAATGAGCATAGATCTCGTACAAGCATGCTTCCCCACCGGCACATTTGGAAGCCCAGCCAAGAAAATTGTCTTTGACTTCAATGACATGCACACATGCTTTCACCTGGGAGAAATGGAGATGAATCTAATTCGCACGTGGTACTTGTAAGTCCTTGTCCTCCCGATATGATATAAATGTAATCTTTGAATTTTATTGTAACTAACCCATGGCGTGATTTGTAGAATGCAAGTGCACATTGTCAAACAAATGCCAAGTCTGAAAGCCGGGTATGTAGACCCTCAAGCTATAGCCCAAACAAATTTTAATTACCCTAAATAGTGGACACTAGATGCCAAAGAGCTAGCTGCTGCAAAGACTCTTCGGGAGAAAGAGCGCATCCGTACGGCGAAACTAAAGGAAGAGTCCCTTAAGGTTGCGGCATACATTGCTCTGGCTTTCAAAAATCTACAACAACACTCCACTATATGGCTACCATACAACTTCGAGTAAGTTCAACTATATACTTAAAGCTTTGTTCGATATATTTTATTCGATGCAAAAGAGCTTATCTAGTTCTATGATTAAATCCATGTAGCAACCACTGGATTTGCATAGCCGTTGATGTCGGGAGGAGCATGGCATGGGTCTTTGATTCAATAGATAAGGACCCGGCGACATACAAAGACTTCATATCGATTCTCAAAACGTATACATATCGACAATCCTCATTAGCTTATATGTTTGTATACATACTTGTAACACTCACCTATGGATACTAACAAGTTGTATTTGCTAAAATAATTCGAACAGGGCATTTAGGTTCTATGTCACTCATCATCACGGAAGGCATGATCCAACAAGGAAGGAAAAGCTGGCTATAAAAACAATATGTGCGGTAAGTGTAACTTACTTCTTCAGTACTCCGTTACATGGCTGTCAAAAGCATTACCTAATATTTTCATATGCAAAACACACAGTTCCCCAAGCAGAGGCCTGGGAGTGTACATTGTGGATACTATATATGTTCTATGATGAGTAACACTAGTGCCTACAGATGACATACACACAGTTTGAACCTCTTCATCAGTAGTATAAAAACTCCGTACATGGTATGAAATATTATACCAAAACTTGTTCTCTTGTAGTGGAGAGAAGAGAAAGGAATGAAAAAAGACCCATACAAGGATGACTAACTCTTAGAGCTCGTCGGCGACCTTTGCAACTTCATATTGGACCAGATTGTACACGTCAAAGGCGCCTACCATGACCGAGAGTCTGACTTAGGTAGAAATCCTCAGTACCAACACCTTCGTGAGACTGAAAGGCTAGCTCTAGGATGTTGATAACAATGTGTATGGAATTTGTATATTTAATGATGGATTGTATATATCCTTATGAATTGTACTTGTAATTGTAGTTTATATAATACTATTGTGCTTGTAGTCGCGTTCGGAACGTTGGTCGCGGGGAGTTCGGCAACGCGAACGCGGTTCAGAATGTTGCTCGCGGGGCGTTCGGCAACGCGAACGCGGTTCAGAACGTTGGTCGCGCAGCGTTCGGCAACGCGAACGCTGGATGGAATACGCGAAAACAAATAGTTCTGGTCGAATTTGAATTGTAAATTTGATTTTTTTGCGGGAAAACGTACTGTAGGGGCGGTTCTAGATTGAACCGCCCATATAAACATGTATTATAGAGGCGGCTGGCACTACAGCCGCCCCTACAAAATCGATTTGTAGGGGCGGCTGGTAATACGAACCGCCCCTACAAATGCATGATTTGTAGAGACGGTTCGGTAGGGGCGGCTGGCCAAACCGCCCCTACAAAGGGTTACCAGCCGCCCCTAAAAATGCCTTTTGTAGTAGTGTTTGCCAAAACCAGAAATGGTTAATCATATACTATTGGAGTGTGTTTTTGCCCAATACAGTCGGTGTTGTATAAGAGATGCCTTTGGCTTAGAGGGCTTTCCACTGTCGATACAGGAGGCGGTCGCTGGCTGCCAAGGAGGCTGGGAATCTCTAAGCGCATATGTTTCTCTTTTTTTTTTGCAGGTTTGGCTTGGGCCATCTGGAAGAATATGAACAAAATGGCTATTAAGAAGAACTTAATTTCCAACTAGACCAGATGCAATTATTCATGCCACTACCAATTCATGCCGATCTAGACATAATTGCACAAGGAGGCCGACAAGGACAAGATGAGGGGGCTGGTGCAGTGCTTAACTAGCTGGATGAGAAGAAAAGAGTCGCTGATAGGCCCATGTTTACATATTATGGTCATGTAATAGATGGGTCTATGTTCAGTGTGTTGATCTTTAGAACTCTTTCGTTTGGGATGTTTGCTCTCCATGAGTTGGAGCTTTTGGATCTTTTCAGTTTGAACGGGTATCCCCGGTATGTATGACCTCTGTTGTTGGCTTTCTTAAAAGCTGAGTAAATCTCTTTTTTTTTAAAATAAAAGGGGAACTACAGATAAGACAATTATCGCATCGCCCAGCACCAGCTATACTCCCAATGACACGAAAATTCGTCATGGCTAAAAATCATGTGGAATGACAAAAAAAACATAGACAACTAGTCCGAATCTCCACTTTTTTAAAAACACAAATCTCAAAGCAACCTACCTAATTAATTATTTTTTCTTATTTATTTGCCTTTTAGGACCCGCATGGGCCTGGCCTGTCCAACCTAGCCTGATTCCAGCCCTGACCTGAGCTGTTGAGATCCTCTTTGTTTGGTTCCACTCCATTTACCTGTTCAACCAGATGGCACCGCCCATCCGCGAGGACCATTAGAGAGAGAGAGAGAGAGAGAGAGAGAGAGAGAGAGAGAGAGAGAGAGAGAGAGAGAGAGAGAGAGAGGCCCAGAACATGTGAATCTCTGTGCTCCACTACAAGCCAGGGAAGAATATCAGAATTCAGATCGGTTATGGTCAGAGCTATGGATCAGCAGGTTATTGGAGGCATTCATCATCATTCAGCACATGCCGCGATGATCCAGCCACCCGTGGTAGGGACGATGTATTTGGCAAGATAGATTTTGGTTCTTTATCTCATGATGTATATAATAATCACATGAGGCATGCATTTTACAAGTGACAAGGATTCCCTGAGATGTGACAATAGAAAAAACAATCTAAGGCTGCTAGTGCTAGGTCCTAATTGGTCAGTTTTCCCGGGCAAATTGACCAATCTTGTTGTTTAGTCAGGTTTGCCTAGCAGCATGGTTATATTTTTCCACATCCTAGGTTTTTTGTCTGTTATTATCTCTGCCATTTAAAAATTTAGCAGATAAGTAGTAATCCACGATCCTTAGCAGCCAAATAAAATAAATCTTATCGAATAGTCAACCATTTGGCCAAGACATCACATCATTCATAGGATGCATCAACTAGTAAGCATTAATGTATCATAATCATTTGGCCAAGGCATCACGTCATTCATAGAATTACATCATTCATACCTCTAATTCGCTAAATTTAATTAGCTGTCAAAAATCATTAATGTATCATAATCATTTTTACTAATCAGTTCAATAGCCATGATTAACTAATTTAGTCGGCTTGATTAGATGCATGAACTAGTAAGCATGCACAAATGACTTTGGCTATTTTATTTGTAATTTAAACTAATCAGACATCAACAGTTCGTGATCGAGTTACCTGATTAATTATTCAAACAAAATGATTCTACTGTAACTATACCATTGTGCGAAGTACGTTTGGCTTTCAACACAATGTATGCAGTAACTCAAAGTTGTGAATACTGGATTGTTATGGTTAAGTAAAAAGGAAAAATACATGAGCAGTTCTTGAACTTAGTTTGAGACTACGTAAGTGACTTTCTTCCCAACATCCAATGGTCAACCAAATTTTTCCATGACGGCCAAAGTAGTCAATGAAAGTACCCAAAACCATCACGGATGGTCTTCCCTGATGGTAACTGTCAGAGATAAGATAGATAGACTGACCGGGAAGGCCGATGTTTGGTGATCGATGGCTAACTTTCAGGCATCGATCCGTGTAGGGATACTACCACCAGGGACGGTCTTCCATGTTAGTTTGCCCATCTCCCATCTGAAAATTTCCCAGACAGTTATCCATTGGCAGGAGAAAACCAAACCTCCCCATGGGACATGAGCCGTCTGAAAGAATCTAATTCTTTCCCTTCTGTCATGAGAGTGTTACTCACACTCGGTAAATACACAGTATCCCGTAGTGCACCGTCATGGAAAGGTACATCAGATATCCATCTTTCCCATCTGGATCCGCTTCTGGACGCTGCTGCAAAAATAAGAGGACAGACCCCGAATAAATTGGGGGTGCCGTGTGCTTGAGATGACAGTGATGAACTTTTTTGCTTATCATGGCTAGAGTTTTAGTGGCAGACTTCCTTTTATTTGACTTTACCCTTGTGGGAGTTGTGAACTTTGTGCTTTTTTTATATGTGGCGGTTTGTGTTGTACATAATAATCACATACGGCCATGCATTTTACAAGTCACAAGGATTCGCTGGCATGTGACAATGGAAACAGAATCTCAGGCTGCTAGTGCTCGGTAGGTTTTCCTGATTGAATAATCTTGTGGTTCAGTCAGCTTCGCTTACTGCCCGTTGTTTTAAGCATTAACTAGTTCACCAATAATGTCATTATGTAGCATTCCTACTGTTGTAATTATAAATATACGTTTCAAATACAAAAATCAGCTGGTTTTCTATGGCTAAATTTTACTCATCAAAGGGAAAAACTATAGCATTGAATATCCAAATTATAATTTTTTCTATGGTTAAATTTGTGCTCATTGATTAACACAGACTCAGTCTAATATTTTAGGGTTGGTCGTTGGATTTGGCATAAGGACTGCACTTTGGTTTCGGCATTACAGGGAAGCCATTGGATAAGAAGACAATGGAAGAATCTAGATAGAATATTATGTATTTTTTATTTTAGATTTTTTTCATGTGTAATTTAGGGATATACTGTGACAAGATATAATATAAGTCCCCCTTTCCTTCACACAAAAAAAGAAATTAACAGAGACCTCTTCACAAGCAGGCTGCCTCTAGAAAGGATTTTTGCACGTCTATGGAAAACATTTTTGTGTAGTAGTGCAACTGCATGCCATTAAAGTCCAGGACTTAAGTCAAGCAGCAAAATACCATACACTATGGTATCCCAGCCATCACAATGCTCTTATTACAATATTTTCATGGTACATTCCTTCTAAACCACAAAAGAATATGCATGGAATGCTACTTCTTCCTACAGTTTTTGCATTGGTTGTCAGCTGGAACCATCCGTTTCCTCGTGGTGTTTGGCTATATAAAGGCAGGAAACCCTGTGCTGGACAAACTTACAGAGTTCACCTGAGAGCTATCTGCTGTACTACCAGTTGCCCTTCATGTCAAACGCCACTTCTCTAGTGCTATCATGGCGCTTTCTGATGCCCACCACCTCCTCTCCCAACACGGCTAGGCAGTGGAGCTTTGGCCGCGGCAATATTCGACTCGACACCACAACAGTGATCCCGTCCCGCCATTTTGATGCTCCAGGCCGCTGCATTAACAGGTTTAATTTGGAACAAAATTTATTGAATGAAAATACATGTTGAGAAATGGGTTCTAAATAGTATTTAGCTACGACTCTCTTATTCCTTAAGTTGTCTAGCTGGAGATTATATATTGTTTCGTGTGCATGCATTCATTCTACGTTGTCACATATCAATTGCTGTGCTGCTATTGGCTCTCAGCATGCGCTGCTCAGCAACCCAGGCACCAATCCCTCTGCCTATTGCCACCGTTGACGCCAAGGGTCGGCTGGCGCATGGTGCAGCCGTGTTCGCCATTGGCACGGCTAACCCAACTAGCTGCGTGCCACAGGAAGAGTATGCCGATTGGTACTTCCGCGTCACCAAATCCGAGCACCTCAGCAAGCTCAAGGCGAAGATGGAGAGGATATGTGAGAGCTTGATGTGCTGGTTTCCTTGTAGTTACCCTGCTTCGATCTCCTTGTGGCTTCTCTCTTGGGTTAAAAACTAAATTGGCAAAATGTTGGCTGAGTTTTATGGTTCTACATGCATGTGTAGGTCAAAAATCTGGAATAAAGAAGCGCTACTTCCACGACATGGAGGACACATTGCTCAAACACCCAGAATTGGTGGACCGCGCGCTGCGGTCGCTGGAGGCCCGGCAGAGCATAGTGGCCTCCACCGTGCCAGAGCTCGCTGCGGCCGCGGCTGCGCGGGCCATTGCAGAGTGGGGCCGCCCAGCTGCCGACATCACCCACCTGGTCTTCTCGACCAGCTCAGGCGCGCACATGCCCGGCGCTGACCTCCGGCTTGCGTCACTCCTGGGTCTCCGCCCAACGGTAAAGCGTACGATGATGTACATGAATGGCTGCTCTGCGGCCTCCGCCGCGCTCCGTGTCGCCAAGGACATTGCTGAGAACAACCATGGCGCCCGCGTGCTAGTGGCTGCTGCCGATCACACGCTCATCAACTTCCGCGCGCCGCATGAGGACCATCCCGAGACCCTCATCATGCAAGCCTTGTTCGGCGACGGCGCGGCCGCCGTCATCGTTGGCTCTGTCAGCAGCGGCACCGGTGGGCATGCCAATGGCCACCATATGTCAGGCGTTGAGCACCCGCTCTTCGAGATGGTGTCCGCTTCCCAGACTGTGGTGCCCAACAGCGAGGAAGCCGCAGCGGGGAAACTCACCGAAGACGGCCTCGTGTTCTGCCATCCCCTAAGATGCCGGCACTGCTGCGGCAGCATGTAGAACAGTGCCTGGTCGACGCCGTCATCCGCACGCTCGGATCAGGTGGTAGCTCGAACTGGAATGACCTCTTCTGGGCGGTGCACCCCGGTGGGCCAGCTATCCTTGACAGCGTTGAAGCGGCGCTGGCGCTGGCGCCAGGGAAGCTGGCGGCGAGCAGGCACGTGTTGAGCGAGTAGGGCAACTTAGCGGGCGCCTCTGTGATCTTCGTGCTGGATGAGCTCCGGCGCCAGAATGACGAGCTGGAACTGGCTGGAGACATTGGGGTCATGCTACCGGAAACGTCAAATTTACCGATTGTTTTTATGTTTGCCGAGTGTATTACCTCGGACACTTGGCGAACAAATTCTTTGCCGAGTGCTGCGCCAAAAACACTCGGCAAAAAAAAACACTCGGTAAAGAGGGGGTTTGCCGAATGTCAAAAAAAAAACACTCAGCAAAGAGGGAGTTTGCCGAGTGTTTTATTTTTTGCACTCGGCGAAGAAATAAAATCTTTTTTCTGGAAAATAAGGAGAAGAAAAAAAATTAAAAAAAAACTTTGCCGAGTGCCTAGATCTAAGACACTCGGCAAAGGACAAAAATCCTAATTAATTCCCCTGCCCCTCCCCCTCTCCCTTCTTGATTCCCCCGTGGGCGCCCCTCCCCTCCCTTCTTCCCCAGCGACGGCCCGACCCTCCCCTCCCTTCTTCACCCGCCGGCGGCCCGCCCCTCCCCCTCCCCCTTCTTCTTCCCCGGCAGGCGTCCCTCCCCTCCCTTCTTCCCCCGCCGGCGTGGAGGGCCAAGGTGAGCTCCAGGCCGACGGATCCACGGCGGGTGGTCCTCACGACGCCGGCTGGCATTGGATCCGGCAAGGAGGGCCAAGGGGACCTCTATGGCGGCGGATCCACGGCAGGTGGGCCTCGCGACGGCGGCATGCGTCGGATCCGGCTGCTGGGGCTCGGATCCGGCGACGATGGGGTTGCGGCGGCCGGCATGGGTCCGAGGTAGGTCAGCTCTCCCCATCTCCCTCTCTTTTCCTCTCTTCATCTCCCTCACTCTCTCCCTCGCCGGTGATCAGATCCACGGCGGCGGCGGGTAGAACCGGCGGGGAGCAGCAGCGTGGAGGCGGCGGATCCGGTGGGGAGGTGCCCTCCGATGGCGGATCCGGCAGGGAGGAGCACGCCGGTGGGCGGCGTGGTGGTGGTGGTGGTGGTGGCGTGGTGGTGGTGGTGGTGGCCGGTGGCGGTGGTGGTGGTGACCGGCGGCGGCTGTGGTGGTGGTGGTGGCGGCGACGACGGGCGGCGTGGTGGTGCCGCCGACAACTTGTTCTTTTTTCCGAAAAATGTTTGCCGAGTGTTTTTTTTGTACTCAGCATAGTCTTTGCCGAGTGCCCGACGTTTGACACTCGGCAAACATCTCTTTGCCATTAAAACCTTTACCGAGTGTTGTTTGCCGAGTGTAACACTCGGCAAACGCTTTGCCTAGTGTTTTTGGGGCTTTGCCCGTTGAGACAATGGTACTCCGAGCTGCAAGTTGTTTATTTTAACAAAAAGTGTTAGCTTGAACGCAACCGCAGCACAGGAAATTGGTTTGAAAGGAATCCATGAAAACAATACAGAGAAGAGCATGGAGGCCATGGCTGTCTACTTGTGTCTCTTTTCTCCCTCTCTCACTCTCTCTTTTTTTAAAGACACTCAAGAGAGTGCCTCATATCTCGTGTGTGTGTGTGTGTGTGTGTATATATATATATATATATATATATATCAAGGAAAACAATAGCTTTACCAAAGGGCAAACATAAAATGACTTCTAAGAAATAAGAGTGCATTGAAGATCCAAACAATCATCTTCTTCCTTTGATCTTCCATTGCCTGTTGAAGATTGAAAAACATTGTGAAGGGAAAAACGACACTGATGTGGTTTCCAGGAAATCATAAAAATGGACTAAAAATAGGGAAAAAAAGTTTTATACCGGGGGAGATAACCCCACCGGACGGCCACTCAATCGCGCATCGCAAGTGTCAAGTCACGCGATTTTTCACGCGAAAAATGCGCGCTTCACGGCCACCAGCGCTCAAACCCCTGACCTCTTGCTTCACGTCTTCGGCTCCTAACCATTCCACCTATGAGATGCTTGTGTCCAAATCAGATATTCGTCCTAGCCATTTTATGTTCATCTGATTTGGAAATGAGTATTTGGGACCCTAAACGATTTCAAATGAAAAAGTTATGAAGTACAAAGTTTTATAGCTCTTCAAGATTTACAACTTTAGTTCTGGTCATTTATTCATCCGAGGTCATTTGAAGAATCTGAATTTCAAATGTGAGAAAATTCAATAGTAATTTTTGTTGGATAAATAATTTTAAATTTAAAAGTTATCAACTGCAAAGTTGCACAGCTTTTCGAGATCTACAACTTTTGTTTTAGGTGTTTCTCTATCCGAGGTAGTTTGAAAAATTCAAATTTTAAATTTGAGAAATCAACCGTAATTTTCGTAAGATAAATGGTTTTCAAATAAAAAAGTTGTCAACCATAAAGTTACGTAACTTTTCGAGATCTATAACTTTTGTTTTGGTTGCTTCTCCATCCGAGATTCTCAAATACCACTACACATTTACTTATAAGTATGGAACATATGCCTTTAGTTGGTATTAACTTCTATGAAATCTTGCAAATAAAATAGAGTGACATCATAACGACTTCAAATAAGAAACTTGTAAACTACAAACTTGCATAACTTTTCAATATCTGCAACTTTTGTTTTGGTCACTTCTCCATCCAAGGTTCTTAACTACAACTGCACACTCACTTATGACTATGGAGAATATGGACTCCTTTGGTATTAACTCTACAAACTCTTATGGTGTATATTTGGACATCCAAACAATCTAAAATAAAAAATGTTTGAACTACAATGTTGTAGATATCGTTGAGTACTACAACATTGATATAAAGTTCGTCTTTATCGGACATCATATGAGAAAGTCATAAAAGTTTTCTTGTACTATATCACTGTCGGTTCGAAAAACCGATAGTGATACCCAATATCGGTGTCGCTTCTTGGCTAGAACCGACACTGATAGTATCAATGTTGGTTTTAGCTACAAACCGACAATGATGACCCAATATTATTGTCGGTTGGTCCTATCACTGTCGGATATGTCAAAAAACCAGCAGTGATGTGCCGAGAGGCACTATCACTGCCGGTTTCTTTAAAACCGACTGTGATGAAGTCGACAGTGAATGTCAGATCTGTAGTAGTGGTAATATTGTCTTATTTTAGTGACAACTGTGGTCGGTTTTAAATCGGCCATTTATGATAGTTTGTTTTGTGACGTTTGACTCTTGGTTCCGTGGTTTGTGGAGGCCCTAAGTGTGGTACATTAAGAGGGGTTTCCGCCATAGGCAGTGCTGTTTTTTTTAAGTGAACACCATAGCCAGTGCTGTTGCCGGTGCACTGTTGATTAGTTCCAGTCTAAACGGTGATGTTTGTCTTGCTGGCTAACCTACTGTCAGAGCTGCCCACATTGGAACCATGGTTTTGGAAATGGAAGAAGACATCGGTAGCTAGTTTTGTTAGGCGAGAAAGAACAGGAGGGTAGGTTGTGTTGTTGTTTGGGAGCCAGTTGTGGCTCATTGTTGTATTCCTAGATTGTGAATAGTCCTTTTATTATCTTGGCCTTCCTTGACGGTCTGCTCTCTCTTCTCCTTATTAATATATGCCGGCAAGTATATAATGAAGCATTTTTTAGGTCTGAACTCTCCAGATCCAAATAGTGCTCTGATCATATTGTAGTTAGTACTCCCATGGAGTCAGGATCTAGACACAGAACGGCAAACTAGGATGGGAATCAACAAGCGACCCAGCAAGGAGGCTACAAAAAATTAGTAAATGAAGAATGAGCCTGATTAACGTAGTGAGAACATCCTGTATCAGCAATGTTTTTGCCAAGGGAATCAGCAACCCTATGGGAAAATCGGCAGCTGCTTGCAGGTCCATCCACGGTGGATAAAAAAATCAAAATAAAATTCATCTCACAAAAGACTAAGAAAGCAGATATGGTGAATCGATTAATCATCTGCAAGACTAAATGAACATGGCGCAATTTCACTCACAAATTGACGATTAGGCAAAGGTAAAAAGCTAACAGGTGAATGACCACATGAGGGACGTGCAATTTAAAAAAGTTCCGCTGCAATACACGGTGTATCCTTCTAGAATTATATATATAGGTGTACGCCTCAACAAATTTTAAATGACATTTAGATCTACAGTATTCACATAAAGTTAATCGATTCATGAGCTCATATGAAAAGAACTACCATTTATCCTAAGTGTTACATAGAAAAGTGGCATCTCATCCTTTTTTTGACGTGTGAAATGTAATATACAACTAAAAATAATTTCAAGAGACAAAGGTATGGCTTTTTTATCGCACCGTTTCTATAAAATTATTTGGGAGCACAAAGGCCAACACCACTCCCGCCACAGGAAACCCCAAAGGCCTCCTAAAAGAACACACATGTTTGGTACCTTAGCGTCCATAGAGGAATCTGCAAGCGTACGAATATTGTTGTTGCTTTCATCCGGGAGTATTGCATTATTTTATCGAATTCGCAGGGACTGTGTGTGTTTATCTAAGGCGTGTGTGTTTATCTAAGGCTGTAGCTACGTCCAAACACAACAAGATAACCTGCGTGATATAAGAGGCTAACCGAAAGAACCTGCATGAGCCAACTGACTGGCCACCAATCTGATTTGTTGTTAGCACAATTGACCGTATTGATTCGGCCATATCTCGTTGATCATGTAAGAGGCTAGCAGCCGAAAAGAACCTGGGTGAGCGTTATCAATCATTACTTATAGCACGATTATAAAATGTCAGCCGGGGAAATGCAACCCTGACAATACAACAGAAGTTCCTACAATCAAATTGATGAGTAATATACTTTTGAGTCTTGTTCCACTAATCGCCCATCCAACTCTATTGACGCAAAAACCTTATCAGAGCATTATTTATTGCACGGTAATAATAAAATGTCAGGGCTGCAGCATCAGGCTTGCTTGACTTTGTGTCCGTTGTGAAGTGGCCTCTTCATTGAACTAGAATTGTGGGTAACAATACGCAACTTCAACTTGGCACTATGAAATTGTAAAGCAAGCGTCATGGTTCGGTGTGTATTAGGTGTAGAGTTGGATGCACAAGGTCAAAGTCGTCGAGGGAAACATAAGGTTCTTATTTCTTGCAATCTGATGGAAGAAGCACTGCACTGCATTTTGTAAGCGAAAAGGACGTAGATGGTTTTAGTTGGGATATGAAATTATATTCATACCAAGTGGCCGTCAAGTCCGGTGGTCTGAGAGTTGAATGTCTTGTAGTGGTAGGTTCAGCCCTCTGGACGTAAATATAGACTCACGTCTGCCGGGTGGTGCAATTACGAAACGGTAAATAAATACACTATAATCAGACTTGGATAACGAGCACCGTCAGGCAACTTGCTCCACTGTGGGCCTGCGAAACAGGAAATTGGTCTTGTGAGTCCTCTGGTCTTCTCTTGCGGCCCAGTTGCTTGTCTGATCTAGCTTCTGGCTCATAACCTTGACTTGGCCCAACCCAGCGCTGGTATTGGCAGCAGTAGTCGTGTCTTCAGCAGGTAATATCGTGAGACGTGAGGTTTTATTTCACGGTCCTGCTCGGAGGGCGGGCTGTGGGCGTGGTCGCCAGCGGTAAGGAATTAAGCTTTTATACTCGCCTCCCCAATCGGTTTCTACAGCAAGAATTTTTTATTGAACAACCTTTCAACAAGAGTCTTAAATAAAGTTCAAAACAAACAAGAGTCTTGAATTCTTGAAATTTATGAAAAACTACATACTTGTATTTTCGCTGATAAATCCAAGTGAATTTGCTGTGATCATCAATAAATCTCACACAATATTTTTTACGACCAACTAATTCTGGTGCTAGTCCCCAGACATCAGAGAAAACAAGTTCCAAAGCAAAATGAGACACACTAGATGACTTTGGATATGGCAATTGCTGACATGCATCACACACTAAGTCACCAGACACTTGATCTATTATAGGAAAATTATGACTACTAACAACATGCTTAACAATCGTTGGAGCAGGATGACCTTAACGATTTTGCCACCTTGACAAATGAATTTTGGTGTCACCAAAGGCTTTCTTTATTCATGACACGGGAACCGGGTATAGACCTCTATGACACCTTCCTTTAAGGTTGATATTTTTTGTTGCCCGATCCTTGATCAAAGAGTAAATTTGGGTGAAATTATAAAAAAGCAGAATTATCACAAGCTAACGTATGAACAGAAACAAGATTTTTGTTGCTTGTGGGACATATAGAACATTTGTCAGATGAATGTCATGATTTGGGGCATGAACTGTAGTATGACCAATGTGACTAATATGCATACCTGCACTACTCGCACTGTGGATCTGATCACCACCGTTATACTTGTTCTTGAGAGTCAGCTTCTTGAATTCTCCAATAATGTGATCTTTGGCAGCAGTGTCGGTGTACCAGTTGGTGTCGATGGTGTATGAACTTGTTGCTACAGAGACAAGCTGTGCCAGCAATGATTAGCGGTGTGGTCTTTCTTGAAGCACACTTGACCCAGTGGATGATCATCATCATCTGCAGGAGACACGCGACTATTGTTGTGGTAGAAGCTGTGGTCTCCTCCTTTTTGGGGCGCGTCGTTCCCGCGACCACATGGCGAGGCGGCACTATGGCTGCGGCCGCAATGACCTCCCTGTCCTCCCAGGCCATGGCCACCACCGCATGCACCACCACGACCTCTGTTGGTGGCATTAGCAGAGCCGGACCCTGATCCGGGTCTCGAAGTTGAAGAGTTGTGAATACAACTCGCCAACCGAGATGGGCTCCACGCACCCTGGCGGTGAGGGCATGCAGTGACAAGCGAATATGTGACTGTACTAGTGTAATCAATATTATTATCGAATATGTATGATGAGTTAATGGCTATTTACTCTTGAGTTAAGTGTTGTCCCTGTTTCATTCCACCTATCGCAACCTTCATTCTCCCTTTGTCTGGTAGGTCACCCTCGGCCTCCACATCTCCCAAAACTGAATATGTGGAATGTAGTAGTGTAATCAGTATTATTATCTATTTTTGGGTTTGTCTTTTAATCCAGGCATCGTTATTTACGAATGACAAGTTCATCTTTAGTGTATTTAGAACATCACTTGTGCATTATTCTGTCGCTCGAATTAATAATAGTAAGATAAGTGGCTTTATTATCATGTCCAGTCGGTGAGCTTTGCGTTGGTGGTATAAAAGAAGTTGGTGATCCAGAAGAAGTTCTTTGGATGCTACGAATCAATAGAAGAAGGATCTAAGTTTAAGGCAAGTATAGCATGGGATTATCCTTGTTTCCTATCAACTTTAATACATTTAATTCATGTTGCATGTGTCGCCTTGATAGAGATTCCCTAGAATTGAACTTATACCTTGTCACCTACGGGATATGCATTGGGTAGCTTTGCTAGTGCTCAACTAAACCATGATCTTGTAACTTGACTAATGGTATATGCAATAAACTTTCAAATATGACTTTTTAGCAATTTGGAAACAGGGGGCTGGAGTATTTAGCTACTTTCTAAATGCTTCAGATTCCTCTCCCTAAGGACTTATCTGTAAGTGATCATCCGGGACTTACAGTACAGCTGTGAGGGTTACATGGCTCTGGCTTTAGCTCAGTATGAGGACCTTTTCTAGCTTGTTAGAGGTTACCTTTATTGGCGTAAGAATGGCTTGCCGAATCAGGTATAGGACAGCCTCTACTCTTATGTGTATAGCCATGATGGAATTGTGCTATATCTTTTTGCCGAGTGAATCTAATGGCCTTAACTTGTTAGACGAACCTTTGAAAGGCTTCATAATGAACCCTGCCGACCTTCCTTGGTAGTGGGTCAAGAGAATGATCACCTCGGGTGAAAGGGTAAATAATGACTCACAGTGAAAGTGTATAACATCTGCAGAGTGTAAAACTAGTATATCAGCTGTGCTCACGGTCACCAGCGGCCTTGGAACCCTTACGGAATAGATGATGAACACTGATGATAAAGATGCTCACTAATGATTATTGTTTATGCTATTCATTATTCATGTTTACCGGATCATGTGTTTATATGGGCTTGTGATAAACTTGTTGCTACTTCGATGCTAAAATTATGACAATTAAAAGCTAATCACAGTGAAACTAGTGTCAGCCTTTTGAGCCTCATGAACCCCATGTTATATTTGTTGAGTACGACATGTACTTACGCTTACTTTATTTTTCAATTATTTGGATAAAAATCTCGGATGGGTACCAGATTGCTAGAGTTTAGAGGAATTAGGTTTGTGATCAACCAGCCAGTTGTCCATGTGGAATTGGAGTCTTCACCCGAAGATCAGAGTTGTCTTTCTGCTGTTTGTTGTATAAGGTTATATCCTTTATACTAAGTACGTTATATATTGAGCATTGTCTTCTGATATTACCCTTATTTATAGCTATATGTAAGATTTGACTTCCTGGGCTCACATATGGTGTGTATCTGGTTTTGTTCTTAAAACCGGGTGCTACGTCAGGAGAACTAAAAAGCATGACACACCTTCTATTTATGAACCCAGTCAAGAAACGAGCCATTACTAATTTTCTGCACTGAAGTCGTAATCACAAAAAAGCTCCATAAGCACTAGAGTCTTTAGACTAGATCCAATGACTATTACAACGGCTACTTCAAACTAGTCGTCGTACTGTACAAACACTCCGGTGCAGTCAACGGTGAACTACTGATGTAGAGCTCCGGTGCTCGTTCTGACACAACCTCTAGCGAATAGATCCTCTCTGGATCGACTCTTTGGTGTGGACTTCGGTGCAGACTGTCAGACAGTCACTGTTCCAAAGCTCCGGTGCTCACCTCTCCAGTGGCTCCAGAAGAAAACATGCTTGGTTGTAGGCTAACAACAGCTCCTGCACTGAACCTTCGGTGGGAAACTCTTGTGCCCCACCAGAGGGTTCCAGCACCCTTACGATCATCAGACCATCTAGAATCCTAGCACTATTTTCCTTCTCTCTGGTGCCCACCAGAGAGCTGCCGCGAAGGAGGGTGTTACTGGCGAATCTCTAGCGCAGAGGAGGATGGCAGTAGGTGTGGCTCCCTAACCTCTCTCCCTCTAATCATCCTCTCTCCATCTCCCTCACTATCCCTCTCTCCTCACAGGGTTGCACAGCCGTGGAGGATGGTTAGTGCAGCACAAGCAACAAGGTTTATTAGGGCGCGTTTAGATCGAAAATTTTATGGGTTTTGGCTACTGTAGCACTTTCGTTTGTATTTTGCAATTAGTGTCTAATTATGGACTAATTAGATTTGAAAGTTTCGTCTCGCGATTTCTCACCTAACTGTGCAATTAGTTTTTTTTCGTCTACATTTAGTACTCCATGCATGTGCCGCAAGATTCGATGTGATATTTAGTGCGTAAAATTTTTTGGAAACTAAACAGACCCTTATTTTGACACAGAGACGACTCGATATGCGCCTTGGCGCCCCAATATTGTGGGGACATGATAGATCAAGCGCGTGTTTAGTTCCAGGAACTTAGAATTTGGGGCTACTGTAGCACGTTCGTTTTTATTTGGTAATTAGTATCTAAACATGAACTAATTAGGCTCAAAACGTTCGTCTCGTAATTTCCCACCAAACTGTGCAATTAGTTTTTTTTTCGTCTACATTTAATGCTCCATGCATAGGCCGCAAAAATTCGATGTGATAGGTACTGTAATAACTTTTTAGAATTTGGGGTCCAATTAAACACGCTGCAAGGCTAGTGGCGTCTAGCTCAATCCACCAAGCTTCAGTACTGACAACCGCAGCAGGGTTGGTTGTGGGCGCAGCGGTGATGGCAGCGAGCTCGGCAGAGTGGCGCACCGAGAACAACACTGGTTCTGTAGCTTTTTTATTTTTAATTTAAAATCGATTTCAAGATGCGAGCGTTGTAAGACACCTGCCTCTAGTAATTCAGCTTCACGGGTAGTGTCCACATATGTCTTCGAAAATCATGATTTCAGAGGCCTTCCACTATAGAGCCGTGCACCTTACCCACTTCAGTTAATATTATATGTCCACCCTAAAAATCTGCTTCCCAGTATTGTGTGCCGTACTGGAAAGCATGCATGGTCCATTTCTATTGGCCTGTAAAAAAAACATTTGGCTTGTAAAAAAAGATACGATGGGGCACACATTTGGCTCATCATGGCATGGCTCTCACTTGTACAATAACTAGAAAATAAACACAAATCTACATATATAATATTAAAGAGCCAAAATTTCATCTCATGTTTTTGTCCACCTCTACATGACTACCCCCAGACAGAGGAGAGTTTCTTCTAACCTACTTTTTTTACTTGACCCATACTTATGATCCACACTCATGAATTCGAACAACTTGCGTCTAGAAATTATGGATATAGGTTCCGATTCCAATATGTATTGGATCGCGCCCTCCGTATTTCGTATGTGACCCAGACTCATGAGCCGCTCATACAATTTGGAACCAGTGGCGAAGCTACACCGTAATAGAGGGGATGCATCTATAAAGAAGTAATGAAAAAAATTAAAAATAAATACTATTAACATGGTCAAAAAATGTTACCATAGGCAAAAATGTTACCTCATCTCCGTATTTCTATAACACAACTTTATTTAACAAGTGGCCAGGACCATGTAATTCCTATTGAGTGGCATCCTAAGGTAATCCAGCAGGTAATGCCCGTGCTCCAGTTTGGCTTCAGCACCAATCTCATGTTGCCAGGTCCACGGTCCGCTTCCTCTTGTCTGTGACAGAGCAACTAGTGCCATCAAAGTTGAAAAGCACGATGTAGCGAGATAATGGTCTTCTTGATGTTGGGGTTCAACTCAGCGACGTAAAGGACATCCTGTTCCTGGAGCATCTCATTACGTACGGACCCAATGCCAACGACTCGCATTCCTTTTTCCACTAGCTCCATAAATGTACCAAATGGGTGGCGCTGGAGTATGACCACCAGGAAACAGAGAGCCGTCTCCTGTGCAGTGAAATGGTGATCTAGAGTCATAGATGAACACGGCACGCATTCGCTGACCAGCATTATTTCCTCCAGCACCATTGTAGCACCCGGTTTTAAGAGCAAAACCAGATGCACATCATATATGAGCCTAGAAAGTCAAATATCACATATACCTACAAATATGGGTAATATCAAAAGACAATGCTCAATATATAACGTATTTAGTATAAAAAATATAACCTTAGATAGCAAACAACGGAACGACAACTCTGTTCCTCGGGTGAACACTCTAATTCCACAAGGACAACTGACTGGTTGATAACAAGCCTAATTTCTCCAAACTCTAGCAATCTGATACCCATCCGGGATTTTTCCAAATATGTGAAAAATAAAGCAAGCGTAATTACAAGTCGTACTCAACAAATATATCATGGGGTTCATGAGGCTCAAAAGGCTGACACTGGTTTAACTACGATTAGCTTTTAATTGTCACAATTTTAGCATAGGAGTAACAACAAGTTTATCACAAGCCCATACAAACACATGATCAGGTAAACATGAATAATGAATAACATAAATAGTAATCATTAGTGATCAACTTTATCATCAGTATCATCATTGTTCATCACCTATTTCGTAAGGGTCCAAGGCCGCTCGTGACCGTGAGCATGGCTGAAATACCAGTTTTACATTCTGTAGAGGTTGTACACTTTCACTGTGAGTCGTGATTTACCCTTTGGCCCGAGGTGATCAGCCTCTTGACCCACTACAAAGGAAGGTCGACAGGGTTCACTATGAAGCCTTTCAAAGGTTCATCAAAATACCAAGAAATCAAAGTGCACCTTCTTGGCATGCCGAGATCATACCTGTTAGAGCCCCTGTTGCGTCATAAAGGTAACCACTAACAAGCTAGAAAAGGTCCTCATACTGAGCTAAAGCCAGAGCCATGTAGCCCTCACAGTTTTACTGTAAGTCCCGTATGTTCGTTTACAGATAAGTCCTTAGGGAGAGGAATCTAGAGCACCATAAAATAGCCCAATGCTCTAGCCCCTTGTTACATGTTGCTAAAAAGCATATTTTGATGTTTATTGCATAATCCATTAGTCAAGTTACAAGATCATGATTGTAGTTGAGCACTAGCATGATACTACCTAATGCAATACCCCAAAGGTATCAAGGTACGAGGTAACAAAGTACTAGGAAATCCTTAGTGGTAGTCAACGTAGACACATGCAGTATGAATTAAATGATTAAAGGTGTATAAGACAACAAGGAAGATCCCATGCTATACTTGCCTTAAATACCGATCATTCGGTAAGCTTTAATCTTCAACCTTCTTCTTCTTCTTGATCACCACGTATATCTCACCGACTGGACGTAATCGTAGAACACCACACAAACATTCATACACATACATGCATAGCATACAATTACATCTATATTAGAACAATACATCAATCATAGAAAAATAAGTAAAAGAGTTTGAAATACGATTCTACGCATCGCTACGAACACACAGTTGTGAGAGGCACGCTAATCGGAGCTGCGGTTTGAAAGGAACGGCTCCCGAAAGATCTACTCATAAGAGAAAATATAAAACTATAAGCTTCATGTGTTTTAACTATATAAAAGCTTATATAAATTAAGTCAAATTTAGATTTGAATTATAAAACTAAAGTAAACAAATCATATTTTATTTATAAAATCTAGTTGCATAATTATTATTTAAATTAGAGTTTGAACCATGAAATTCCAAAAATAGTGACATGATAAACATTGTTACTAACGCGTATATCTTGTTGCCATGCATCTAGCGCAACTTGAATAGGTCAAATCAGATCTAAAACGTAGAAGATATGAATTAAACAAGATTTGCTTCAATAAAATAATAGATTAAATCTAACCTCGAATTTTCAAAGTTGAAAACATACCTAATAGTAGTATGAACATATAGATTATGGAATTACGAACCTAACGCAAGTTGAACGGGTCAAATCGGAGTTAAAACGGAGAAACTACGCATAAAATAAGATCAATGGCAATTCTGTAAATATTTTGAAATCAATTTCATATTAAAAATAATTAAAAACTGAATTAAAATAGTCCTGTGGACCGGGCGTCATTTTTTTGAAAAACACAGGGGTCAAAACATAAAACTAGGGGCATTAATTGAATTATTTTTGAACTACTCAGGACGGCAGGTTGATTTCATAAAAACTCGGGGTCTCTTTTGTAAAATGGCCAGAGCTGGCGGTGTTGACGTGGTCGTTGTCCACGTGGACGACACATGGTAGAAGGGGACTGGGCCACGCTGGTAAGCTAGCGGTGGACCGGCTGAGGTGTCACCGTGGGCAGGGTTCATGGGTCTACGGTGCACCGATTATGAAGCGAAGGGGTATGCTCTAATTGAGATCATCCGATCGAGATTAGATGGATGGGGTGGCTTGGGGATGAGTTCGGCACCTGAAAAGGGAGCGCGCAGTGGCTGCCATTGCCGACGGCGAGACTCTCGCCGGTGTTCACGGAAAAACACCTATGGGCCATGCTACGACACGGGGAAGGTACCGGGAGAGAGAGTGGAGCACGGCGAACTCACCTAGGAAGTTATCATCGACGGTGAAGCACGGAAGGGCATGAGTTATGGCGGAGAAGAAGGTGACGGTGGCGCTAGGGTTCCACAGCGACGGTGCGACTTGAGGCGAGGCATCACGAGCTAGGGTTGGATGGGGGGCACGGCGTTCGGCTTTTATGGGGCTAGGATACTTGGGAGGCACGGAAACGCGGAGTCGTGGCAGCGGCGAACGCGGCAGCGGCGGCGGCGGTGTCCGTTGTGGATACGACGCGAGATAGAAGACAGCGCCGACTAACATGCGGGCCCTACAAGTCAGCGAGAGGAGAGCGCGGGGCTGGGTTGTCAGACAGACAGAGAGGGAGAGGAGAGCGCCCGCTCGGTCTTTCATGGCTGGACCGGCTTGCTTGCGTGGGCCGTGCGAGAGGAAGGGGGAAGGCTCTATGGCTCTGCTGGCGCTAGGCTGTGGCTTGATAGGGCTTCGGCCCAAGCGAGAGAAGGAGAGGTGAGAGTTTCTATTTTTTTTCCCAAATCCTCTTCTATTTTGTTTTCAAAACCAAATTCAAATGTAAACCAAATCAAATTCAAATAGAGTTTCAAATATACTTTTCACTCAAATAAAATTGAGAAATTTTTTTGTAAGTTTTCCAAAAATAAATTTTACAACTTTTAAAATTCTTTTATTTTCCCTTTTTCTTTTCTTTTGTTTCAAAGCCTATTTTCAAATTCATTTTCAAAGACAATTCAAACCATTTTGAACTTTAATCAAAACCACTCAACCAAATAAATCAAATGCACCAGCATGTATGCACAACCATGTTGCTACACCCTATGATGAGTTTTATTATAATGAAAAATATCTTTTTTCCTATATTTCATGAGCACAAAATACAAAATTAAATCAATTTATACCTTTTTTCTAAAAGAGCAAATTTTAGGGTGTTACAACCATTCATCATGTGTATAAAACTAGAAATTTGGAGGCCACATTAATTTATCTGTACGAGCGATCTATCAGTTTAGTGCGTGACAAAGAGTAAAGGCTGAAGTAACCAAGCACGTAAGAACAAACGACCACAGTAATCACCAGCAAAACTGACAACATGGTCCAGTACAAGTTTACCAAAAAAAAAAAGAAACAAGACAACACAATCAAACAAAAATTGAAACTATTCTATCTTATTACCTTGCCTAATTGCCTAAATAGAAACAATGAAGTAGGTCAGTGACATAGGTTTTCCAGTTCAGGAAATCATAAGTAAGCAAATATATGCAAGCATAAATGGATGGTATGAGCGTAAACGGCATAGCTAGTGGGAGATCACTCAGTGAGCACAAGAATCCTAATTTACTTCTACTAGATAAGCACAACTCTAGTAATTTGGAAAAAAAAGGACCACATCCATATGTATGGACTTTTAATGCTGCAATATGTCACTGATGACAGGTTCCTTCTATCTCTTCTCTAGCTTATTGGGAATCCTAGTTGTCGACGTTGCAAAGATGAAACTTTCAGAGATGCCACACAAGCAAATTGCCACCTTATATGTAAATGATTCACACAGTCGAACCATATGACCATGGAAACCGGAAGAGCATACAAGAGACCTACAGTACTTGCTATGAAATTGTAACATCAATAAACATATGGAAAACATTAATTCAACATCTTCATTTGAAGCAGTGAACAATACATACTTGGCAGTTCCTAAATGAGCAAGTTTCTTCCATAAAAGAAGGGCTATTTGACTATATATAATTGGCAGTCTTCCATAAAACAGGGCGCCGTTTCCACAAAAAAAGAGGTGTTACCGGTGCCATAGTTCATGTATGATTTTGGGGCAGCACTTTATTTTCCCCCTTCGATATGTGCTTTATATATTGCCATGATGGGAGCCTGGTTCATTCACTCCTTCGCCATTTGCTTGTTCTTCATCTATACACAGAACAAAATCAACCTATGGAGACTTCACGGAGGAGCCTCTATGCAGGGGTCGTCATTGTCCTCCTGCTCGTCGTCGTCACGGGCCGTGGTACGTGCACACGCATAAGTATATATAAGGAGTCGTAAGCAGTAATCTTTGTCTGATGCTTTGGCTAACGTTCGCATGCATGTGCGTCTTCTCACAGAGATGGTACCTATTCACCCAACCTCAATCGATGAAATCAAACTACCCCCATGCTATCATTGGAGCCGTGACTTTAAGGGGGATTGCGTTTGGAATCATATTTGCACAGATATTTGCCTACACCAGGATCCCTACAATTTTATTCGCGGCAAGTGTCGTGGCTTCCCTGGTAAATGCTTCTGCCTCTCATGCTGACGCATAGTGGCAGTGGCGGTGGGCCTAATAATGGTGTTGCCTTCGTGTAATGTTGTTTGACCGATCATTTGAGAAAAAATTGGCTTGTGGAAATAAAATTGCTGGAGCTCTACACAAAAAAAATGTTTTTTCTCAAGCGTGATTATCATTTTTATAGTAATGGTACCCGATAGTATAAGCACCACGCTTACACTATATGATACTACTATAATCCTGCACGACAATTAGACTTGAGCATCCACTAAGGGATCAAGAACATGTGCTATGTAATAACTAATTATGCTAAACAAGGCTTATATTATAGTATTATAAAATAGAGATCAACACTACTACACAAAGTAAGTCATACTTGAACGAGTAAAGTAGAACGAAATATACTGAATACTTGATAAATTTTACAAATTCGAGCAAGCTTGACTCAACTTTAACTCACACTAAACTAGCCTAAGCTAAACAGAGCTAGTAAGAGCGGTACTTCTTATTTGTTTTCTTATTATTGTGTCATCACCCAACGGTTGTTCCTACTAAAGTATTCAAAAAATGCCCCTTGAAGCTCGCTACAATGATAGCTAGTCTTATTTTGTCTTGTTTCTTTCTCCAGCCTCCTAACTAGCAACAACACTACTACATAAAGGATTTGTAGCAACGCCTTATTTTCTTTATAGGGGCGGCTCAATCATGGTTCCCAAACGAGCCGTCCCTACAAATCTATTTGTAGGGGCTGCTAGTGTTATTAGCCGCCCCTATAAATAAAAGCCGAATATTAAAAATTAAGTAATAAAATTTGAATTTTTCAAATGATCTCGGATGGAGAAATGACTAAAATAAAAGTTGTAGATCTCGAAAAGTTATAGAACTTTGTTGTTTACAAATTTTTCATTTGAAATTATTTACTATTTTAAAATGCTGTTTAAAATTTAATTTTTAAATTGTTGTATAAGTCTGATTTCTCTTTTTTATCTCGGGCTAAAACTTGTAACTAGTCTTTCTCCCTCATACTAACTTCAAATTTGATGATTTTTTTCCTAAATTTTTCTAAAATCATGCTCTGTCACGCTAATATTTTGGTCATCTTTTCATGTCACTTTGTTTTATCAATTCAAAATTTGAATTTCAAAAAATGGCAACTTCAAACAATATTTCCAAGGAGTAAATGATTTCAGCTGAAAAAGTCATGAACATAAAAGTTGTAGAACTAATCAAGATCTAGAACTTTTATTTTTGTTATTTCTTCATCCGACAAAGTCATATAAACATTGTTCACAAATGCACCAGCGGCGTCTAAACTTGTCAGAGGGTTCAGGTGCCCTTGCGATGAGCAGACCGCTCTAGAATCCCAGTATTCCTTCTCTCTAGTGCCCACCAGAGAGCTGGCGTGAAGGAGGGTGGCACTGGTGAATCTCTGGCGCAAAGGAGGTGGTCAGCGGCAGATGTGGCTCCCTAACCTCTCTCTCCCTCTCATCACCTGTTTCGATCTCCCTTACTATCCCTATCTCCTCATAGGGTGGCACGGCCGTGGAGGATGATGAGTGCAGCATAGTAGGCAACAAGGTTTATTTTGACAGAGACAACTCGATACGCGCCTTGGCGCCCCAATATGGCAGGGTTAGGAAAGATCCGGGCAAGTGGTGCCTCAATCCACCAAGCTTCCGTACCGAGGAGTGCAGCAGGGTCGGTTTTGGGCGCAGCGGTGATGGCGGCAAGATTGGCACATTGGCGCACAAAGAACAACACTAGTTCTGTAGCTTTTGTTATTTTTAAAATCGATTTGAAGATGCGAGCGTTCTAAGACACCTGCCTCTAGTAATTCAGCATCACAGGTGGTCTCCATATATGTCTTCGAAAATCACGATTACAGCGACCTTCCACTATAGAGCCGGGCACCTTACCCACCTCAGTTAATATTATATTCCTGACTGTAAAAATCTGTTTTCCAGTAATCTGTGCCGTACTGGAAAGCATGCATGGCCCATTTCTACCCACCTGTAAAAAGTATTTGGCTTGTAAAAAATGGATACAATGAGGCACGCATTTGGCCCATCATGGCAAGGCTCTCACTAGTACAATAACCAGAAAAAGTACACAAATCTACATAATAGTATGAAAGAGCCAAAATTTCATCCCATATTTTTGTCCACCTATATCTACCTACCCGAATAGTGGAGAGTTTCTTCTATCCTACTTTGTTTACTTGACCTATACTTATGACCCATACTCATGATATGAGTACGACCAACTCGCGTCTAGCAATGGTAGATACAGGGTCATATTCCAATTTGTGTTGGATTGTGCCCTCCATATTTCGTAGGTGATCTGGACTCATGACCTACTCATACAAGTTAGAACGACATGTTTAGCGATAATATACACTCTGATTCCTGTACGTATTGAATTCAATTGCAACACACATGCATGTTTGTTAGTAAAGCTAATTGATGATCAGCCATTGCAATGAAACTTTTGCAAATATTTAGATTATTTCAACTGAACATTGAGATAGTTACTCCTTTATCACTCGCTAGTTGTATCATCTTTGAATGTGTAATTAACACTGAATGATTATTTCATTGCATTGAAACACAAGTTGTGTATACAACATTTGCATTACCTTTAACTTGATGCATCTATGTACTTTGATGTTTGTTGGCACTTATTTGTCAAGACAAGAGGCTCCCAGTGTAAAAAGACCAATGTATGTCTAAATCCGATTGCGATCTCCACAAGTCTGTAAACGCCTTCGTGCTAGGGCTGTAGAATAGAAGGGCATCTCGAAAATCATAGCTATTCTTATTTTGTCTTGTTTCTTTGTCCATCCTCCTTACTAGCAATAACATTCTTCTATCACCCAAGACATCGCCCAATAGCTTTGTAGTCCATGTGTACTTTTTAGGCATCTGTATCGTACACTCTTTGACCCACACACTCTTGTCTGGATCAACTAAGAGCCATATGCTCACATCCTGGTCACTGTCCACGTGTGCGTCAACCATAGCTAAGGTTCCCTTGATCTCGACTAGAGCAATGCACCATATCTCCTCTGCCTTGTGGTGCCTCATCAATGTGGGACCAATAATCACCTCCGCCTTCCACTCTTCCCTCTCGAGGTCGAAAGTGGCTATGCGGTTCCAGCTCGGAGCTGTATCATCTTCACCATGGACGTCACCACCAATCTTGAGCTTGCAAGAGATGCAGTAGAGAAACCCATTGACTATGGCCTTCTGATCACAGCCTGGGCCGGTAACAAAAGGCGGTGCTGACCTTCGCCTCCATGTCGGTGGCTCTGTGCTGCCACCGTCAATGATGGTGGCAACCTCGGTGAGCATGTGGCCACCGCCGTCGTCATTCCACGACAAAGATTCCTGCAGGCGGATGAACTTGAAGGCGCCGGACGGCGAGGCACGTCCAAAGCTCGTGGAGTAGGTGAAGCCCCGGGGAGCTGGTGGATTGCTCCCGCTGAAGTCGACGGTGAACGCTCGCCCGGCCGCCGGATCGATGACCATGCCACCTTGCCGCGATAAATGGTTTCCGTCAACGCAGATGAGGTCTGGCCGCGTGGGCAGCGGCGTGCTCCTCGTCATCTCTAACGCCCTGACCACGTTGCCGTCCATGTCCATCACCCGCACCTCCGGCGGCCAGGCTTTGTATAACACGCCGACGAGGTGCGGCCCGGCGCGAGATCTCTGCACGGCGACGAAGGCAGGGTTGGCGATGAGGGCGCACCAGCCCTTGCAGACGCACCGGAACCGGCACAGGGTCTTCGCCGGCAGCCTGGCTAGCACCTCGAAGACAACGTCCTCCGGCAGCAACACGCCGCCGTCATGCTTTGTTCGTTTTGCTTCCATTATCGTTCGGGTTTGTTCCTCGCCATAGATGGAATTATTTTCCGAGATATATGAACACAGCCCGGCCGGGTCAGTTGATTTGGAGTAGAATACGGAGTCCGATCTGTTTCCAAATTCCAACGATGCAACAAAGGACGGAAAACGACGGACCCAGCTAACAAAAAATCTGTTGTAATAATAGAGAACGTGTAAATTAGTAGTACAACTCTTGGAAATTAATTACCATGCCACGGATATATATCACCTGAATCACCAAGACCCTTGCAGCGAATACTAGTCTCTACCTCTAAATAAACCATCAGTTACAATTATTGTAGATCCACCCCGCAATTTGCCTGCTCCACATAGATAACCTTTACTCAATCAAGACCAACAAATGACCCAGAAATGCAACATCACTAATACAGAATGTTCATCACAGCCGGCTCCAGACCCCTCATCACCGCCGGTTTTGGCTCTTGGCGGTGAAAGATGTTGGTCATACCGCCGGTTGTGAACAGGCGATGATGATAATCTATCACCACCGATTCGGCCGGCGAAGATTATGATTTCCAGAAATTCCAATATCGGGTCAAAAATTTGATTTAATCCCATGATGTCACAAGTCACGCGATTTTTCATATAAACAGCGTGCGGTGGTGGATTTCGAACCTGAGACCTCTGTCCTTGCGCGTAGCTGTTCAAACAACTCCACACCTAAGTCACTTGTGTCTATACGGCATATTCATTCCCTTAGTATTCACTACTCATGATTTTGAAATGAATATTTAAGACCCTAAACAACTTCAGTTGACAAAGTCATCAACTACAAAGTTGTTGTTCTGATCGACATCTACAACTTTGATGTTGGTCGTTTCCCCATACGAGGTCATTTGAACAATTTGAATTTAAAAGTGTGGGAACTTCAGCCATACTTGGGACCTCAAATTATTTCAAATAAAAAACTCATCAACTATAAAGTTGTAGTTCTCATCGAGATCTACAACTTTGGTTTTGGTCGATTTTCCATCCAAGGTCATTTGAAAAATTAAAATTTTAAAATTTTAGAACTTCAGATACAAATTTGAGACTATAAATGGTTTCAACTGAAAAAGTCATTAACTACAAAATTGTAGATCACATCGAAATCTACAACTTTGCTTCTAATCTTTTTTCATCTGAGACAGTATGTACAATTCGAGAAAGTTGAATTTTAAAATACGAGAACTTCAAACAGAATTATGGGACCGTAAATGGTTTCAAATGAAAAAGTCATCAACTACAAAGTTGTAGATCTCATCGACTTATACAAATTGGATAAAAAGTTTGTTTTCACCCGACTTTGTTTGAAAAATTTATGAATTTTATAGTGCTGCAAGCATAAGTCCAGCAGTTGGTGAAAGTGATTTTTACCACCGGTTCGTAACAAAAAGCGGCGGTCAAAAATGGGTCTCCATCACCACCAGATGCTAACACAAACCAGCGGTAGTGATTGGTTATCACCGCCGGTTCGTGTTACCAGCCTGCGGTGATAATCGCTCCTATATTCACCAATGTTTCGTAACATGAACCGGTGGTGAAAATAATTTCACTAACGGTTCATAATACAAACCGACAGTGATGATTATCCCTGCCGGTCTTTAAAAAACCAGTGGTGAAAGTGGTGGCGGTGATTATCATTTATGTCATTCTCTCTCCTTACTCTATCAAATTCAATGGCTATCATTCAATGTATCTGCACCTCACATCCCGCAGTCATTGTTGGCGATGCTTAAACTCGTAATCCTACCACCAACATATAAACAAAATAAACAAATATAAACACCAAAACTTAGAATTAGGGATTTTAACTTACATTTTCCACAAGTTTTGGTACAAGCATTTTTTTTGCAGATCACAAACCTAAATGCATGGAGAAATTCACAGAAAGGCGCTTTCCGACGCTGATTTGCGCAAAGGAACAACAAAGGCGCCCATCAACTCAACTCAACCCAACCGGGGCAAGGCACCACCAGGGAGCGATCCAGGTCCAACCCAAAGCCTGACATGCGAAGGCGGTGTTCAACGGCGGCAGTCAAGGGCGGCCGACCCTAGGGGGCAGGGACCCCCTGTGGGAGCCTCCCTGCCTCTCCTTGCTCTGGCAGTGGCTGCCTCCATGCTAAGGCGGTGCAGCCCTGTCCTCGCGCCAAGAATAGCTTGAAGCACCGCCATCCTCCCTGTATAAATAGAGGGGTAGAGCTCCCCTCTAGAGGACACATGAAGAGAGCAAAGAAGAGAGGGAGAGTTTCATTTCTTCTTAGCTTCAACTAAAATAAGAATGGGAGTGAGTGAGGAAAGAGTTGGAGAAGTGTCGGGGCTGTCGGCAACTTCCCTTAGTGTACTCACTGCACTTAGCAGAAGCGTGTCGAAGCTAGCAACTCCTCCGCTTGTACCTCTACGAGCGTCTTACTACTTGGAGTAAGAAGTTCATGTTTAACTTTGGTGTCAATTTCTTAAGAAAGCTACCTTTGTTCATTATAAACTTGTGGGTTCGTCATCCGTCCTTGTGGCGAGTACTCTAGTAGAAGGGCCCTGGTAGAGACGGATAACCCTTGCATGCATGCTAGAGTAAAAGTCGATAGCGTAGACGTGGTGTCTAGGCTATAAGCTATCTTCATTTGTCTCGTTCCCCACGGTTGAGGGGTAGGCGGCAGGTGATGACAGCCCTGTCCGTCCCTCATATTCCTCCATGTCCGGGTTCGACATAGAGCTTGGCAGACCAGGTATAAGCCGGTGCCCGAAACAAGTCTATAGTGTCTAAGTTATCTTCGCTTAGGATATTTAACCTTAGAAAAAACTCACTACCCAAGCTACCTCTCACTTGTTTTCTTTAGGTGAACTAGTTAAGAGACTCACACATCTGTTCATTTGGGAAAATATGATACCCTGAATACTTCCGGGTGAAGTTCTACAATGGTGTATCCGTGTGCTTGAGGATTCCTCTACTTTCGCTAAGAAACACCAACAAGCATTTCTGGCGCCGTTGCCGGGGAACAGTTGTCGTTTTTGTGTTCAAACCTAGTTCACCTGTGTATCTTTTATTTTACCTTTCTTTTCATTTTTATTCTTTTCCAATGGAGCACCAAATAATTCATCAACTTTTTGCTCCCAAGGGCAAGTTCTTAGAGCCACCACAATCCTCGAAGCCAATCATAGCTTCTATCTATGAAATCTGCCCTAACTTTATAGCCATGGTTTAGGAACAAACTTCTCGGGGATCGATTATGAAAATCCTTACCATCACCTTAGGGAATTTGAGCAGCTCTTTGCTTACCTAACCATTTCAGGCATGTCACAAGACATATTTCGGTGGAAGTTATTTCCTTTCTCACTTGATGAGAGGGTGAAACAATGGTACGCCCATAACGTAGGGAAGGTAGCTGGCGATTGGGAAGAACTAAGGAATAGATTTTGTGTCGTATTCTTCCCTATATCTCGAATTGCTGCCCTACAACAAGAGATCCTCAATTTCCAACAAAAGGAGAAGGAAGCCATAGGTGTAGCCTGGGACCGATTTTCAATCCTAACACGTTCCGGCCCAGACTTGTCTATACCAACCATGTGTTATTACAACATTTTTGGTTAGGGCTTAGCAAGGAGTCTGCCCTAAAACTTGACATAACTACCGGAGGTTCATTCACGCAGAAAACCACTGAGGAAAGAGAAGGCCTCTTAGACCGAATTCTAGAGAACACTCCTCCGTGAGAACCCCTCTGTGTCGAACCTATGTTAAGTCATGAGGAAGTCTCTTCGGCTGAGGCTGAACCTACACTTTCCATCCAAGAACCCTCACCTGAACTCGAAGATCTGGAGGAAGGTCTCCAACCTTCGGACCTTCCACCTTTCGAGGATGACCTTTTCCAAGATTTCGGAAATACCTCGAATTATTCTTGTCAGAAGAGGCCACCAGTCCCTATCACCCCTTTGGACCCAGTAGACAAAGAATTCCTTAAAGAGTCCATTAGGGAGTTGACCGCCATTATGAGCAAAGAATGGGTACAAGAAGTGGAGTTTTCGTTTGAAGCAATTCAGATTCACACCCCCTCTCTATTCATTCAATGCAACATTCATGACAACATGGTGGATGTGTGCTATAATCCAACTGTTGGGGCAAACATAATGTCTACATCTTTCGCATCTGCTTACTTCTGTAATGAACCTCTTGTTCCAACAAACAAATCACTCAGGATTGCTCCACATTCTAATTTGAATGGACTTGGGCTCCTACGTAATATAACAAGATAACATGGTAAAGTCAAAATGGTTCTTGATTTCCATATCTTCAACACCCAAGATTTCGACATCATGATAGGTCACTCCCTAGAAAAACTATTTACTGAACCACCCAAAATAGGGGAGTTGGATGTTAAGCTAGGGAGAGACACTTTCGCAATTCCTATCACTCAAGCTAAAAACTCGGTGGTAGACACTCACCCCTACCATGAATTGCCCAAGGAAGTCATGTCGATCTCACCATTCGAATCTCCTGAGTCATCCTTAGAAAAAGATGCTATCTTTATAGAAGAAGAGGATGACCTGGGCGAAACCATTGACCTTCCTCAAGAGGAAGCACCGACATGACCTCCCGTTGAACTTAAACCCCTACTAGCTGGCCTATGTTACGCTTTCTTGAATGGCAACAAAGAAGCTCCTGTAATCATAAGTGACAAGCTTACTGATGAGGAGACGGCCAAACTCATTGCCATCTTAGAAAAACATAGGTCAGTTTTTGGGTATTCACTCTAAGATCTTAAGGGGATAAGTCCAACGCTTTGCACCCATCGTATCCCAATTGACCCTGCATGCACACCATCACGCGAACCCCAACGCAGGCTCAATAATACAATTCGGGAAGTCATGAAGAAGGAAGTCCTAAAACTTCTTCATGCCAGGATTATCTATCCCGTACCACATAGCGACTAGGTCAGACCCGTCCAAGTGGTGCCCAAGAAAGGGGGTGTGACGATCGTAGAGAACAACAAGAACGAATTAAACCCACACCAAACCGTCACAGGGTGGAGGATGTGTATAGATTACCGAAAACTCAATGCGGCCACAAAGAAAGATCACTTCCCACTGCCCTTCATCGATGAGATGTTAGAACGATTGGTGAAGCACTCTTTCTTTTGTTTTCTCGATGGGTATTCAGGGTATCACCAAATTATTATCCACCCCGACGATCAAAGCAAGGCTACCTCACTTGCCCATATGGAACATATGTATATAGACGAATGTCTTTTGGGCTGTGTAAAGCACCTGCCTCTTTCCAAAGGTGCATGATGTCAATTTTTTTCAGACATGATAGAAGAAATTATATAGGTTTTTATGGATGATTTTTCAGTATATGGAAAAACCTTTGACCATTGTCTAGAGAATTTAGACAGAGTCTTGCAGTGATGTCAGGAAAAAGATTTAGTACTAAATTGGGGAAAATGCCATTTCATGGTTAGAGAGGGAATCGTTCTTGGACACTTAGTGTCTGAGAGGGGGATTCAGGTTGATAAAGCTAAAATTGAAGTCATAGAACAGCTACCACCCCCTGTGAACATAAAAGAAATCCACAGCTTTTTACGACGTGTAGGTTTTTACAGACATTTTATTAAAGACTTTTCACAAATCTCTAGACCATTGACGAACCTGCTAGCTAAGGATGTACCCTTTGAGTTCACAGATGAGTGCTTAAATGCTTTCCATACACTCAAGAAAGCACTCATCTCAGCACCAATCATCCAACCACTCGATTGGTTGCTGCCATTTGAAATAATGTGTGATGCTAGTGATTATGCCGTTGGTGCGGTCCTTGGACAAACCAAAGATAAAAAGCATCATACAATTGCCTATGCTAGCAAAACACTGACAGGAGCACAACTTAATTATGCTTCCACTGAAAAAGAGCTTTATGCAGTTGTTTTTGCTATTGATAAATTCATATCTTACTTAGTGGGAGCAAAAATAATTGTTTACACCGATCATGCTACACTTAAATACCTTCTCACTAAGAAAGATGCAAATCCACGCCTCATAAGATGGATTCACTTGCTCCAAGAATTTGACCAAGAAATAAAAGATAAAAAGGGAAGAGAGAATACTGTTGCAGATCATCTGTAGCGTATGCCAGTCACTAACATACAGGAACTTCCAATTAATGACTTCCTACGCAACGACATGCTGCTAAGGGTGACGGATTCAAACTCGTGGTACACGAACATTATGAATTTCATAGTTTCAGGGTACGTACCACCAGGCGAGAACAAGAAGAAGCTACAAGCTGAAAGCAGACGTCACCTTTGGGACGACCCGTACCTCTACAGGATATGTTCCGATGGCTTGCTGAGAAGGTGCGTGCCCAAGGTAGAGCATATACAAATCATCGAAAAGTTCCATGAAGCTCCGTATGGAGGCCACTACGGAGTATTCCGCACTCAAACCAAAATTTGGCAGTCCGGGTTCTTCTGGCCAACGATGTACGAAGACACCAAAGAATTCATCTAAAGGTGTCAGAAATGCCAGCTGCAAGGTGGCATCACTTCTCGCTATGCAATGCCCCTCCACTACAACCTTCCAATAGAAATATTTGATATGTGGGGCATTGACTTCATGGGCCCATTTCAAAAGTCCCAAGATTGTGAGTATATCCACATCGCCATTGACTATGTGTCAAAGTGGGTGGAAGCATTGCCATGCAGAGCAGCCGACGCCAAGCACGCCTGAAGGATGTTCTATGAAGTGATCTTCCCTCGCTTTAGAACACCAAGAATGGTTATGAGCGATGGGGGATCTCACTTCATCGATAAAATCTTCAGAGCCTTCCTAAGGGAGCTTGGGGCCAAGCACAACGTCACCACCCCGTATCATCCGCAATCCAGCGGCCAAGCAGAGACTTCGAACAAGCAAATCAAAAATATCTTGCAAAAGACGGTCAATGAAACGGGGAAGGTGTGGAAGAACAGGCTTCTTGATGCACTCTGGGCATACAGGACAGCTTACAAAACCCCCATTGGCATGTCGTCATTCCAACTCATCTATGAAAAAGCTGCCACTTACCGGTTGAGGTTGAGCATCGAGCTCACTGGGCAATCAAGAACTAGAACATGGACGTAAAACTAGCTGGCAAGAACCGACAAAAATAAATCTCTGAGCTAGAAGAATGGCATGAGAAAGCTTACCATAGTGCCAGACTTTACAAAGAAAGGACCAAGAAATGGCACGACCACCGAATCCAACAAAAAGAATTCAAGGAGGGAGACAAGGTCCTGCTAATCAACTCCCGAGTCAAGCTTTTTGGTAAAGGTAAGCTACATAGCAAATGGGAAGGACAATTCACCGCCGTCAACTCATCAACTCATGGCGCGATCACCATCTAGACAATGACAGTAACACTTTTAAAGTTAATGGTCAAAGATTGAAATTTTTCCTAGAACATTCTCATAATATTAATCAAGAAATTGATGAAATAGACTTAATATCTTTTAAATTGCAAATCTATGAAAATTTAAATATTTCTAACATGCTCTTGCATTTAAATATCGTTACTCACATATATTTATCATTCACAATCATACGCTATGTGAAAATAAAACTTTGCTCATGCCTTATTTAAGTAAATAACACATAAAATCGACAAACATGTTTAAAAATGTGAACACAAAAATAGAACACTGCGGGGTTTAGATATTATTGCATGGAACAACATCTAGAAGGAAGCCTAGTCAGGGCAGCAACTCTCAGGGGGCGGGCAACCCCCCTCTTGGATCCTCGCGCGTCCTGTCTGCTTGGATAACCTCGTATGACCGAGTGCATCATGATCATCTAGGTTTTTGCACTGAAATATTCTTCCCTGCGCAGTTGCTGAGCCTATATAAAAGCACCATGAGCCTTCCTTGATCCCACACCAAAGCATTCCCCCCTCTCATAGCATTAGCCCCAAGCCATCCTAGTTGAGCCATGGCCAACCAAGCACTTGCTTTGTACACTGGCTCTAACTCCACCTTCAACTTAGAAGAGATTCCATAGCCCATCAACCCAACACCCGAAAACACCTATGTGAGAGAAGAAGCGCGAGCTGTTACGATGGCTCCACTTGCTGCCATGCCTCCACTCCTCAACAGGGTGAGTGGAGGCACGAGTGTGCGGTCCATGGCTAGGACCAAGGCACCACAAGCTGACATCCAGCCTAGGCGGGCGCCCCCTTCAAGGTCAGCCTTCGGGACCAATAACCTCAAGCGCAAAACTCCAGAAAATGCTACAAAAAGCGTTCAGGTAACGCCTTTGGGTAACACCGTTTATAGCTATAGCTACACTGTAGTTGGGGTTCAAAAACCCGACGGTGGGTGTGGGAAGGGGCGGATGCGCAAACCAGGGAGAGGCAAAGGGCCGGCAACCCCGTCCAAAAGTATATCTCGAAAGAGATAGCCGGTTCATCATCCAAGCCCCTTAGATTGAAGAGGACCAACAAGCCTCCGATTTTAAAATCATGCGCTATCTATGAGGAGGACGAAGAGCCTGCATTTCCTGAAGACCCCCAAATCACCTCACCGAAAGACCAGATCAAAAACCTACGCGAGGACGTTAGATTCCTCAGGGGTCAGTTAGACGATAGCAAGATTATGGTCAAAGGCCTAGAGCACCAATTGGACATCTCCATCTTTAGCTTTGGGCGTAGACTAGCCAAGGTGGCAAGAGCTGCAGGGGTAGAGCACGCTCTTGATTAGGCACATGTTTTATTTTTCCCTTAAGCGCATATTCTATTTTTTAGTTCTTTCATTCCAATCATTTTTAATTTTCGATAATGTAACGTGCCTCTCATTTGAAGATTGAATAAAAAATTCCTTTAGAATTATTTGTCTACACTTGTCTTTTGGACTCTTTTTTGTCAAATGTAAAATAAAGACAAGTACAAGTGTGGGGGAGGCGCCACAGTCACCTCCAATTCGCATAGATAAACAGCACACGCAAAAATTATGGTCTGTGCAATTCTCTCTCACTCTATTTTAATAATAAGAATTCAAACTAAACTCAAACATAATAAAGTGATGATCCATCTCCATATCTTCCTATGATTAAGGGTTTGTATACTTTTTATTCCCTGCTAATATTCCTAAAAACTTGCGAACACTTATCATAGGGAACCCATTTTATCTAAGTAATGGACGAATGAGATATAGTAGGATGATATAACACTTACTCATTCCTACAAAGCGCTTGGGAATTATTTTACAAAAATAAAATTCAAAATAGCATGTTCCTTGAATGACATACAAATACCTACCAAGGACATATATGATCATAGATGATAAAAACCTTCCACATATGCCTCTTACTTTGTGTTGAGTTTGGTCAAGTTTTGTCACCCCTGTTGAGAGATGTTTCATGCTCCCAAGGTCAAAACTCACGTACACGTCACATAAAGCAGCTATTCCTACACGGGGAATATGCTAAAACATGTTTCCATCACCAGCAAATAAATACTTCATGCCCTAAAATATGATCTCCCTAGCATACTTCTAGAAAGAGACAAAAAGGCTATGCAAAAAGAATTGAGAAAAAAAATAGGACACATGAAGATCCCAAAGTATTGAAAAAAAGAGAAAAAATATAGGGACGCATGAAGGTCCCAAAAGCATTAAAAAATGATGTGCACATGAAGGCTCATAGAAAAATATATATATGCTAGCCATGTCTACAAATAAAAAGCTAGGAAAGGAGATCATATGAAATAGAGGAGTGTAGTTCCACCCAAAATTCACACACTTGCACTGTTTTGATCTAAGAGTATGACGCTTCCCTCTAGTGAGATCCAGGGTTTGACTTTACAACATATGCAAGGTAAGTGTGCCTCACAATATTCATCCCTACCTAAAGCTCCATATAAGCTATTTAGAAGTAGGATGATCAAATGTGAAGGCAAAATTGCCTTAGTAAGGAACCACTTACAAATGTGAGTGACTTGAGCGAATCATTCAAGAAACAAAAGCTACTTTTATGTCTTCGAAAATCATACAAAAACCCAAGTTTCTAAGCATGAATAGAGTAAGGACATTTGAATCCAAGCTATTCCATTTTTCAATTACCCAAGATATTTTGGTAGACACTTGGAAGTTCGCAAGTTATGGTGAAGTTTGGAATAACCTGTATACAGACTCCAAAATCCAGGGGATGAACCTGCTTAGTCCTTAAACTTTACTCGAGGACGAGTAAAGGGCTAAGTTTGGGTGACCTTGTTGGCGATGCTTAAACTCGTAATCCAACCACCAACGTATAAACAAAACGAACAAATGTAAACACCAAAACATAGAATTAGGGATTTTAACTTACACTTTCCACAAGTTTTGGTACAAGCATGTTTTGCAGGTCACAAACCTAAATGCATGGAGAAATTCACTGAAAGGCGCTTTTCGACGGTAATTTGCACAAAGGAGCAACAAAGGCGCCCATCAACTCAACTCAACCGGGGCAAAGCACCACCAGGGAGCGATCCAGGTCCAGCCCAAAGCCTGCCACGCGAAGGCGGTGGCCAACGGCGGCAGTCAAGGGGCGGCGGACCCTAGGGAGTGGGCAACCCCCTGTGGGTGCCTCCCTGCCTATCCTTGCTCTGGCGGTGGCATGCCTCCATGCTGAGGCGGTGCAACCCTGTCCTCACGCCAAGAATAGCTTGAAGCACCGCCATCCTCCCTGTATAAATAGAGGGGTAGAGCTCCCATCTAGAGGACACATGAAGAGAGCAAAGAAGAGAGGGAGAGCTTCATTTCTACTTAGCTTCAGCTAGAATAAGAGTGGGAGTCAGTGAGGAAAGAGTTGGAGAAGTGCCGGGCTATCGGCATCCTCCCTTAGTGTACTCGCTACACTTAGCGGAAGCGTGTCGGAGCTAGCAACTCCTCCGCTTGTACCTCTGCGAGTGTCTTACTACTTGGAGTAAGAAGTTCGTGTTTAACTTTGGTGTTAATTTCTTAAGAAAGCTACCTTTGTTCATTATAAACTTGTGGGTTCATCGTCCATCCTTGTGGCGGGTACTCTAGTAGAAGGGCCCTGATAGAGATGGATAACCCTTGCATGCACGCTAGAGTAATAGTCGATAGCATAGACGTGGTGTCTAGGTTAGAAGCTATCGTCGTTTGCCTCGTTAACCATGTTTCAGGGGTGGGCGGCAGGTGGTGACAGCCCTATCCGTCCCTCGTATTCCCCCATGTCCGGGTTCAACGTAGAGCTACAGGCCAGAGGTACCTAGCAGACCAGGTATAAGCCGGTTCCCAAAACTAGTGTATAGTGTCAAAGTTATCTTCGCTTAGGATTTCTACCCTTAGAAAAACCTCACTACCCAAGGTACCTCTCACTTGTTTTCTTTAGGTGAACTAGTTAAGAGACTCATACATCCATTAATTTGGGAACATACGATATACTAAATACTTCCAAGTGAAGTGCTACAACGGTGTATCCGTGCGCTTGCAGATTCCTCTGCTTTTGCTAAGAAACACCAAGAGTCGTGTGGCCTCTGCCTCCAGCCCCCACGCCCGCACTAGGTAGCCATGGTTTGATCCCTGCTTGTCTCTTTTTTCCCCGAAAAAACACGGTGAGTAACCACGGAAAGAAAAAAAAACCTCGCATGAATGCACGACTTCCACTACCGCCTCTCCACCCCTTCTTCCCTAGCACTCCTCTCCTGGTGTTTGGTTGCACCTTAGATGGGGGCGTAGCTGGCCAGGCCTCCGCCGTGGCCGGCCCCATGGTTGGGGCACAGCCTGACAGGCTATGGTCACTGCTAGCCCTACGCGCGTCTTCCTCCTCGACAAGCGGTGGCATCTTCCCTTGTGGCTGAGGGTGCGACCCTAACTGGAAACCCTAAACCTAGTCTCCGCCACAGCGACGGCAGTGGCGGTTTCGGATATGGAGTCCAGCTACAGCGGCGAGGCCTCGACGTGCGTGTAAGCCTGCTTCACCGCAAAGGGGTGTGGGCGAGCATGTGGTGCCTGCATGCCTTGCCAAGAAGCAGTGTGGGCTGAGGTCGCCTAGCTTGCAGTAAAGGGGTGTCACCTTATACAGGAGGACGGGCTGCTTATCTGGTACACAACCTCTGACCTCACCATCTCAAGGTGGCCTTCATTTCTAACAATCTATAGTGCAGATATAAATATAAGTGTTGTTTTCCACTCTGACGGACCAGGATCCTGAGGGTTCCATGTAGAGTCAACTACCTACCTGGTTCTGGCCCGGCCTATGGTCTGCTTGAGGACATGAGACAAGGTGGCATGTACTCCAAGACATGATGGACTGACATAGTCGGATTACTAGGAAAGTTAGCTTTTGTAATAGAGTTAGAATTCTCCTGCTGCAATCGACTATGACTAGATCTATGTGCCCTACCCTGTGGACTATATAAAGAGAGGCAAGAACACACCCCCTTGTACAACACATCATACAATACAATCCAACATAAGGCATCACGGCAAACTGGACATCGGGTATTATGCTATCCTTACGGCCTGAACTAGTATAAATCGCTGTCTTTGCGTTTACCGTCAAGTTCTGCACCCTTCAATCATTGTCTCGGGTAGCCCCGTGACGTGTTGCCGGTCGTCAAGCACAGATACACTCATATTTTTTTCGAGACCCAGTTACAGATGCAGACGCTCATATACATGAGCGCACACTCACTCCTATGAACACATACATGCATGCCCTACCCCTATGAACACCTTCGAAGAACTGAATTGGACCGGCAAACCTCAAGATTGACGAAGTTACCACAGACGCCTCGTTGTCGATGGGCACGTCGCGTACCACTAAATCCTAGAATAAATCCAGGAAAATATGAGCTCCCGTGTCATGGTGGCCACAGAGAACCCAACCAGCTCAGTTCGCATTTTCCACTCACACTTGGTTCAAGATATTCATCAAACATCATAAGATTGTGTTCAATAAAAAACAAATAATGCACTCAGCCTTTCTCATTGCTTCTCTTTTTTTTCGGTTCCCAATTTAGCTACTATTAATTCATTTGGGTCAGTTGTCGTTGAGGCAAAGTACTGACTTTATGGAACTCTTAGCTCTTACAAAGTATGCCTTCAGACTGCCAGAAAGGTTTGCTCACTTTTGTAGAGATTTACTTACTAGTTACTTTTACATGATATTATCTTGGGGAAATGTGGCTCAGACAGCTGCAACATTGGAGATCCTGGTGGGTTTGCTCCAAATATTTCCATGAAAGTGAGAAACTAATTTACTATTTTCTAATATCACACATTTCTTGTGTTCTCAATTGGGGACCTATATATGAATTTCAATATGCCACATCTATTTCCTTGTTTGGATCCACCCCAACTAACATTTAGCTAACTAATTGCTAGAGCCAAAATTTAACCAACTAAAATTAGCTAGCTAAACTTTAGCTAGGTGTGTTTGAATCCTTTAGCTAATTGAAAACATTGACCATACTACCCCTCATTAATTCCATTGTTTAGCTAGCTAAACTTTAGCCGGGGGTGTTTGGATCCTATTGGTAAACTTTAGCTGGGGGTAATTTGGTCATTGAGGCCTTATAGCTGGTTTTAGCTGGGACGAAACAACTTAAGGGATTCTGTACATTTTAGCCTCTAGCTAAAGTTTAGCTGGGTTTAGCTATGGGCTATTTGGATCCACCATAGCTAAATTTAGCTAGCTAAAGTTGAGCTGTCGAATCCAAACAGGGCCTATGATGGTTTATTGATGTTCAGCGTATCTGAAGGCCTAGATCTTGTTATTGGCAATTGATGTTGCTCCTACTGATTTTTGTGTAGGTAAGTAGAAAAGCAATGCATTGACTATGTAAATGTTCAAAAATAATTAATCTTGTCTTCCACTCAATTTATGTTTTTAGATTTTACTACATAACCGTTTATGACATCCTTTTTAAATCTACCGTAGAAAATTCACCCCACCAAATGGCTCTAAGATGCACTATGGCATCTAAGCTGTGTATATTATGTAGCATATCACGTTTTCATGCCACCTGTAAAACATAGGATAATTGCATTGTTGACAAGTGTGGAAAACATATTCTTTTGCACATGTGGTCCTAATTGTGCCAGCGAGACAAAACCACCATGGGGTACATAAACATTTTGCAGGTCAGGGAAGACCTGGTTTTGCAGGCCACCCATCGTGAACAGATAGAATACCTGGTTTTGCCTGTCAGGGAATGAAGTAGACATATATGACCAAATGTGAATGGTTTAGAAGTTCAAATAATCTAAAAAGCAGATGAATTTTAATTTAAAATGTACAAGTGATTTTGAGGTATAAGTCCAATTAAAATGGGTTCTTCATCATTTATTCTATCAACATTAAATTTGGATTGACTTTAGAAATACGATGTAGTCAACTTTTCAGTTTTTAAAAGAGGAGAAAATGAATGAAATTTTGAAGCATGGCAACATTAAAACCGAAGAAGCACATGTCCTATAGCTGCGGGTCAGGCTCACATGCGGGAGGATATAGCGAGTGAGTTCCCAGCGGCAACTAAGTCTATATACGGGTTTGTGGGCTAGCCCACTGCTTGCATCCCCATACTGGAGTCTCAATTTGTTAGGCTACAGCTAAAAAAGCGATGCCGTATGTGCCGGAGATAATCATATTAGAGCATCTCCTAGAGATCATCTAATTTGTTTTGTAAAGCTAAATATGGCTATTATTCAACAAAAAAACGTCTCCAACAAATTGGCTAAACTGCTCTTCAAATTTAGTCGCTCGCCATCCCGAAAATTTCGCTTGCGATATTTGGATAGCCAGCATCGCTCGCCATCGCAGTTTCCCCGCGGTCGGCAGCTCCTTCCCGCGTGTGGTGTCCAGTGTTCGGCGGCTCGTTCCCGCGACCTGCACCTGCGGCTCCTTCCCACGTGTCACGCCCTTGCCGGCGGCGAACGCCGATGATAATGGGCGCGTCTACGATCTGGACGCCGCTCTCACAAAAGGAGGAAGGGAAGTCCCTCACGGCTCGCTCGGTCAGATTCTCGGCGTGCGGCCGCCTGCATGGATTACAAAAGGGAGCAATGCCGCTCTGCACATCTCACCGCATTCATCCACGAATTCTCGTTCAGTGTGCTTTGAACCTTGTTATCTGTAATCTGCAATGTGCCGCCTCAATGGCAGCAACGAGGAGGTGGGTTGAGGAGGCATGTTGATGTGCTTGTGCCTGTGCCTTTGCTCGTGAGGTGGGCCATGAGCACCAAGGAATCTGACTGGCCAGGAGGAGAGCGTAGAGGAGGTAGATGCCTTGCGGAGGGAAGTGCAGCGCCTGCTCTGTTCAACGTGGACCTTCAGCACCAACAGGAAGCCGAGCTGGCGCACACTGAATTTAACAAAACTTTCCTTTATCACACATTAGTTCTATATATCATCGGACTTGGTCCACACTGAATGATTAACTCATTGCACACACAAATATGGTTCTTACATATATTTGATTCCTTCGATGTGGTTTCTACGGTTATTTGTCATGATAGGAGGCTTCCAGTGTACAAGACCAATGTATCACTTGCTGTCTCCATGAACTTTGTAAACGTCTTTGTGCTAGGGTTGTAGAACACAAGAAAAACTCGACGTTCATAGCTGACCTTGTTTTCCTCGCTCACCAGCAATAATACTCTGCCATCATCCAAGGCCCCCAAATGCTTAGTCAATCCCCACGTTCTGGGCATCTGTATGGTATACTCCTTGACCCAAACACTTTTGTTAAAATCAATCAAAAGCCATATGTTGGCATAGCTGTGGTCATCATTGCGTAGACAATGAACCACACCCAAGGTTCCTTTGAGCTCGGTAAGGGTAACTTGCCATGTTTCGGCTTTGACCCCGAATGTCGGGCCATTGATTATCTTCCACTCTTCGCCCTCGAGGTCGAAGGCTGCTATGCGGTTGGAGCCTGAATTCCCAACTGCATAATGCTCGTTGAGGCCGAGGCGAGGCATGAAGTAGACGATGCCATTGACCGTTGCCCTTTTTTTAGAGTGCCAGGTGGTAAGGAAAGGGGGGGCCGACCTTTGCCTCCATGTCAGTGGCTGTGCGCCGCCCTCCACGATCGTAGCAACCTTGCAGATCTGGGACGGTAAAGCATCTTCGAGGCAGATGACCTTGACGTTGCGAGACAGAGCGGTGCGGCCAAAGCTTGGCACGGCCAAGCGATTGTCCATGCCGATAGTCCATGCACGCCCGGCAGCCGGAGCGATGTAGGCATTATTGGCACAGATGAGGTCGACCCGCGTGGTGGCCTGATGCAGCACGCCCAAGACATTAGTGCCGTCGTCCTTGCCCAGCACTCGCACCTCGAACACCCTGATGACGTTGCCTTCCATGTCCATCACCCGCACCTTCGGCGGCCACCAGGCCCCATAGAAGACGCCGACGAGGTATGGACTGGCGCGGGACCTCTGCACGGCGACGAAGGACGGGTCGGAGATCAGGGCGCGCCAGGCCTTGCACACGCACCGGAACCGGCAGAGGGCCTTCGCCGGCACCCTGGCGAGCACATCGAAGACGATGTCCTCCGGCAGAGACACGACGCCGTCATGTTTCTTTTTCTTGGAATAACCGCCGTCATGTTTCTCGCCCTCACGAACCATCTGCGTGCTCAGGCAACAGTGGGAATTATTTTATTTTCCAAGATATATACTCCTAGGTCTTGTTTAGATTGGGGTTAGCAATCAGTATTTGACACTGTAGCACTTTTGTTTGTGTTTGACAATTATTGTCCAATCATGACCTAACTAGGCTCAAAAGATTCGTCTCGTAATTTACAATCAAACTGTGTAATTGGTTATTTTTTATCTATATTTAATACTCCATGCATGTGTCTAAAGATTTGATGTGATGGAGAGAGAGTAAAAAAACTTGCAATCTAAACAAGGCCCTGTATATATGATTACAGTCCGGGGTCCAATCATGCAGCAAATGACGGAGAAACTACGGACCCAGCTAACAAAAATAACTGTTGTAATACAGGACGTGTAAAAGTACAGTTCTTGGAAAGTTAATTACCGCACCGTACATAGAAGCTTTTAGATATATTAGGTTCGTGCATGTGTGTTGCTACGGGGTAGCTAACATTTGATACTAAAAGCACGTGAATCGCACGATAAGATAACAATACTATAAAATTAAATACCAACTTTAAAGGGACATTTAATAAAAAAGTAAAATTTATGAAATTAACACAATTACGTAGAGCCCGGCATCGCAGGCTCACAAAATCCTATTATATAGACCTTTTGGTGATGCGCCTAAGATAATGTTTTATATCGGTAGGAACAAATCTCCGATATCCATTTCTTTCATGCACCAATAAATGTATGAATAAGTTCCGCCGCATCTCCATACCATCCTGTACACATGTTAGGTTATATATGTAAATATTAGTCCCACCGCATGGGTAATACTGCATGTGTTGAAAAATCTCTTTCAAAACCTTAAAACAAAGTATGTTGCACTCACCGTATAAATATGTGTGGCTTTATCTATTCCATGCAGATATATTGTCAGATTCATAAACCTGGGGTCCCTAATGGATGTCACATCCCAAAATTTCTGATTTTGGGTTGTGCATAGAAAACACTATATAAAATAAGTTATTTTAATATTTGGATAAAATTTACTAAGTTTAGTTGGTGCTAACACAAATTTAGTTATAGAAAAAATGTGAATTTTCAAAGTTTTCTAATTTTGACGGGCATTTGAATGATGTGATATTTACTTGTTGCTTCTTTATGTGTTAAGAGTGTGCAAAGTTTTTAAAATGCGTTAGTAAGTCGATTTGTACGCATTTATCTTGTTTCTACAATCAAATTCTTGTCCGCTTTTCCGAGCGTGCAAATTTCTTCTGGTTCCCTTCCATCCAGTCAACATCCTCTTCCTTTTTTCTCCTTCCGGTTTGGTACTTTTTTTTTTCTTTTTTCTTTTCTAGATACACTAGAGTATCTAATGTTTTTTATTATAAATAATAAATATTTGAGCCCTTAACTTTTCTCTAATAAAAAAATATTTTGACCACTAAATGTTAATGTAGTTTTGAATGAATCGATGATCCAACTATTCAATACGTGAACTGAAATTTTATGTAGTTTATTGTCTAATATAATCAAAATAAATCTATCTCTAAGCCGTATATGCATACCAATCAAATTCTCGACATGTGCTACTATGTGGAAATTGAGAGAGATCTCTATTATAATCATGAACGGATAGACCAATTCTTGACATGAAACCCATTACCAACTTTGATCAGATAATAGAATTACATATTTTTATAGGTCCTCAATAAAAATCATGTACCTAGAAATGTAAGTCTACCAACACAATGATCGTATGAAAATCGAAGTTATGATATATTTACGACTAAATGTCTGTATGCCTTACGACAAAAGAAAAAATATCTATTAAGATTATATTTTTAATTTGAAACAGACTTAACAGGACATTATCATATCATTGCCAATATTAACTTATAGCATAGATGTCATGATTATTATAAAATAAACTATAGCTTATTAATCTAATGGAAAGTGTAAAAATAAGTGAAATGTAACATTCTCATTTTCCTTTAACATCTGATAGGTTTTTTCCCGTTGCAACGCACCGGCATATTTGCTAGTGTTATACTTATATACGAAGCTCTTTTTCCTTTATGTGGATCAAATGAATTGTAAAATACCGAGCATATAGTTGGCTTATATGAGAAACGTATAAATCAGTAAAGCAACATAAATTTACTTCTGAAGATGTATGAGAATTATCCATGCAATATAGCCAAGTTGGCTTTATATGTTTCCATAGTTATTTGTTAAGAAAGGAGGCTCCCAGTGTAAAATGTCATTGTACCATTGAAGCCATGTGCCATCCCCATGAAGTCTGTAAAATCCTCGGGGCTAGAGTTGTAGAACTGAAGGATATATCGGAAGACATTCCCTGCTTTCCAGGACGCTTTCAATAGTAATAATATTGTTCCATCACCTGAGACATCCAATGGCTTCGTAGACAACAAAAATCTTCCAGGCATATGTATCCTATACTTCTTGACCCAAATACTCTTGTTAGGATCCATCAAGAGCTAGCCATATGTTGACATAGTGGCCACTAGGAAAAGCGCGATGTCGTATGTTATAAACCACACACAAGGTTCACTAGTGGAGAAACGGGCTGTACTCCTGGTTCTCAACCGCCTTCAGTTCCGGTTTTGGAACCGGGAGTACGAAATCGGGACTAAAGGTCCCCTCCTTTAGTCTCGGTTTCGTGCCTGGGACTAAAGGGCCTCCCGGCCTGGCCACGTGGGGCGGCCCTTTAGTCCCGGTTCGTATTACCAACCGGGACTAAAGGTTTCCTTTTTTTTGTTTCTATTTTCAATTGATGATTCGTTTTGGTTTTCGAATAGGTTTTCGAATACGCATTCTACGCTGCTAATAATATACGTCTTCTACACGTTTATAATGTTCGAACATTTTGTACAAACTAAAGTATGAAACTAACGTATATATTACATGCATATACATATATTGTACGTTATTTTATGTACATATAATATGTATGTGTGTGTGTGTATATATATATATATATATATATTACAAATAAAGGTTGCATTGTATATTCTATCATATCCTTGGGATAACAAAATCACTCCATCTAGTTTGGCTTCCATGTTTCGTTGACGTCATTGTAGAACTCGTCGGCGGGGTTGAGGACCTGGTCATTAAGAAATCCTGCTATGGTCTCTTAAATTGTTTTTAGTTGATCACGTCGTATGACTTTTTCCTTCAACCATAGAGTCTTCAATAAAAGTTAAAGGAAAAGTATTAATATATATATATATATATGGTGGTCACTTGATTACTTATATATATGTGCAACAAAAGAAATTGTGAATATATGAATATATTTATATAACATACTTTGAGGATCTCTTCAGAAGTTCTTTTTCTTTTTGTGTACGCCCCGATAAACTCGCAAACATAGTATCCGCAGTAGTTGTTCCCCTGTTCTTGCCTCAGAACCCACTTTTACGAGAAAAAAGATCCGGTGAATTGAAAGCATGAATGGTGTTAATTGAATTATATATATATAAATGTAGATAGTACTTACTTTGTGTGCGATTACATCCAGTGGCGCTTTGCAATGTTTCATGTGGTGATTCTCAATGAAACTTTTCCAAACACTGCGCCCAATAAAATAAAACATTAATTTGGTCTTTAATAATTGTTGCAGTTAAGAGATCGGGTATATATAGTTGCTAGAGAGACCATATTACCCTTGGATAATATCTATCATGTCTTGGTACTCTGTTTGCTCTTTTCTTAACGAGTCTAAGATTCTCAACCGACTATTGGCCATATCGATGACCATCAATGTCCAGTGATTTGCTGCATATGTTTTTATACATAAATATGATCGACATTAACTAGAGTCAACATATATATATGGGAGATAGCTTAGCTAGTAAGCAAATAATTGAACAAATGTCCATATGATCGATATTAATTATTTAACACTCACTTGAAGTTGTAGGGGAAGAGTATGTTCTTGTTTTGTTGGTTCACTAAGAACCTCATGAGATTTTTCTCGAGTTCAGCTTTTCATTGAGGCGGGGGATCAGGGTGTTGGAATACGACATTTGATCAACGAAACCAACATCATTATCCTTTCTCTTTCTGAGTTCTGTCATCTCATATCTGCATATATAAAAATATAGTGTGAGGATATATAATTTATATATATATACATGTAACTTTATATATATACACTTTAATAGTAGAAAATAATCACACTTACAGACAATAGCAGCTAATGAGACGTTTGTCGAGAGAGTCCAGGTGGCATAGTTGGTGTAATTCTAAAAACTCGACATATATAACGTCATCGCCACGGAAGTAATGTTGGTTTCTAACTCTGACAGAAACAAAGTTCTCTTCCCGTTCACACGCCGCCATGTACCACTTGTTTAGCAGGTACATTTGCGTACCCAATTCACCTAAGGCCTCAGGGTTGTATAGACTCTTTCCACGTTCAAATTTCTTCCAAGGATCCACTTTCGGAGCAGATGGTCCTTCAACGAGCACTTGGGCAAGGTCTAAACCAGTTTCCTCGTAAAACCGAGGCAACTCCTCAAAATCGACGTCTAAGTCTAAGTTCAAACCATATTCATTATGAATGACAAGAGGGGGGACTGGTTGTTGTGATTGTTGTCCGAGTTGTGCAACACCTTTCCCTGGTCTAGTCTTTTTCTGCGCCACCTCAAATGACTTGGTGAGAGAGCGGTCGTAGTCCGATTTTGGCCGGGTCTTTTGGGATTCCCGCTTTTTCTAGTCCACCTTCTTTCTTAGAAGATCTGGAGGTAGGTAGAAGTATGATTTCTCCGGGTTCTCCCTCTCTTTTCGTTGCTTTTTTACTTTTTCGAAGAAATTGTCCACATCTTTTTTTACTGCAGCTTTTAATTCCTTTTCACTTTTATCGAAAGATAGTTTTTGGGGAATAACTGGATTAGATGAGGCTTTCTTCTTTATCGGCTGGTGGGACAACGACTTTGTTTGCGGGGCGGACCTCTTAGGAGTTGGCTTCCTCTTAGTCATCAAGGGAGGCGGGGCAGACGTTGGAGGCGTTGGGGACCTACTTGGAGGCGTTGGAGACCTCCTTGGAGGTGGCGGCGGTGGCGGCGTTGCCACCTGATTGCCCGGAGCACTATGATGATCTGGAGATTGAATAATTGGACTTAGGTTGGCGGAGGCCCTGCTGTGTGATTACAAAAAAGAATAATTAGGTATAAAAAATTGTTATTATTAATCATGCATGTCAATACAAAGTTTGTGAAAAAATTGTTTCGTTCACTTTTGTCCGCACCTATTGTCTGGCACTTGAGGAAGCGGCGGTGGACTAGAGACCCTGGGAATAATGATGTAGCGCTTGCGCCATAGTATGAATGTTTTCTCTGCTTCTCCTAGAGTCTTCTCCCCATCACCTCCTGGAATGTCAAGAGGCAGGTCACTAAAACCTTTGTTAACTCTATCCACTGAGACGCTAACATATCCATGTGGTATTATTGCCCCATGGATTCTTGGTGTCTTGGTAGGATCTGGAGGAGAAAAAACACCAAGAGCCACCATGATTGTGGCATTCTCTTTTGGAATATGTAGCTCACATGATGTAAACGGTGCAGTGATGTCAACCACGGGGAAACGTAGCATTGCGTCATCTTGATTTAGCAACTCCGTGGAAGCGCAACTGCTTTTCAACTGATCAGGGGGGCTAATATTAATGTTCATTCCTGGATCTGATGCCTGCCGCTGGGCACTCATTGCTATTTGCACTAGCTTTATGATTTCGTCCTGCATTCTAGCTTGCATGTCTTTTTCGCACTCTTGTGCTTGAAGCAACGCCTCCCGTGACTCACGAACCAATTCCTCCAACCTGCTGATCCACACTACATCATCATCCTTCCTTCTCTGTCGGCTTCTGTAGGTATCTCTGTCATCAGAGAAATCATGCTCCCAAGAAATATTTCGTCCTAAACCTCTCGTTCGGCCACTGTGTTCAGCGGTCCCGAGGGCATACGTCAGTTTATCCTTCTCTCTATTGGGTCTGAACGCACCAATAGTTTTAGCTTATATAGCAAAAGATAATCTTTGTGTTGCTCTTTCGAGTTTTGAGCCATGAACCAGCTTCCTGGTCTCTAGGTCCAGTCTTCCCCAACGAGCGAAAAACCAATTCTTCGCGCATTTGGGCCAATTGAGTGATTTTGGTGTGATACCCTTGGCAAGAATGTCCACTTCCATTTTTTCGCACTTGGGAATGGCAGTCGCGTAGCCACCAGATCCCATGCCATGGTGGTATACCTTCTGTCGGGCATTCTCTTGGTTCCTTCTCACCCGTTCTTCACCCTCTTCCAATGTCTTGTACTGTACAAAATCATTCCAGTAGGGCCTCAACTTCGCGAGCGGGCCACTAGTATTGAAATTGGGCGTTACGTTCTTCTTGACGTATTTCGTGTATAGAGATTTCTTCTAAGTCTGAAATTGTGTGGCCATCTTCTTCATAGCCCACTTTCGAACTAGTTCCTTCTATTCATCATCGTTGATAGCATCATAATCATCCGCTTGCAACGTGAAATGTTGAAGAATATCATCCCAAAATAAATTCTTATCAAGATCAGAGACAAAACTAACATGAGGCTCGTTGATCTTTTGCTTCCATTCACGGGCACTGAACGGAAGTTTGTCCCTTACAAGGCACCCACAGTGTTGCACAAATTTCCTTACGTGTGGACCAAGTGGTTCGCCTGTCTCGATATTGAATTCCGATATTATGTAGTGCCCCTCTAATGGCTTTTTCGGGCCTCGAATTTTTTTGCTTTTCGCCGTTGTTGTCGTCGATCCAGAGGGCTACGTATAATAGATGATATATATTCAAATATATATATATATAATATTCAAATATATATATAAATATATATACCTCGCCTATATTTTCTTGCACAATATTTTCTTGGTTATCTTCAAGAGCCAGGTATTGACTCCCGTCATCTACATCCTGCTGGTCACCATCGGCAAATTGAGCGCCGGTGTTGATAATATTCATCATTTTTTCATCCATGTTGTCTCTCGGGGCAGCCATCTAGCTTTTACACCACCAGATATATCTATAAAAAATAAAAACTATATCTATAAAATGAACTCCTGCAAGACATGCCACCTCAAGGATAGTAACATTTGTAAAAATCATTTATGTATCTGTACTAGTGATAGAATCTAGCATAAGCCTTATTTAAGTGCCTAGCTTGTTTGAAGGCGAAATCTTAACTGACAAAGTTTAAAGGTTTCCAGAGCGTTTAACACTACTCTGCTTGCCGAGAAAGTTGCTAGTGTTGTGTCGTTGGCATTTTTCATGGCCGTGGCCATGGTCATTGTGTTCTCGTCTTTTACTGTGGCAGGTAAGTAATTCACATGATATTTCCACAAATTAACAGAAGAATGGGAGTGTACACACAAATTATCGTTTATATTTATATATATACTACGTTTGGGTACGTGTGAATAAATAACCATCCGTACTAGTTGACATTGCTTACGTGATCATCTCGGCGAGCATTTCTCCACCGGACGGCACCGTAGTTGGCCACGGAAGAGCTCCGATTCTACGAGGAAGGGAACATGGTCTTCCACGACCGTTGCCGCTCTCCCTCTTAGAATCAAAGCTCCTCCTTGACGTCCATTACCACTCGGCAGAGAACATGCTCGCCGAGAAGAACACGATCTGCAAGTTCAACTAGTACGGATTTTCTATAATTTTCTAACTAGTCGTCATAAGCTACCGCGCAAAAAGGAGGAAACGACGAGACACCGGGCGCGCCCGTGCTCCGCTGAGCTCGATGGCTCAGCGCAAAATCGCATTACAAGATTGCCGGCACGATGGCTCGGCACACACATCCATCCAATTACAAAAGGTTGGAGCAAATAATCCATCATAAACGGATTATATATGGTGGCGGCAGTGGCTCACATCCAAGGTGTCAAACGCGAGGTCTAGCTCCTGCAGCCAAAAAAACATGTTAGAGACTTAGACTTTACTAAAAAAACAAGTTACAGAAGTATGCACCAAATTGATACTAATGGAAATCAGCAGACTATTGTTTATAATAGCAAAATGTACAAAACAAATGCAAAAGCAAGCATCTCACTATATCTTCAAAAATGCTTCCATTGTCAATGCTGCTCTCATCAGCATAGAGATTTTGTCACAAAAAGTTTCTACCACCCAGGTTCCAATCCAAACTTCAAAGATCATACACATATTCTAGATTCATACAGAAGCATCTTTTTTATGACTTGTAGAAATTGCAAAAGCTCATGATATCAGCCATAACTCCTACTAGATCAAAGTTAGCTCCTGCCCAGATTCTAGATTCATACAAAAGCTCATTTGCAACAAGTATGTACAAATGTATAAAATCATAATTCTAATAAACATGATCATCTAGTAGAGCTTTTAATTAAGGGCCCCTTCGTTTGCAGTTATTCCTGTCCAGAATGATTCTCGTTGAAGTACGCTGTATACAAATGAAAGAAGCGATCCTGGCCGGAATGGTTCCGCGACGTGAATCCCCCGGAACCAAACAGGCCCTAAAGGATTTGTCATGCCGGAGCTCCATGGCCACGGCGGCGGCCTCCTTCTTCCCCTCCCGCTCCCGCCGCCGCCAAGGCCATGGGCGCCCCGCCCCAACCTAGCCCGGCGATCTCCATCGTCGTCAGAACTCTAACGACGGCATCATCAAGGGAAGTGCAGAGGAAGAGGGAGACCAGGCCAAACCTGGAGTAGACGTGTCGTAGCTGTGGCCTGCTGCGGATCTTGGAGAAGACTGCTTGGGGGCGAGGTGGGACGGGGACGAGGACGACGCGAGGCTTGCGCTGGCCGGCCGGTGACAGCGTGCGCGCGTGAGGCGAGGCTAGGGTGACCTAGGGGCGGCGGCGCTGCTGGATCGATCTGGTAGAGAAGATGAGGCTTGGCGGAGACAGAGAGGTTTATAAAGGGAGACCTTTAGTCCCTATTGCCGCTACGAACCGGGACTAAAGACCCTTTAGTCCCGGGTGATGATTAGAACCAGGACTAAAGGTCTGATCTTTAGTTCCGGGTGTAGCCACGGCCCGGGAGTAAAGGTCATTTTGGCGGGCTGCGAAAACGTAGCCCACCTTTAGTCCGGGGTGTAGCCACGGACCGGGAGTAAAGGGCATTTTAGGTCCGGGAGTAAAGGTGGTCTGCAGTTGGCTTTCTCCGGTTTCCATAAGTTTTTTTCCTTTTTTATATATTTCTTTTATAAAAAAATACATAGAGTTATTAATTGTCTAATAAATAAAATATTATCAAAAAAATTATAAAAAAAATCCTGGACTTGGTTTTGCATTATTATACACAACAAAAGTTATAACCTAAAATCTTTTGTTTTACTGTATGAATATTTGACATAGTGTAAATAATAATTACAATTTGCACCATGCAAAAATATACTACTTAATTAAAATCATTAAAACTATTGCTTTTCGACAGGAAATTAGTTTTCACATCTTATTAACGTTGATCATTTGGTTTTCCATCACACATTCTCCACGGGAAATCCACTGTCTAGCAGAAAATTCATTTAAACCGTAGAAAATATGAAAACATGACAAAAAAATCTGAAGTCACAATTATTACATAATAGATCTAATACATCACTAAATATATCAAGCGGGCACAGTAGTGAACTTCTTCTTAACGTATATCCCTTGGTTATGATCGCGTCGTAACCAAGGAGTGTCCTCATCATTTAGCTGGATGCTTGGGTCTTTGTTCACTATGAAGGGTGGAATTTGGTCATCCTTTTCATAATCTTCTGATATGTCTGACTTGTCTTCAATTCCGACGATGTTTCTTTTCCCTGAAAGAACTATGTGGCGCTTTGGCTCATAGATTGGGTCGTTGTTGTTTTTCCCTCTCTTCGATTTTGTAGACATGTCCTTGACATAAAACACCTGATTCACATCCTTGGCAAGGACGAACGGTTCGTCTTTGTACCCAATATTGTTGAGGTCCACGGTTGTCATTCCATACTGGTTGTCGACTGCTACCCCGCCTCCAGTCGCCTTTACCCATTGACACTTGAACAAAGGTACCTTAAAAGTAGGTGCATAGTTTAGTTCCCATATCTCCTCTATGCGGCCATAATATGTTTGCTTATTTCCATTAGGGTCGGTGGCATCTATGTGGACACCACTGTTTTGGTTGGTGCTCCTTTTATCTTGGGCTACTGTGTAAAATATATTTCCATTTATCTCGTACCCTTTGTATGTGAGGATATGCCACGATGGCTGCCTAGCCAACAAATACAGTTGCTCATCAATACTCTCATCACCCTGACATTCTTTTCGCAACCAGTCGCTGAAAGTTTTCATGTGCTGACGCCTAATCCAAGCTTCAGACTTCCCTGGAAACTCGGATCGGAGCAACTCTTTATGTGTCTCGATATACGGATCCACCAAGGAGGAGTTTTGCAGAACTATGTAGTGTGCTTTATTAAAATAATTGTCCTACGTGCCAATATATGTTTTCTTCCCTAGTGTCCCCTTTCCACTTAGTCTCCCCTCGTGTCACGATTCAGGAACACCAACCGGGTCAAGGTCGGGAATAAAGTCAACACAAAACTCAATGACCTCCTCTGTTCCATAGCCCTTGGTGATGCTTCCTTCTGGACGAGCACGGTTGTGAACATATTTCTTTAGGACTCCCATGAACCTCTAAAAGGGGAACATGTTGTGCAGGAACACAGGACAGAGAATGCTAATCTCCTTGACTAGGTGAACTAGGAGGTGTGTCATCATATTAAAGAAGGAAGGAGGGAACACCAACTCAAAGCTGACAAGACATTGAACCACATCATTCTGTAGTTTAGCTAGATCCATTGGATCGATTGCCTTCTGAGAAATTGCATTGAGGAATGCACATAGCTTCATGGTGGCTAGACGTAGATTTGGAGGTAGAATTCCTCTTAATGCAACTGGAAGCAATTGCGTCATGAGCACGTGGCAATCATGGGACTTTAAGTTTAGGAATTTCTTCTCTGGCATATGTATTATACCCTTTATATTCGAGGAGAATCCAGATGGTACCTTGATGATTGCTAGGCATTCAAACATGCTTTCCTTCTCTTCTTTGCTAAGAGTGTAGCTGGCAGGACTTAAGTAATGGCGTCCATCATCTGTCTTCTCTGGATGTAGGTTGTCTCGTTCTTTCAAACATCGCAGGTCCTGTCGTGCTTCAAGTGTGTCCTTAGGCTTCCCATACACACCCATGAAGCCTAGCAGGTTCATACAAAGATTCTTCGTCAGGTGCATCACGTCGATCGCGCTACGGACCTCTAGGACTTGCCAATAGGGTAGCTCCCAAAATATGGACTTCTTCCACATGGGTGCGTGGCCGTCAGCGTCGTTTGGAACAGGTTCGCTGCCATATGCCTTTCCAAATACTACTTTCACATCCATGACCATATTGAGTACATCCTCACCAGTTCGGTTGCCCGGCTTGGACTGGTGGTCTGCCTTACCTTTAAAATGCTTGCCTTTCTTTCTTAGGGGGTGATTCGCAGGAAGATATCGACGATGGCCAAGGTACATGACCTTTCGACATTTTTTCAAGAATATACCTTTAATGTCATCGAAACAGTGCGTGCATGCATTATATCCCTTGTTGGATTGTCCTAAAAGATTACTTAGAGCAGGCCAATCATTGATTGTTACGAACAACAATGCTCGCAGGTCAAAGTGCTCCTGTTTGTGCTCATCCCACACACGTATACCTGGTCTGTTCCACAAAAGTAGAAGTTCTTCAACTAGTGGCCTCAGATACACATCGATGTCGTTGCCAGGTTGCCTTCGACCTTGGATGAGCACTAGCATCATAATAAACTTACGCTTCATGCATAACCAGGGAGGTAGGTTGTAGATACATAGAGTAACAGGCCAAGTGCTATGACTACTGCTCTGCTCCCCGAAAGGATTCATACCATCCGTACTTAAAGCAAACCTTAAGTTTCTTGTTTTATTTGCAAACTCCGGGAATTCTCTATTGATTGCTCTCCACTGAGACCCATCAGCAGGGTGTCTCAACATATTGTCTACCTTACGGTCTTCTTTGTGCCATCGCAATAACTTTGCATGGTCTTTGTTTCTGAACAGACGTTTCAAGCGTGGTATTATAGGAGCATACCACATAATCTTGGCAGGAATTTTCTTCGTGGGACGTTCGCCCTCAACATCACCAGGGTCATCTCGCCTGATCTTATACCGTGATGCATGACATACCAGGCATGCATCTAACTTCTCGTACTCCTCGCCACGGTAGAGGATGCAGTCATTAGGACATGCATGTATCTTCTAGATTTCTAATCCCAAAGGGCATACTACCTGTTTTGCTTCATACGTAGTGACGGGCAATTCATTATCCTTTGGAAGCATCTTCTTTTGGATTTTCAGTAACTTCCCAAATCTCTTGTCAGATACATCATTCTCTGCCTTCCATTGCAACAATTCTAGTGTGGTACCCAACTTTTTATGTCCCACATCACAAGTTGGGTATAGCAATTTCTTGTGATCCTCTAGCATGCACTCAAACTTGATCTTCTCCTTTTCACTTTCGCATTCTCTTTGTGCGTCACGAATGGCCTGACCAAGATCATCAGCGGGCTCATCTTCTGCCACTACCTCGTCTTCAGCTTCCCCCATTGCAGTATCATTGAACACTACTATTGTAATGATTTTACGCAGTGGGTGAAATCGGTTTTCCGCGGCGGGCAAAGCTGTCCGTCGTGGTTCAAAGGCCACGGGAAATCATGGCTTTACCACAGCGGGCCAACTTGCCCGCCACGGTTAATCGATTAACCGTGGCGGGCAGGTTAGGATGCCCGCCGCGGTTAATGGTTTGGAAAAAAACAAAAAAAACCCTAGCGAGCCCAATTGAGCCCATCGCCAGGTCCAATCGAGCCCGCTGCCAGGTGCATCGGATCTGCTGCGGACGCGCTCGCTATCGTCGTCCTTGTGTGTGGATCTCGCCGGCCTCCGCCTCCTCATGCCGATGGAGCTCATAGACCCGCTCGCGGTCGTCGTCCTCGTGCGTACGGATCTCGTCGGCCTCTGCCTCCTCGCGCCGCTAGAGCTCGCGGACCCACCTGGACCAGCCGCCGTGGTGGCCGGGATAACCTTGCACCGGATCTGGGCTGCCCAAGGGAAGGCGGCGGTGCTCCTGGACCAGACCTGCATGCATATACAGGGGAGAGAGTGAGGGAGTGGAAGAGAGGGAGATGAGGAGCGAGGGCAACCTACCTGAGTTGGGGGAGGCACGGCGCAGAGGATGGGGAATGGCCGCTGCCGCCGCGCCGCCGCTCTAGTGGAGCCGGATCTGGTGGAGGCGCCGCCGGGAGAGCCGCTGTGCCGCCGTTTGCTTCATGAGGGAGGGGAGCGGGGGAGGCGCCATCGGTGGAGGGAGGGGTGGAGGCCCGCCGCCGTCTAGAGAGTGGAGGGAGAGGGGAGAGGAACACCGCCGTCTGGAGAGTGAAGGGAGTCAGGCGAGTGTGGTGGGTGAGTGGAGGGAGCAGAGTGGGAGTTGGAGTGGAGATGACCTAAGTCTGCTTTATATACTAGCCCGGTAGGAAAACATATATGGGCTTTCACCTGGGCTCTGAGCTAGGCCGAATTTACCGTGGCAGGCCTTATACTATGCCCGCCGCGGTAAATCGATTTACCGTGGTGAGCGTCTTAAGATGCCCGCCACGGTAAATTGATTTACCGCGGCGGGCAAAAGTGCCCGCCGCGATAAATAAAAAATGTCCGCCACGGTAAATCATGGGATTTACCACGGCGGGAAAAAATTGAGCCCGCCACGGAGGCCTCTGGGACACCGTCGCGGTTAATCAATCCTGTAGTAGTGGAAGGCACCATATTCAGCAATAATGTCATCATCGTCCCATTGTTCTTCTTCACCTTCTTCCATTACAACTCCGGTTTCTCCGTGCTTCGTCCAACAAATATAGTTTGACATGAAACCCGACTTCAACAAGTGTGAATGAAGACTCCTTGAGCTAGCATATTCCTTCAAATTCTTACATATGACACATGGGCAACACATGAAACCATCGTGTTTGTTTGCCTCGGCCACACGTAAGAAAGAATGCACGCCCTCAATGAACTCTTGGGAGCGGCGATCAGTATTGTACATCCACTGCCGGCTCATCTACATTACATGACATACACACCATATTAAAACCTAGAACATAATTAGTTAATTATACGACATGCATGCCACCACACAAGGTATTAATTTATGAAAGTCTCGCTACAATGTAGACAATCCCAACTACCACTAAAAAAACTAAAGCTAAAATGCAATTCAGCAGCATAAGGATTTCGCGACCAATCCCAACTAAAACAGACAGATCATGCGTTTGTTCAACATCTATGGGCTTCTTCCACAGGATCACTGCCTCATCAGCCGCCGTAGCCGCCTGTGCAAGAGAGTTTTGCACGTGTTCAACATACTCTTCCTCCCAGTACCAGCCTGAACATCCAGTGCCATCCCACTGAAATTAAAATAAAAAAATAGAACTTTAATTACAATCATCATGAAAATAAGTATAAATTAATCATAATCATCAAATGCGACAAAATAACTCACATTGCAATCCGGGCACTTGTAGAAGATACGGCCCTTGTTGGGACACTCCTTCCTCACCCGGTACTCCATTACAATCTTCTCCTCACACTTGCCGCATGCAATGAGAGGAAGGTTCGGCCTCAGTCGCTTTGTAACCCGATGAGAGGCCGAGGACCCGGAAGCAGTTGCCATCTACTCTCTATACTCATTTTTAATATAATATAAATTTCTCATTTTATAAACAAATAAAATTAAAAAAACTATAAAATTCTCTATATCTCTAAAGCATGAAGTGTGCTATGCATGCTAGAAATGAAAGCTCAATACTAGTTTTGAATAACTACTTTAACCTTCCTTCATCCAAATACGCAAACTTTAAAGTGATTTTGAGCTTAAATGGCTTACAAATAAAAAAAATCTACCATAAAAAAACCACATATATCTAGTCCATAAAATGAAATAAGCTACAGATGAAACACGAAAATATAAAGTTGGTAACCTTTAGAACCGATGGAGGAATGGAAGAAATCTTGTGATACACCGGTGATGAGGAAGAAGAGAGGCCGAGAACACTGAGCTCGAAGTGGCTCGGGCTCGAGGAGGAACAAGGGCTATATAGGAGGATACCTTTAGTCCCGGTTGGAGACAGAAACCGGAACTAAATGTCCCTTTCTAGTCCGGACGGAGCCTCCAGCCGGGAGTAGACTTTTACTCCCGGTTGGAGGCACCAACCGGGAGTAAAAGTTAACCTTTAGTCCCGGTTGGTAGCTCCAACCGGGACTAAAGGTCCCCTGCAGCAAAACCCTGCCGCAGTAGCCGTTGGGCAGGGACCTTTAGTCCTGGTTGAAGCTATAAATCGGGACTAAAGGTCTCTCTACTCCCAGGCGCAAGAAATATCAGGACTAAAGCCAAATTTCGAGGTGGGATCAAATGTCGTTTGTTCCTCTGAGCTCAGTTAGGGCAATGTGCAATGCGTCCTCCTCCTTGCACTCCAAAGGCGGGCATTTGATCGTCTCTGGTTTCCACTCCTCGCTCTCGAGATCGAATGCGGCTATGCGATTCCTAGGATGAAATAGTGAGCAAGTCTTGTAAGACATGATGAAGTAGAGGACGCCATTAACGCTTGCCTTGTCTTTGCAGGAAAAGCTGGTGTCGTAGAATGGGCGCCACAATCCATAATCGTGGCAACCTCGCACCACTGGCTAGGACCAAACCGGTGCGACGAAGTTACGAGGCGGAGGACCTTATAGTCGCCCGACGGTGCAGCGCGGCCAAAGCTGTAGTCACTCAGGGCGGTCGACCTCGACGACGACTTGGCCCACCAGGCGTGCGGCAGGGGATCGTTCGTGCCGACGACGGAAGTCGCGCCCAGGCACCGGATCGATGATCATGGCACCGAGCTGCGCCCTGTCGACGAAGATGAAGTCGAGGCGCGTCGGCGCCAGCAAAGATCTGCCCTCCATGTCGAACACCCTGAGGACGTTGCCATCCTTGTCCAGCAGCCGCAGCTCGCCGCCGTCGCGTTTGCATAGGTTCGCCTGCATTGTTGCGGTGCTCGTAGGCTAGGGTTCGCTCAGCAGCCGCCACCAGGTTTTGCGGAGTTCCGATCCTTTCCTTGTGTAGTTCGAAGAGCCTGCCTGTTTAGGAACTCGAGGTTTTTCGGAGTTCTGATGGCCGCCGCTACTGCCCTGGCATATGGCTGGCCCGAAAATAAACCAACCATCTGAATAGGCCCATTTATGCGCTGGGCTTACTTTCGCTTGGGCCACCGGCCCAACTGTTCAGCGGTCGGGCTCTGCTTCTTTTAGATCACGTTGCCGTCAGCGCACCATCCATCGGTTGCGCAAATGCACCAGAGCCTGTGGCGACTCGGCGTGCTTTAAGGAGCATCGTCCGTTGTGGGCCAGCCTAAATTAGTGGTTCTGTATGCTACACAAACTTTAAATTTAAGAAAACTATGTTTCTAAAAATGAACATTTTCTAACTCCATAGGTATGTCTATCTCCTGCAACGAAAGAAAAAAAACTACGTACCCAATTCCCATAAACATAGCACAAAATTTAACTTTTTGGAACTACACATTATTATTGGGTAATACTCATAAGACATCTAGTTCGTCCACATGGTACACCCCTAATTAGATAGTTAATTGTAATCAGTGGTTTGCTTGTTTGTCCCCTCTGAAATGATCTCCGGTGGCACCTCTATTATTTAGGATTAGTCTCTTGTTATCTTCCTTACTCCCTTCATACTCAAAGATAAGGTCGTTTTGTACAGCGACACGGTCTCCAAAGTATAACTTTGACTTCTTATTTTTATAATTTTTTTTATTGAAAAGTGATATATGTATTTTTTTTATTAAACTATTTTTCAAGACAAATCTATTCATATGATTTTCACATTTCCAAACTCAACAATTTAAAAGTTATTCATGATTTATATTCTCAATGTTTAACCTAAGCCTTGTCCAAAACGATTTGATTTTTCAGTACGGAAGGAGTATTTGTTATCTCATGTGTTCTACTCCAGTTATTATCATGATTCTCTTTCTGGCTTGAGAATTAGATTAATCGGATGAAATTCAGAGACCTGGGGCTAACTAATTGTGTTATTCTTTTTTCTATAACATTTGGTGTTCTTTTTTTAGTTTTTTAGCTTTACTTTATATTATAACACAAAATATTTAAATTGGTCTAAGAGAAAGTTATTATAGCTTCAAGAGATAATTATTCCACAAGAAATAAAATGTTCAAACTTCATTAGAAAAATGTTCTAAGGGTACAATAATGGTCCAACCCTTAGGATAAAAATATTCAAGGTTCACTACAAAATCATACCGATTGTGTACTGGCCTAGCATATGGGTTTGCCTTAAAATAAACCAACCATCTGAATTACCGCACCTACATAAAAGCTTTTATATATACTAGGTTCGTGCCCATGCGTTGCTACGGGATAGCTAACATTTTATGCTAAAAGCACACAGATCGCACGATAAGATAACGATGTTGTAAAATTAAATACCAACGTTAAAGCAAGGTTTTAAATCTCCGGGTATAGCTGCCGCTATAGGCCGCTATAGCTGTTTGAGAAAGATCAAGCTATTTGTGTCTATGTACAACTTAGCCGCTATAGCCCGCTATATCCCCATTTAGTTCCGCTATAGCTGTTTTTGAGGTCATCCGCTAAAATGTCTTAGCCAGAGATTTAAAACACTGCGTTAAAGTGACATTTAATCCAAAAAGCAAAATTTGTGAAATTAACACAATCACGTAGAGCGCGGCATCGCAGGCTCACAAAACCCTATTGTATAGACCTTTCCGTGATGCGGCTAAGATAATGTTTTATATCGGCTGGAACAAATCTCCGATATCCATTTCTTTCATGCACTAATAAATGCACGAATATGTTCCGCCGAGTATATATGTAAATATTAGTCCCACCGCATGGGTAATACTGAGTGTCTTGAAAAATCTCTTTCAAAACCTTAAAACAAAATATGTTGTACTCACCGTATAAATATGTGTGGCTTTATCTATTCCACGCAGACATATACTGTAGAATAAGGTATCCACTTAAGTGTTTGTGTTAAGATTCAGCATCAACAATATATAGAAATAGTTAAATCATAGATATTATTATTACAAGCGATGATGACTCTAAGTTAGTTGAGTGGCCGTGCATTGCAACGGGACAAATAATACCACAAAATGGTCTAGTAGCCAATCCAAAATCAAGATGTGACAAATCTATTTTGCATGTCCCAAATTTAACAGCTTGTCCCAAATTCATCTAATCTCCAAACAAAACATGTTGGTAGTCAAACGGATTCGTTTCGGCAAGATCTACATAACCACGGTCTCTGATCGTCCATACGACTTATGGTTCAAAAAGTTATTTTTTTCTTCTCTTTACTCTACTCAGCCAGCATATTATCTTTTTTATAAATTCTAGGGTATTACAGCGCCAAATTAAGAAAAATCTGATTTAGGCATTCAGAACTAATGCCAAGATGATACATGTTTTGTGCCTGATATAGTCCACATTAAACTACCAGATAGTACATAGAATCTCAATCCAGATCAAGCAATATTTTATTCTACCAATGGTCTACTTTATTTTCCTGAAGTTCAGAGGAAACAAATTATTTCCATAGCCTGCAAATATTATACGTTAGGACTTCAATTTATTTTTATCGTTCATGTTATTTTCCAAACAAAAAAAGATGTAGTAGATGCAAGTCATATTATGTAAACATATAGTCACAAAACCATTTTCTACTAGAATATCACGGTTATCACCCCAACGCCAACATGTCACCCCGACACTGGATTGCTTTTTTCAATCTATAAATTGTATACTTATATTGAGCAAATTAACTCTATAACAGGATGTGCCATCAAAATGCCAGAATGGGATCCGTGGCAACTGATGCATAGGACAAAAAGAATACCTGGACAATTCCACAAGCAGTACATGAGGCAAACAGGCCTGGAGGCATCTGGGAGGAAGAACGGACCATCTGCCCCCTTCACTCGGCATGAGGCACCTTTCAGAGTTTGAGATTTCAGAGGCCTTTGCATTGCTCCCTCGGTAATCCACCATTACACTTCAAGACCTCCATATGATCAAACCGCCTGTGCGCCGCTGATCAATACACTATAAAAGGCAAATACAACAAAATTTCAAGTACAGTAATATACTGTGACGGCTGGTGGAGAGAATTTAAATTAGCTATTTTTAACGCTCTTCTAAAACAGCAACAAAGATGGTCAAATGACCCAAGGACCATCTATTGTATTCGACAACGAAACTTCTTCTGAACCACCCGTGAGCCTTCTGCCTTGAACCGGACTAGGAAGATGAACAGTATGGTTTCACAGGATCATGAATAGTAGTAAGGGAGGGAACACCTGGATTGAAACATAGGCCGTGCACGATCCGTTGATGTTGCCTCTCCACTATAGCGGCGAGGAGGAAGTCAAGCCCGGCGGCGTTGAGGACGAGGAAGCAGGTCGGCGCGGACAAGGCGACGGCAACGGGCGCGATGGCGTGTGCGACAGGCAACGTCGAGGACGAGTGGCGAGGAGGTGAGGGCGGCGCGCAAGGGCAAGTGCGAGGGCACTGCACACGAGGGTGAGGACGTGCGGTGTGCATAGGGAGGACGGTTGCTTAACTGGTAGTGCGAGATGATCGTCACGTGATGTAATCTTTGCGTGATTCCTGAGGGCGCTGATGGCAGGATTGACCAGATCAATCAATCAATCAAAATAGTAGTTTCCTTCATGATCTTGCATGCACACGATTGGCTCACACGCATGCAAGGCAATGAACTTCGGTTCTTTTGCATGAGATCTTGCCTGTGATTGTCGCGCGACGGAGGGAGACTGGATCGCAGGGAGGCAGACCGACGAGGCAAGGCTGCGGGAACGCAGCAGGCAGGACTATGGGCCCATGTTGGAATGTCGCACCAAAAAGTGTCCACGCTTTGTTCTTTTTAGTTATGGGAGATAGAGAATCATGCCCATGTGTTGCAACGGAGGTAAACTTTTTAACGTCAATACAAAGATCCTGTTTGGAACCGAGGTGGGTGACCCCGCGCGCGGTGTGGTGGACGAGCCGCGGTGCGAAGAATATCGAGGTTGCAGTTCATTCCTGCGGTGGATGAGAGAGTGGCGGCGGTCAGAAGAATCAAGGTGACCGCAGGATGTTTGGCAGGCTTTTGTTCCATGGTTGCGGTAGACGATAGAGAATCTAATTTTAATCAGTTCCAAACAGGGCTAAAGAGAAGCGCTAGTTCAGCATAGCAATCACCATTGAAGCTTCATATTGCATTCAAGTACAAACATGCACGTTATGGGACTTGGAACATACATTCAAGAACAAGCTTCATATTACATCTATCTTAATAGCTGAGCATATAGCTTAAATGCAACAAATAGAAAATGCCATATGCACTACAGGAACTGCTGGCTTCCCCGAGCGCCAGGCCCAGTTGCACTCGGGGAAGCCTTCCCCGAGTGCAACACTCAGGGAAGAGCCTCCGGCTAATCCTCCCACGGGAAAGGCGCCTTCCCCGAGTGTCGAAAATCATGCACTCAGGGAAGGCTTTGCAGAGTGCCGTGCTGGCACTCGGGGAAGACTTGACGCCGTTGGCCGACGGCCGACGCCGTTTTTTTTTTATTTTCTTTCCCGAGTGTAACACTCGGGAAATATTTTTGAATTTTTTTTTAAATATTCTTTGCCGAGTGCCGTAACTCAGGCACTCGGCAAAGAAATTTGTTTTTTTTAAATCCCACTTTCCCGAGTGCCACAGCACAGGCACTCGGAGAAGCCACCTCTAAAATTCTTTTTTTTTTTTGTTTTTTGCTTTTCCATGTAAACAACAAAGCATATATATATATATATCACAAACCATAAATCAACACCAATATGTCACAAACCATATTTATATATCACAAACGACCAAATTTGTTTGAAATCCACAATATATTACAAACCACACGTTCAAAAGTACACACTATTCCAAGTTCACAAGTTCAATACATAAAAACAACTCCGAAGGCGGCTCACGGCGACTGTGAGGGGTGGGACGCCCCAGCGTGCGATCCCGGCGACGGTCCAGGTGGGGATGGCCCGACGTGCGATGCCGGCGACCCTTCGACATGGTTCGACGCCGCCCCCGATTGATGCTGCAAAAAAGAGAGAAGATTGCACGTGAGTGACAAGATAAAAATGTAACGAGTGTAAAGAAAAGTTGAAAATTTCGGCAACACCTCCCCTGCACGGGGAGGTTTCCAAAACCTGCAAGAAAAACGTCGGCACGAAGGCCGACAACCACATTTCTGGCACGAAGGCCAACACATCAACAAATCATGTGCCGACACATTTCCGGCACGAAGGCCGACACATCCCAAATTTGAACAAGGAGTTTTAAATAATGTGAGAAGGCCTCACAAAAAAATGGGGCAAAAAAAAACAAAAAAAAAATCTCCTGGCAATGTGAAACTAGACCCAGAAACAGCATTAGAGGGAGTACTGCACAACTGTGACCATTCATGATATGCATGAATGAGAATTAATAAACACAAGAAACTCAGAATTTTAAACAATACCATAATTATGCACAAGTGTCTAATGCGATAAGCCCAGAAAAGAATTACCAGTATTAAACACGCATGGTGCTTGCATGATAATAAAGATTATTGATACTTTCCATTCATTCTTGTTAATAATGGTCCTACAGCAAACTAACAAACTTTAAAGGCTTACATCAAAATGTTCAACCGGAGGCAGGAAATTCAAAGAAAGAAATCCTGGGCAGTGGTTTACTTGGATAATGCTATCATTGTTTAGATGACGAAGCAACTGAATCCTCTTCCTATAGAACACTAAACAAATATATGTATATAAAAAAGGTGTTTGGAGATAATGCTAGCAACTTGGTACCTCGTAATCAATCAGCTGTATGATATTGCCTTTTCCTTTCAACTTATTTAGGTACTCGATTTCCTGAAAAAAGCCATAGGCAGTTGGGTAGTCACGGCCTTTAAGCTTGATCTTTTTCAAGGCATATATTATGCACTCAGCTGATATAACTTTGTGAACCTCACTACTACCACCAGAGCCGAATTTTACCAAACTTCTGGTAAAGTTTCCCATTCACCTTAAAGAATACATTGGGATCATAATTCTTCTTACGACGCTCCTTCTCAACCTTGCTAGTCCGGGAACCACCAACATCCCTAGCAGACATAGACTGATCATTCGACAAACGACTACTTGCTGGTTCAAATTCAATCTTAGACAACTATGCAGTAGCATTTTTTTTTTGGATAGAATCTACAGAAACTTCTCTTACGAAAGCATGTACTGTTGTCAGCTACAAATCTCAGATTACTATTTTCTTACATTGATTCTTTGCATCTACTACCCAAGTAAACCACAAAGCACAACACACGTGTCTGCCGCGCCTCTGTTCTAGTGTTATGTTATACAGTTACAGATGATAATGCTATGTTCCTGTGACAGGTTCTCAGAAGCCGCAAGCCTCCGGACTGCTTGCTGGTTGGAAATCTGCGGCAAGATACAAAGCAAGATGCTCTAAAAAAAACTCGTTATGCCGCTTACCTTGTGTTCAAGATAGCTGATAGATCCTAGTAACCTACGGACTGGATTCACCTGCCAAAGAGGCATCAGTTAGCATTGGAGAGATGAAATCAACAGGCCAGGTTTGTGTTCATGACAGCGAGGATGATGAAGACGAAGAGCCTCAGAATACCTCAGAAAAGGGTGGACCAATATTTAAGACCCAAATTGATTTCAACATAAAAAGTGATGAGTACCAAAATTGTTCAACTCATGAATATCTACAACTTTTTATTTTGGTCATTTCTTCATTTGACAAATTCTTAGCACACATTGTTCACTAATCTTACACATGTCTCATATAGTTTATAAAACCATATGAGAGATGTGTCACATTTGTGAACAATGTCATTACCACTTTGTTATATGAAGAAATGACCAATACAAAAGTTGTAGATCTTGATGAGTTATTCAACTTTGATATTTATCACTTTTTCAGCTGAAATCATTTGGGGTACCAAAATCTTGTCTGAAGTTGCATTTTTTTTAAATTCAAAATTTAAATTGCTCAAACTTTTCATATATATATATTGACAAAACCAACAAAATAAATTGATAGAGAATGATTTTAGAAAATTTTAGGAAAAAAATCATCAGATTTGGAGTTAGTATGAGGAAGAAAAACTAGTTACAAAGTTGACCCACAGATTAAAAAAAGAAATCACACTGTTCATTATGATCATGTAAGGATCATCTAGAACAGTGTGATTTCTCTTTTTAATCTATGGGTAAACTTTGTAACTAATTGTTCTCTCTCATACTAACTCCAAATGTGATGGGTTTTTTTCTTAAAAATTTCTAAAATTATGATTCAGCATTTACGTTTGATCAAACTTGGATGTGACAACGTTTTACACATTTTAAAATTTGAAATTTGAAATTTGACAAGTTTCAACCAAATTTTAAAACACTAAATGATTTCAGATGTAAAAGTGATGAATACAAAAGTTGTTCAACTCATCAAGATCTACAACTTTTATTTTGGTCGTCTTGTCATTTGACAAAATTTGAACCTTTCAAATTTGAAATTTTAAAAAATGACAAGGTCGAACCAAAATTTGAGACCCAAAATGATTTCAACATAAAAAGTGATGAATACAAAAGTTGTTCAACTCATCAAGATCTACAACTTTTATTTTAGTAATCTTGTCATTTGACAAAATTTGAACCTTTTTAAATTCGAAATTTTGAAAAACGACAAGTTCGAACCAAAATTTAAGACCCAAATTGATTTCAACATAAAAAGTGATGAGTACCAAAGTTGTTCAACTCATAAATATCTACAACTTTTATTTTGGTCATTTCTTTATTTAATAAATTCTTAGCACACATTGTTCACTAATCTTACACATGTCTCATATAGTTTATAAAACCATATGAGAGATGTGTCATATTTGTGAACAATGTCATTACCACTTTATCATATCAAGAAATGACTAATACAAAAGTTGTAGATCTTGATGAGTTATTCAACTTTGGTATTTATCACTTTTTCAGCTGAAATCATTTGGGGTACCAAAATCTTGTCTGAAGTTGCATTTTTTTGAAATTCAAAATTTAAATTGCTCAAACTTTTCATATGTATATATTGACAAAACCAACAAAATAAATTGATAGAGAATGGTTTTAGAAAATTTTAGGAAAAAAAATCATCAGATTTGGAGTTAATATGAGGAAGAAAAACTAGTTACAAAGTTGACCCACAGATTAAAAAAAGAAATCACACTGTTCACTATGATCATGTAAGAATCATCTAAAATAGTGTGATTTCTCTTTTTAATCTGTGGGTAAACTTTGTAACTAGTTGTTCTCGCTCATACTAACTCAAAATGTGATGGTTTTTTTTTCTAAAAATTTCTAAAATCATGATTCAGCATTTAAGTTTCATCAAACTTGGATGTGACAACGTTTTACACATTTTAAAATTTGAAATTTGAAATTTGACAAATTTCAACCAAATTTTAAAACCCTAAATGATTTCAGATGTAAAAGTGATGAATACAAAAGTTGTTCAACTCATCAAGATCTACAACTTTTATTTTGGTCATCTTATCATTTGACAAAATTTGAACCTTTTAAATTTGAAATTTTAAAAAATGACAAGTTCGAACCAAAATGTGAGACCCAAAATGATTTAAATACACTTTTCCCGCAAGTACCTCATCATATTACGTCAACAAGATGCTCGACATTTCATGTGAGTTCCTGAATACGGCCTCAACATACACCAAATATCATGAATATCATTTTTTGAATCACCAAATTCCATTATTTCATGCACCTGCAGTTTAAATTTGAAGTATGCAAAATTGTCCCAAATTTGAACAGGGAGTTTTAAATAATGTGGGAAGGCCTCACAAAAAAAATGAGGCAAAAAAAAAACAAAAAAAAACAAAAAATTTTCCCCGAGTGCCGTCCCTGGCACTCGGGGAAGGCAGCCTCTTCCCCGAGTGCCCTGTTCTGGCCGAGTCCCTGGGGAAGAATTTTTTTTTAAGTTTTAACAGCATGGGCGGGGTGGACCGTCAAGTAACATGTTTCTTTGCCGAGTGCTGCTCTTTACCGAGTGCCAGGATCTCTGCGACACTCGGGAAAGCCTCTCTTTCCCGAGTACAATTCTTCCCCGAGTGCAACACTCGGGAAGATTCTCTTGCCCGAGTGCCCGATTTTTGGCACTCGGGGAAGCCAGCGACACTCGGGGAATTTTGCCTCTCCCGTAGTGATGCTCACCAGTTTTACAAGAATGGAACTAACACTAGTACACAGGACATTACTGGCGGTTCTAAACCTATTTTCACTGGTGTTTTTACAAACTACTAGTGTAAAAGACCAGTAAAAATCACGAACTTCACAGGGGTCTTCTAGAGAACTGCCACTTTAAATATTTACACCACTAAAACTCGATTTACACCGGCTATTATCATAAGAGAACCGCCACTATAAATGATTTTCTAAAATTGCAAATCAGGCTCAAAAAATAACAAAAAAAACTTTTTATCCGAGGAGGCAACGACACAGTTCCTAGCATTTTCTACCATTTTCACATTTTCACGAGAAATCTATGCATATGCGATCCCAGGATTCAAACTCAGCACCTCAAGCCTCGCGCATTACAACCCTTACCACTGCACCCCAAAGTCACTTGTGACTAACCGCATAAATATTCCCATAGTACGTATTCACTCCGGCAGATTTTGAAATGGAGATTTAAAGCCCGAAACAGATTCAAATGAAAAAAGAGATCTACAACCTTGCTTTTGATCGTTTCCCATCCAAGGTCATGTGAGAAATTAAAAAAAAAATTATTGATCTTAAAACAAAATTTCTGTGTCCTAAATGATTTTAAATGAAAAAGTTATCAACCACAAAGTTGTAGATCTTTCCTAATCCTACAACTTTTGCTCAAACCATTTGTCCATCCGATATCATTTGAAAAACTCCAAAAATTAATTTCAAATTATTTGTAGTGGCGCTAGGTTATTTGCAGTGGCGCTAGGTCAAGAAAAGCGTCAGTATAAATGTATTTTACTGGCAGTAGATAGCGTGTTTGGTTTGCGTGGTGGGTCCGTGCAGAATCATCCGGACCTGTGTCCGAGCCTGGACGTAATGTTTGGTTTGCCGCATGGAGTCAAGTCGTCCGTCACCAGATGATTCCCTGTGCTAGTACAAATGCATGGTCGACCGCTTCCCTCAAAAACCATCGGATGACTATGTCCGTCGTCCATCCGAGAGAGCCGGTTCCCTAATCCAAACAACGTCAAGTCTGTGTCCGATCCTAGCAAGAGAGGATCCATGCCGGACATACTGATTCTGGAATGGACTGACTCCTGAACCAAAGACGCTGTTAATAGACACTAAAAATGAATTTACACTGGTGGTTCGTGGCTCGGACCCACAGTTTTATTTTTAGTGGAGCCTATACATTATGAACCACCAGTAGAAAACTAACAACCATCAGCGAAAGTCAATTGTATACTCGTGTAATCAAGTGGCAGTGAAACAAAATCACAAAAAAAAAGTGGCATTGAAGTTGTGTGTTATTTGGAGAGAACACCATGTAATTTGTATTTTTTTTCTCCAAGTGAAAACAAAGTATTTAATATGAACCTGTCACTGCAATGGACATTTTGCAAAAAATCAGAGTATTTAATTTGAACCAAAAATTCCTTTATCACTCGTTAGTTCTCTATATCATCGGACTTGGTCCACACTGAATGATTATTTCATTGCACACACAAATATTGTCTTCTATCTCATCTGCATTAATTAGCACTACTACGGTGCTTACATGTACTTTGATTTCTTCCGGGTGGTTTTCCACAGTTATTTGTCAACATAGGAGGCTCCCATTGTGCAAGAGCAATATATCGCCGAACACAAATTCTATGTCCTTGAACTTTGTAAACGAAATTGTGCTAGGGTTGTAGAATACAAGGACATGTGTCGATGACGATAGCTTATCTCCAACTCGCTCACCAGCAATAATACTCTGCCATCATCCAAGGCCCACAATTGCTTAGGCAATCCCCACGTTTTGGGCATCTGTATGCTATACTCCGATCCTTTTCCCATACACTTTTGCTAAAATCGATCAAGAGCCATATGATGACATAGTAGTGGTCACAATTACGTATACATTGAGGTCGAAGGCAGCTATGCGTCCCGAGCCCGAATCCGAACATTCATCATGCATGAAGTAGACAATGCCGTTGACAGTTGCCCATTTTTCATGGTTCCAGCTGACAGCAAAAGGCGGTGCCGAGCTTTGCCTCCATGTGAGCGGCTCTGCGCCGCCGTGCATGATCGTGGCGACATAGCAGCAGATCTGGCAGCACGCTAAAGTTTGGTCAAGGCAGATGACCTTGAATGCGCTAGACAGAGCGACACGGCCAAAGCTGGAGAACTCCAAGGGAGTGTCCGTGCCGACGGCGCATGCACGCCCGGCCGTCAGATCGATGATCATGGCATTTGTATGGTGTACTCCTTGACCCATACACCCTTGTTAATATCAATCAAGAGCCATATGATGGCACAGTAGTTTTCATCATTGGGCTCGCGCAGAAATTGAGTCAAACCCAAGGTTCGCCCGTGGCACGGCCAAAGCTCTACACTGTCCCGGGAGCGTATGTGTCGACCGTGCGTGCACACCAGGCAGCCGGATCGATGATCATGGCAGTGGCACTGGCATACGTTCTCTGTACACAATGACGTTGAGCTGCGTGGTAGTGTCCTGCTGAAGCACGCCCAAGACGTTGCCGTCGTCCTCGCCAAGCACCCGTACCTCCAACACCCTGACGACCGTTGCCGTCCATGTCCATCACCCGCGCCTCGGGCGGCCATCTACAGGATCCGAAGAACACGGCGATGAGGTGGCGCCGGATCTCTGTGCGGCGATGAAGGCTGTGTCGGAGATGAGGGCGCCCCACCCCTTGCACGCAGACCGGTACCGGCACAGGAGCTTCGCCGGCAGCCTGGCTAGCACCTAGAAGACGATGTCCTCCAGTAGCGACAGGCCGTCGTTGTGCTTGCTTTGTTCCCCTTCCATGTCTGTTGCTCGGCCAGATCGCCAGAGTTGGAATTACTTTATTTCCCGAGATATATATACTCCTATATATACGAACGGCAGTCCGGAGTCAGGTGAGTTCGAGTAGAACACGGAGTCCGGTACTAATTATCCATCCACCAATGACCACATGCATACTTTGGAACATGGAAGTATAGATGTAAGAGCCCGGCAGGGAGGGACCCTAGGGGGTGGCAGCTAGGGTTGGAGAGGAAGCTGTGGGCGGCGGCGTAGGGAGAGGGTGGCGGTGCTAGGACAGGAGAGAGGGAGAGGGTCGGCACAGGAGGGAGGGAGAGGGGAAGGAGAGATAAGCCTTGAGGCACTCCTTTCTTAATTCCAATGATTACACATCCCATCTACTTATATTACTGGGTAGACTAACATCTTAAGTAATCTAACGAGGGAAGTCTTTATAGATATGGACTCCTTCCTATCTTAGTTAATCCTATTCCTATTGGAGATCCTCCGGATATGGATAGTGGAGCGGCGGGGATCAAACCTTGCTTGTGCGTGCCTCCCCTAGGTGGCGCTGCTGCTGCTGCCGTTGGCGGCGGCCCTCCTGGCACCGCTGCTACTGTTGGCGCCTGGGCCATGTGGGCCTGGGGCCCTCATCCGGCATATGACATCACAACCCTGACTACGATGCGGTAGAAGACGATCGTTGCCGATGGAAGCATGCGTTGTGGCCATGTCTCGAGAAGTAGAATGCTTGAGGGCAAAGCTTGTGTTGTCGGTGAAGATGTCGCTGTGTGGAGGCAGATTGCCTGGAGAAGCAAAGTTGAAGATCCGAGTGACTCAAGTAAGTCCTATAACGGAGGTGAAGTTACTGGGATGTAGTATCATTCATTGTAGCGGACAATGCCGTGTTGGAGGGACTAGGATGATGCCGTCACCTGGACTTCAATGGTGGCGAAGATGATATGGAGTTCGCTCTCGTCTGAAGCGGCAACACAGAGTTGAGCGAGGATCTCCGGATCTGGCTCAACATGGCCAACCGCTCTGGTGTTGGTGCCGACTGATGGGATGTGTGCTGGGTGCCTGCTGATGTCGCGGCTTCTGCTGAAGGCCGGTGTGGTGGTTCCGCAGCTGACCCGATGTTGGAGCTACAGGTGTTTCCTTGTGGCGTGATGTCAGGGCAATTGCCGTCAGTTGGGGTGGAATTGTGGCAGAACCTCCTAAGAAATCGGGCCCACGTGCATCTATCGTTGTCTCAACAGACCTCTGATAGCGTACACAAGTTCCCAACAACTTAACAGATCTGTCGGGTGTCCTCGGGAAACCCGAATCATCCACGAATCTTTTCCGAACAGGATCCCAATCACAGACATTGCAGATTACAACAGTTTTCAGTATACATATCAGAGATTATAAAGCGAAAGACTTAAGTTTTAATATTACAAACCAGTTGTTTCAAACTTACAAAACCATAAGTGACATACAACCATAGTAGCGGGATAATATTACATTAACATTATTTTTTCACACGAACTAGTGCCTTGTCCAAAGGCCATTCATCATTCCTCATCGTCATCGACTTCAAACACTGACATGCAGCAGGGACCAAAACAAGCCTGCGTATGCGACTCACCTGCAACAAGGGTTAACAAACCCTGAGTACGAAAGTACTCAACAAGACTGACCCGACGAAAAAGGGGCGAAGGTCTTAGGGATGCAGGTGTTAGGGCAAGGTAAGGATGTAGCAAGATTCAAAAGTTCTTTGCCAAAAGCTTACTATTTTTTATCCTATTTTCAAGTTTTACCCCCAAGTCCTTTTAGTTCATTATCTCAAACTAAGTGTTCATATCCCATGTTCCAATCCTTCTCATTCCATTCTTTTTTCTCATGTTTTAGTAATTCACCAATCCTGCATTGCTTTTGTAATGATTCAAGTCTCCATATCCGCGGAGCACCGGCAATTCGAATTGATTCAAGTCTCAGCTGGGGATTCCTTATCACACGATATATGTAGAACTTAATCTTGCATATATCAACCTCGCTACCGGATCCTCCCATACTAAGCCATCTCCACGCCACCCGAGAGCACAGCACACCTCCAATCCGGCCACATTCCAGCCAGGAGGGTACACGCTACTCCCGCCATCTCTCCACTCCCAGTGCGTGGCCATTCGTCTTAGTATCGGATTAGCCAAAGTAGGCTTACCAGAGTATGTGACCAGTACTACAAAGTGTCTCGTTCAGAAGATCCACAATGAGTGGCCTTTAAGCGACATAGTCGGCAACATTACCCAACATTCAAGATAAGTCACCCGACTAGTCTCTAGTTCATTCTATCTTCTTTCTTTCTTTGGCCAGTATGCCATCTTTGATTGTATCAAAACTTTTACTTTGAAAGCCTACCATAAAGCATACTAAGCAATTCTATGCCTTTGTAAATGAAATCATCTTCAAGGATGGTAAACAATTAATAAGGTAGGCAATGCATCAAGTAGGAAACATTTGAATTAATTAACTTAATGCAATAAGTAACAGAGGTGATAAACTTTTCAAAGTAAACAAGGTAACGGTTTAATGCATAAACCGGGGCTTGCCTTCGTTGATGATCTCGGGTTCCGGATCAGTACCACAAATATCGAATCCCAAGACAACCGAGGATTCTTCCACAACTTGCTCAACTAGAATCAGTTCACTCTCGGATTCTACATGAAATAATAATATATGCTTCAACAGGATGATAATGTAAACATGATGCTTTCATGGTGCATGAAATATAATAACACCTTGAGTACAACTTTCCTTCACGGTACAGTTGCAAGCCAACAAAACCAACTTGCAATTCTACCATTAAGGACCACACAAAAATGTTTACTAAGAAACCCTACATTCTTCTAAAGAATTACTCAAAATTTCACTCCAAAGTTCTACCTTTAATGAACAAAATCATTCATTAACTATACTAACCAAACTTTAATGACCAAGGGCTTATGATCTAAGTGACTTGACCAAATTGATCTTGAAACCCTACTGGTCTCAAAACATGACCAAAACAAGATCAAACCCTAAACCTAACACTTAGGGTTTGCTTTTATCCATTTTTGAATTAATTTGGAAATAAGCTCAAAATGAACTTGTTCCAAATGACCTCAAAATTTTATGTAAGATTCCTCATGATAAATTAGTGTACCAAAATAAATTTCATAATTTTTGGAGTTATACAGTGGCCTACAAAAATTATGGAAATTATATTTATCAATTAATTGACTGAATTTTTGAACATTAAAAATTTATTCAAATTTCAAGTTTCATATTTTTAAACAATAATAGAACATGTACAGAAGCTACACACAAATTTTCAGAAATTCTAGAGCTGTAATTATTTTCCTATAAATTTCCAAAGTTGCTGCACTATTTAAAATTCAGAAAATACAAAATCTCCCTGTTCTCTCTCTCTCTCACTGATGACCCGGCCCCGCATGTCAGCGACACAACACAGGATACACGGCGGCGTCTTCGGCTCTGGCCGGCCAAACTCGCCGGCGGCGAGGCTCCGGCGAGGCGGACCACACCAGCATGACCAACACCACCCCGCGAACCCATCACGACCCTCAGAACAGCAGCAGGCGCACCGGAGGAAGCTCCACGCCGGCCATGGCAACCACGGGCACGGCGGCGCACGGCACAACCCTGACTACGATGCGGTAGAGGCTAAAGCGGAGCGAGCATCACGCTCAGGAACTCACCGTGAACACGACGGTATGCTTGGTGAAGGCGGAGACGGACTGGAACGGCTTGGCCACGGTGAGGTCGGTGGTGGCGGTGCTTCGGCCGGCTCCGATGAAGAAGCCGTGCTGTGGCGCTAGACTGCTAGAGGCGAGGCGAGCAGGCCTGGAAGGAGCGGCAGGGCGAGGCGGAGATGTTGGCAAACGCATTTGGTACGAGATGCTACGGTGAGGATGAATTTCGAGAGCGCGGCAAGGGCACCGACGGCGAGCAGACGAGAGAAAAAGAAGAACGACGGCGGCGGGTGAGACTATATATAGCAGTGAAGGGTGCGTCTAGCTTCGCCAGCTCCCGAACGAGGTCGCCACGGAGACGGCAACATGTCACCGTGCGAGGAAGCGGCGAAGACGGTCGGCGGCAAGCAGCTTGGTGGCGAGCAGGAGGTGGCGCCCGGCTCCATTTTGATTTTTGAATTATTTACAGAATTGCCACTGAGTCCATTTTACAAATTACTCACAAATTTTCTAAAGAAGTTAAAAATCTCCAAAAATAAAAGTTGCTCAACTTTACAAACTCTACAACTTTGCTTAAATGAACATTTTCAAATTCTGCCTCCATTTTGAAATTTGAATTTGGGGTGCATTTGAGCATTTGAATCATTTCAAAATTACTCCAAATTTTATATGTAAACTTTAAAAACTTTGAATACCAAAGTTGATCCTTATAAAATAAGCTTCAACTTTACTTTTTGTCACAACCCCAAATTCAAAATGGATTTTGAAATAATCAAAAGGGACAAAAAGGACTTTTATGATTTGAATTTAAATTCACATTTGATTTGTTCCCCTTTTTACTTAACTATGATTTTTGACCAATTACATGGCCCATTAGGGTTATTTGAGTCAAATGACACATGGTCTCACATGATCACATGAAATTTGACCCTTGTGGTCATGATTTTCATTTAGAGTTTTGGATAACATTACATCACATAAAATAACAACTTATGAAATAAAGCTTATTTAGTGAATGCATTCAAAATTTTCTACTTTATGAATGCTTTGCAATGCATATGATGACATGTCAAGTTTTAATGCTAGGTCAAAACACCAGAGGTGTTACAACCCTTCCCCCTTTAAGAAATCTCGTTCCGAGATTTAAAACCTAAGGCTAAGTAATGGAAAACGAAATGTGTCAAGCTAACACATCATAACTTTGTTCAAAAAGCTAGTGAGGGGGGTTTTCCATTCTTTTGACAAAAGAGACAAGTTACAATATAGACAAGGTATTGCAACTAGATAGAAGCGAAGAAGTCAGGAAAGTTTTCTTCTAAGTAATCCTCGGACTCCCAAGTAGCTTTATCTTCAGTGTGTTGGTTCCATTGTACTTTGTAGAACTTGATTGAACGTCTTCGAGTGACTCGATCTTTCTGATCTAAGACTCTAATGGGGTACTCGACATAAGTCAAGTCAGGTTCTAGTTCTACATCACTAAAGTCGATCACTTGATCAGTTACTTGAAGACACTTCTTCAACTGGGATACATGGAAGATATCATGCACAGCTGACATGTGATCTGGTAGTTTGACGCGATAGGTGACTGGTCCACATCGTTGTTGGATTTGAAAAGGACCGACATAACGGGGCGCCAACTTTCCCCGAATCCCAAAATGATGAACTCCTTTCATCGGCGATATCTTGAGGTAGACATGATCTCCCACTTTGAATTCTAGCGGTCGTCTCCTCTTATCAGCATAGCTTTTCTGTCGGGATTGAGCTACCTTCATATTAGCTTGTATGAGTTTAACTTTCTGTTCAGCTTCCTTGACCACATCTGGCCCAAAGAACCAACGTTCTCCAGCTTCTGACCAATTTAAAGGTGTCTGGCATCTACGGCCATACAATGCTTCAAATGGTGCTATTTTAATGCTCTCTTGATAGCTATTGTTATATGAGAATTCAGCTAAGGGAAGGCATTCATCCCATTTAGCACCATAGGAAAGAACACACGCTCTCAACATATCTTCAAGAATTTGATTTACCCTTTCAGTCTGTCCATCAATTTGCGGATGATAAGCAGAACTGCGGATAAGTTTGGTTCCCAAAGACCCATGTAAACTTTCCCAAAACTTGGATATGAACAATGACCCTCTGTCAGAGATAATGGTCTTGGGTGCCCCATGTAGACTGAAAATTCTATCAAGATAAAGCTTTGCATACTGTTCCGCTCGATATTTATCTCTGACTAGTAAGAAATGAGCTATCTTGGTTTGCCGATCAACAATAACCCATATTGAATTGTAGCCTGCAGATGTCCTAGGCAACCCCACAATGAAGTCCATACAGATATCTTCCCACTTCCAAGATGGAACTGGCAATGAATGTAATGGACCTGCAATCTTCAGGTGAACCGCTTTGACTCTCTGACAAATATCACATTTGGCCATATATTGAGCTATTTCTATTTTCATTTTGGTCCACCAATATCTTTTTCTCAGATCATGATACATTTTGTTGCTACCTGGATGAATGGAGTATCTTGTAGAATGAGCTTCATCAAGAATCTGCTTTCGCAGCTCCGGACTTTTAGGTACTACCAATCTTTCTTTGAACCATACGACATCGGATTCATCAATATTGAAACATGTTGGTTTTCCAGATCTGACTTTATCTTTGATATGGGCTATACCCTTACTTTTCCATTGAGCAACAATGATCTGATCTTTGATAGTGGACTCAATTGCAATATTGGATAGGGAACCTTGTTCTATGATTTGTAAATTCAGATGCTCCATCTCTTGACACAATGTTCATTGCATAGGTTTCACAATCAGACAATGGCAATGACTCTTGTGACTCAGGGCATCGGCAACCACATTAGCCTTGCCCGGATGATAATGCACTTCTAAGTCATAATCTTTGATAAGTTCTAACCATCTTCTTTGCCTTATATTCAACTTTGACTGAGTGAAGATATATTTCAAACTTTTGTGATCCATATAGATATGACAGACATTGCCCAATAAATAATGTCGCCAAACCTTGAGTGCATGAACAACAGCGGCTAATTCAAGATCATGGGTGGGATAATGTTCTTCATGCTTCTTGAGTTCTCTGGAAGCATACGCTATGACTCTGCCTTCTTGCATAAGAACACAGCCAATACCAATTCCAGATGCATCACAATAGATATCAAACGGCCTCTCGATATCAGGTTGTGCTAATACTGGTGCAGTTGTCAGCAACTTCTTTAATGTTTGAAAGGCCTTCTCACATTCTGTTGACCATACAAACTTAGTTTGATTTTTCAGTAGTTCAGTAATCAGCTTCGCAATTCTAGAGAAGTCAGAGATGAACCGACGATAATAACCTGCCAACCCTAGAAAACTACGAACTTGATGAACAGTGGTAGGTGCTCTCCAGTTAAAGACTTCTTCTACCTTGCTCGGATCAATAGCTATACCTTTAGCAGATAACACATGACCCAGAAATTGTACTTCCTCTAACCAGAATGCACATTTGCTGAATTTGGCATATAATTTATGGTCTCTTAATCGTTGTAGAACAACGCGGAGATGTTCAGCATGTTCTTCTTTGCTCTTAGAATAGATAAGAATGTCATCGATGAATACCACTACAAACTTATCCAACTCGGGCATGAAAACTGAGTTCATCAGGTACATGAAATGAGCCGGGGCATTGGTCAGCCCAAAAGACATGACTAAATACTCATATAGACCATATCGGGTAGTAAACACTGTCTTCGGCACATCTTCCCGTCTGATCTTAATCTGGTGATAGCCTGATCTCAAGTCTATCTTCGAGAACACCTTAGCTCCCGCAAGTTGATCAAAAAGCAAATCAATTCGGGGTAAGGGGTATTTGTTCTTTATGGTGACTTCATTTAACGACCGATAGTCAATACATAACCTTAAGGTTTGGTCCTTCTTCTTCACGAAGATAGCAGGGCATCCCCAAGGTGATGAACTGGGTTGAATGAAACCCTTGTCTAACAACTCTTGTAGTTGGATTTTTAATTCTGCTAGTTCTTTGGGTGGCATCCTATATGCTCTTCTGGACACAGGTGCCGTTCCTGATTTCAGGTCAATTCTAAACTCTACATCTCGGTCTAGTGGCAGACCATGCAGATCATCGAGAAAGACATCCATAAATTCACATACCACAGGAATTTTCTTGGCTTCTTCAACAGTAGTTGCACAGACTGTTCCAACCGTACTCTTAGGAAAGGGAAGTTGGATGAGAATTTGGGTTTTGCTGTCAGGTACATTTACCCTTATGGTTCTACGCATGACATCTATGACAACCCCGTGTTGAGTTAACCAGTTCATACCCAGGATCACATCTATATCTTGATCCTTTAATATCAGCATGTTGGTAGGGAACTCATATCCTCCCAAATCAATAGGTACATGCTGAACTATCTCCCTTGTACAGATTCGTCCCCCGGGCGACTGTATATGATATGGTTCTTTTGTTTCCCCAATAGGTATCCCATGCTTCACAATAAATGTACGATTGATGAATGTATGGGATGCACCAGAATCAAATAAGGTAATTGTAGGGTGCTTAGCAACGGGAAACATACCAATCGTTACTGGTTCTCCTTCTGGAATAGATTCCACCTGAGTATAGAAGACCCTTCCAGTTTTCTTCTCAGCCTAACCCTTCTGACTGTTCTGAGCATTGCCCTTGTACTGATTCTGAGCTTGAGCAACAGGGGCTTTAGGTGCATTAGGATTACTCTTCCTGGGATACGGACATTCTCGGGAAAAGTGTCCGGGTTTACCACAATTATAACATGGATAATTGTGATTCTGGGGAGTAGCAGTGCAGTTTGCATTATTTGTAGTATTTTGCTGCTGTGGTGCTTGATGAGGATAAGGCGTATTAGTTGCAGGGCGAATAAAGATTTGCTGCCTGCTTTGGCTTTGTTGTGGGCGGAATGGCGCACGGCCATGATTTTGAGGATGGTAGACCATCTTTTGACGCTTTCCACTTGACGACACGGAAGCAGATACTCTCTTTTTCTTTGCCTCCTTGTGTCGGCGGTAATTCTCCTCTGAAGCGATAGCAATGTTGACTGTCTCATGATAAGTTGCGTTGCCACAAGTTGCCATCATGGTCTGAAGTTTGGTGTTCCGGCCTCTCATGAAATGATTCTTCTTCTTCCTGTCAGTATTCACATACTCTATAGCATACTGTGACAGGTGATTGAAGCGCCCAATATAGTGCATCATCGGGTGCTCCCCTTGCTTAAGAGCCAATAACTCTTCTAATTTCATGGTCATCACATCATCTGGAATATAATGTGCCCTGAAGGCATCCTTGAACTCCATCCAGGTGATTAGGTGACCAACGGGCTGTACAGCTACCAAATTTGCCCACCAGGCACCAGCAGCTCCTCGGAGTTGCTGTGCCGCAAACCTTGGTTTCTAAATCTCGGTACAGTGAATCAGCTCAAACTTTTGCTCCATTGTCTGAAGCCAATCGTCAGCTTCTAAAGGCTCTTCTGCCTTAGAGAACACGGGCGGACGTGTGTCAGTAAAATCAATATAGGTTGACTCGTCATTTCCATTATTACGGCGGTCACGATTAGGGTGTGGTGCCTGTTGGTTCTGAGCAGCAGCATGACCAACACCACCCCGCGAACCCATCCCGACCCTCAGAACAGCAGCAGGCGCACCGGAGGAAGCTCCACGCCGGCCATGGCGACCACAGGTACGGCGGCGCATGGCACAACCCTGACTACGACGTGGTAGAGGCTAAAGCGGAGCGAGCATCATGCTCAGGAACTCACCGCGAACACGACGGTGTGCTTGGTGAAGGCAGAGACGGACTGAAACGGCTTGGCCATGGTGAGGTCGGTGGTGGCGGTGGTTCGGCCGGCTCCGAAGAAGAAGAAGCTGTGCGGTGGCGTTGGACTGCTAGAGGCGAGGCGAGCAGGCCTGGAAGGAGCGGCAGGGCGAGGCGGAGATGTTGGCAAACGCAATTGGTACGAGATGCTACGGTGAGGATGAATTTCGCGAGCGCGGCAAGGGCACCAGCGGCGAGCAGACGAGAGAAAAAGAAGAACGACGGCGTCGGGTGCGACTATATATAGCAGAGAAGGGTGCGTCCAGCTTCGCCAGCTCCCGAACGAGGTCGCCATGGAGACGGCAACGTGTCACCGTGCGAGGAAGCGGCGAAGACGGTCGGCGGCAAGCAGCTCGGTGGCGAGCAGGATGTGGCGCCCGGCTCTATTTTGATTTTTGAATTATTTATAGAATTGCCACTGAGTCCATTTTACAAATTACTCACAAATTTTCTAAAGAAGTTGAAAATCTCCAAAAAATAAAAGTTGCTCAACTTTTCAAACTCTACAACTTTGCTTAAATGAACATTTTCAAATTCTGCCTCCATTTTGAAATTTGAATTTGGGGTGCATTTGAGCATTTGAATCATTTCAAAATTAGTCCAAATTTTATATGTAAACTTTAAAAACTTTGAATACCAAAGTTGATCCTTATAAAATAAGCTTCAACTTTGTTTTTTGTCACAACCCCAAATTCCAAATGGATTTTGAAATAGGCAAAAGGGGCAAAAAGGACTTTTATGATTTGAATTTAAATTCACATTTGATTTGTTCACCTTTTTACTTAGCTATGATTTTTGACCAATTACATGGCCCATTAGGGTTATTTGAGTCAAATGACACATGGTCTCACATGATCATATGAAATTTGACCCTTGTGGTCTTGATTTTCATTTAGAGTTTTGGATAACATTACATCACATAAAATAACAACTTATGAAATAAAGCTTATTTAGTGAATGCATTCAAAATTTTCTACTTTATGAATGCTTTGCAATGCATATAATGACATGTCAAGTTTTAATGCTAGGTCAAAACACCAGAGGTGTTACAGGAATGCCCCGCCTTGGCGGCCGTAGGCGCCGGGGTCTCTAGGGTACAGTCGAAGTCGATGGCCGTCTCCATGGAGCGGGGATAGTGGCGTACGACGGCCTCTCGGAGTGCATGCTAAAGGCCATTGATGAAGAGGCTGACTTGGTGTTGTTCACTAGTGATGTCAATGCGGAGAGCGTAGGCGATGAAGTTCGGGATGTAGTCGTTCACGGGACCGATATGACGATGCGGTGCGAGGTCGCTGGTGGTGTTTCGGTCGGGGCCAAAGTTGCGGATGATGCACTCAGTGAAGTACGCCCACTCGGTCTTGGGTGCATCCTTCGTTGCGCGCATGTACCACCGGTGTGCTTCACCTATCAGATGAAAGGCCGCGTACCAGGTTTGTTGTGCTTCCAGCAGATGGTATAGGTTGGAGATTTGCTGCATGCGCGAAAGCCATGGCCCCGGATCCGTCAAGCCGTCGTATGTAGGCATCGTGAGCTGGGTCTTGACAGGGGCATATCATCGTTGTGGTGTAGCTGGCAGCACTGGTGGATCGACCCTTCGTACTTGTGGCCAGGTGGCCGGCTGCTGCTATGGTGGCACCTTCGCCTGTGGGGTAGCCACCGGGATGACTGGGAGCCGGCTGGATAACTGCGCTGCCAATGGCGTCTTCTGCTTATAGGTTGCTGATGCGTGCTGGACAGCTGCTGGTGGCGACGAAGTCGTTGGCGGAGTCGCAGTTGACGGTGTTCTCGGTAGGAGCTCCCGCTGGTGGTTGTCCGAGCCCTAGACTGTGAGTGACCAGATGATCAGAGGCCCTTCTAGTGGTGGGAAGAGTGGCGCCATTGGAGGCTGCGGTGACGGAGGTGCATCTGACAACAAGGTGTCGGAGAGTGCGAGGATGATCTCCGGGGCGCTGGAAGACTGGCGTTCATCCAACTTGTGCTTGATGTACGATTTGCCGGCGGTGATCATAACTCGCTTGGTTTCCGCGGCCAGATCGTCAATGGCAGCTTCACGGTCCAATCTGGCTTGAACGCTGGTGATGGTGGCGTCGTCGTGGATGCGTGCACACTCGATTGCGTTGTCGAGGTTGACGAGTTGGCAGTGCATCTCTCCGAAGTTCTTGCGGAGATCGGCGGCGAAGTTGTCAAGCAGCCGCTGCATGGTGGTGGTGGTGGAGTCCATGGATCGTCTGGTCTCCGGATACCAGTGTAAGAGCCCGGCAGGGAGGGGCCCTAGGGGGTGGCGGCTAGGGTTGGAGAGGGAGTTGTGGGCGGTGGCGTAGGGAGAGGGCGGCGACGCTACGGCAGGAGAGAGGGAGAGGGTTGGCATAGGAGGGAGGGAGAGGGGAAGGAGAGATAAGCCTTGAGCCAATCCTTTCTTGATTCCAATGATTACATAGTCTCTCTACTTATAGTCCTGGGTAGACTTGCATCTTAAATAATCTAACGAGAGATGTCCTTATAGATATGGACTCCTTCCTATCTTAACTAATCCTACTCCTATTGGAGATCCTCCGAATATGGATAGTGGAGCGGCGGGATGGGTCGCAAACAGGGTTCTGTGTCTGGACGTGGTCGCTGGCACCGGATCGGATGCGGGCGCAGGGCGTGGGATGCGACGCAGGTGCAGGCGCGGGAGCTCCGTCCGTACGGTGCTAGCCACGCCATATACTTAGAAGATTTACCAGAGAGCTACGTCGGCTTAATTACCTGGACTGATGCAGCTCACAGTGGCTCTATAATAGATTGTGAATTAGTACCAGAAAAGTTGGTTTATACATATGACAAAAGAAACATAGTATAAACCTGTAAAGCAATATAAATTTCATCCTATTTTTTGGACTGCCGGTGAGAGTCCGCATAGCCCGTGTGTGTTGCCACGGTCATATTCTCAAATTTTCATGTGTAGAAAACATAGTTTAATCAAGCAACAAATGTGAACAAAACCATATATATTTTTATAGATCTATTTTTTTGCTATCACGTGATGTACTTAATTTCAAAATACACTGCATATATGCAGATGCTATCAAACGACATGTACATACGCAAACCATACTGAGCACCATGTGATTGATAAAATCACCATGGAGACCTCGCTATTGAAATCCACATCACCTACCACTAAGGAGAATGTGGTGCCTTCAACAATTTGAGACTTGCTAACTCAGCTCTTCAATGAGATTAAAACTTGTACTTGACTCCTTTTATTGGAGACTGTTTTGACAGCCCCAAACATCGTTATACCATAGTTGTAGTGCTCCATATAAAAAAAAATCATTGATTTTTTTTCATTTGAGATCGTTTGAGTCTCCAAATATTTAATACAATATTTGCAGAAGTTAATATAAAATATTAGCATCACATACTTGGTCATTAGTGATTGCGGCAAGGCGAGGTGCCAGAGGGCGGTTTATTTGAGGCAAGAGGTTATGGGTTTAAATTCTAGGAAATGTAAATGCCCCTATTTTGAGGGACATGAAAAGTCGCATGGATAGTTAGTGGGCTTTTCCGAGCATTTTTTTTTTGCTGTTTTGTATTTCAGTTTCTAGAAAATAATTCTTGGAGCGGACCACATTATTAACCGGCTGTATAGTATTTCTGACCGCCCCTAGAAATTAAGATGTACATGGAAATTTTCCTGACGTATCAGCTGTTCAGCTTAACTTCCAAGAGCGACTAGCAAACCCTGGTAGTTAAATTGTTCAACAGTGAGAAATCACCGTTGACCCTTGGTAGTTAAATTTCCATGGACTGGAAATTGCAAGACAGTAGTTAAATCACCATTGACCCTTGGTAGTTAAATTTCCATGGACCGGAAATTGCAAGACAGTAGTTCAATCACCATTGACCGCAGTGCATCTTTCCTTGTTTCTTCCTTGATGTATGCTAATCGCTCTTGTAATCTTGTTGCTCATGTACTGGCTAAACAGGTCTCACAAGACAATATGATGGGTGTTGACAGAATATCGTTGGCAGTCCTTCGAGGGGTATTCCACGAAGGTAGATTGATCAGCAGAGATGTGTGTAATCGAGAACAAGAAGGCAACAGAGACACACGAGTTAGACAGGTTCAGGCCGTCAGTATGACGTAATACCCTACTCCTGTGGTCTGTTGGATTGTATTAGCTATCGTATGATATTGTGTGAGTTTGGAGGGGGTCCCTGCCCGCCTTATATAGTCCGGGGGGCAGTGTTACAAGTCGGTTAGATCTAGGAGATAACTGGAAAGTAATAACAGATTACAGGAATCATGGGATCATACGGATCCTAACAGATTTCGTAGTATCTTCAGGATATCTTCCCGGTGCCTTGCAGGAGACGCCGAGCAGCGTCGTGCCCCGCAAGGCTTCATCTTGTGGGCTGGGCCGCCCCTAGGGGCGCAGCCCATGTGGTCTGCCATGGGTATCCGGGGTCGTACCCCCCACAGCTAGTCCCCGAGCGCCTTGTATCCGTTGTGCAACGCCGTCTTGAGCTTGTCTGAGCAGTCAAACTCATGGTCCAACCACTGTGATGAGTTGCCGAGCAGTTGTGAGCCATCGCCGAGCAGCGTGAACTGTCTCCGAGCAGTGTAACCCAAGTACGGCTTGCCATAAGGGTGTAAGGAGCTCAAGTTCAGAATCGAAAATTTCCTCGCAGTGGACCAAGTGCGCCCACTTAGAGTCCGACCACGAGAAAGGGAGATAGTCTTCTTCAGCTTCAAGAGGCGCGGAGTCTTCCAGATTAAAGTAAACACACTCACCGCAAGGTGAAGTGTGCCCACTTAGTCCCCGAGCCTGACAGTAGGTGACATAGTCACATGGTGCTAGGGTCCAAAGTAAAGAAAAGTACAAGACCAGCCGAGCAGGCTGCCAGTCCTCGGGTGTAGCCCTAAAATGAGAAAAGCACATTCACCGTAAGGTGAAGTGTGCCCACTAAGTCCCCGAGCCTGACAGTAGGTGACGTGGTCACGTGGTGCCAGGATCAGAAATAACATTCAACAGAAGAAAGTCCCCAGTGCGGTGAGGAGCCACGTCATGTGGAGGAGGCAGTCCCCGAGCCACAAGTGAAAATCTTGGAGAAAACAAATCGCGGAGAAAAAACCAGAGTAACGGCTGTACAGTAGTAATTACTGAGCCGTAACAGATGGCGGAGATGTTGGCGAATATTCGGTGAGTAGTAACAACTTGCAGCAATAAATGGGCGATACAGGCTGCAGTTGCGTGAAAGCCCAGGTAACGGCCCACCACGCCATTTCGGAGAATTCGGAGAGGCACAAATCGTGGAGCGGTTTTCCAAAAACCCTCGAATGCGAAAAAGTGGGGGGAGTGCTTTATAACTGCGCCACCGTACCCCACGCTCCCACCTTTGTCACTTTGCCATTTCATCTTCCTACTCAGCCCTCGCGCATCCAGATTCATATTCACACGCGTTTCCGTCGCCAATCCCCAAACTAGATCTGAGAGATGGTGCCGAAGAAGGGAGCTAGTAACCCAAAGAAGGCGAGCACCGGAGTCAGCCGTGACGAAGAGTGGGTGTTGTTGCACATGGGGGAGGTGAAGCTTAATAGGATGGTGGAGGCAGGCGTTCTCTCTAACCGTGTCACCGCCGGGTGGCGGCCAGCCAGCGGTGAGCCCTTCCCGATGCCTCGTACCGATGAAGTCGTAGTTTTTTAGGATTATTTCTGGCGTGGGTTAGGATTTCCTGTTCATCCTTTTTTGAGGGATCTGTTAGAGTTCTGGAGAGTTAGTCTGTGCAATCTCCACCCAAACACCATCTTGTACATCTCCATCTTTATCCATTTCTATGATGCATATCTTGGAGTTCTTCCCCACTTCAACCTCTTCCGTCATATATTCTGGCTAAAGAAGAAGGGTGGCGGCGGGTCAAAGGTGGTTGGCGGCGTGTATCTTCAACTCCGCGATGGAATGGCAGGCGAGTACATCACTGTACCGCTGAACACCTTACTGAAGGGGTGGAACGCCAGGTGGTTCTTCTGAAGCAGAGCCACCCTGCCATCCGCTGCAACGTCGACCACATCCTGGAGAGCCAGAAAGAGCTGGTCGGAGAAGCCGAGCAGTGCAGATATGGAGCAGGTGAGGGAGCTCCTCAATCTGATAAAAGGCGTGAAGATGAACGGTGGACTGGTGGTGGCGAGCTTCATAGTGCGCCGCATCCAGCCCTACAAGGAGAGGGCCCATGCGGGCTTTGACTTCAAGGGGGACACCAACGGCACCCGACTGCAAGGAGTGCGCCGCAGAGCTATTTTCTCCAAATGCCTCGTTCTGCATATCCGGGCAAACCAGGGCCTTCAACTGTATGAACCCACCTCCTTAGGTAAACATCCCAATTGTTCGTTCCTGATGCTTTTTTATCCTTTCCCGTTGTCGAGCAGTGGACTGATTCACCTATGGAAAGATCCATTCACAGGAATGAGCGGTGTACTTCTCGAGCGTGCCGAGGGGCGATTGGCTACAGGCGGTAGATGCCCGACCACCATCTCAGCCTGAGGAAGATGCCGTCAGCGTCTCGTCGGAGTCCGAAGGCACAGACGCTGGTTAGACGGAGAGTCCCCCTGGTGTCGGATAAAGTCCATGGAAAGAGGGCAGCGACAGACGAGCCGGCCCAGAAGAAGAGGAAGATGGTGGGTGCCGCTCCTCGCAAACCGGGCGGCGTATTGCTTGGCGATGTCTGGACCACTCAGAAGCAGAGTGCGGCGATGTCTGAGTGGTCGGATGACGACGGGGCTCCAGTAGCTCCTCCTCCGAGCACTGAAGCGCCTCCGTGCAACACGCATGCGGAGGAGCGATCGAAGGGAGGGGAGGGAGTTCCCGAGCAGCAGGCGAGGGGAGTCCCAGAGCAGTAAGCGGAGGAGAGGCCAACGACGGAGACCGTGAGACCTCCACCCCAGAGCCCGGGAGTCGACCCCAGGGCCACGCCTAGGGGCTCAGGTAGGCAGCGCCGGTTCAAAAAAGTGTACTGGCAGGCCAACGCGTAAGTATCCTTGCCATTTTGGTATTTTGCTGTCGTATCCTTATCTCTTTCGGCTATTGATGAGCTAATTTGATACAGAGCGAGGCGTACGGAAGAATTGAATCCATCCACCCAGACCGGCGAGCAGCCGGGGGCTGGTCCTAGTGTGGAGGTGATGCCAGCAGATCCCGTCCCGGAGTCCTCGGGTGCTCGACAGCCTACGGAGGAGTCAAGCGCTCCTGCTGGTGGACTTGGGGGCGGCGAACGGTTGGCACCGACGGCGGACGGGTCGGCAGCGATGCCCTGGGCAACAGCGGTAGACGCCGGGTGTTCGGAGGCAGATGCTGGAGTTGCCGACACCGTGCCGAGTCTACAGCGGATAAGCCGGTGGTGCCCGAGGAGCAGATGGTGCTCCCTCAGGCGTTGGAGGTCGTGGTCGGACACGTTGTCCGGCCACCGAGCCCCCTGGTGGTGCCGCCAGCTGCGGAGGAGGAGGATGAGGTGGAAGAGATGGAACGTGAGGAATCATGACCCCAAGCTGTCCGAATCCTCCACAAGCGAGGCGATGAAGTGGTGGTCGTTGAGGAGGAGGACACCACCAGGGAGCTCAGGAGGCTGGAGTCTACCCTGTCGATGGCGATGAAGCAGATCAAGGTTCGCATTGCGTCATCAATGTTCATCTTTAATGTTGGAGATTAGAGTTCTTCATAGTCCTGGTGCTTTTGCAGGGGATAGCTCAGACTGCCGAACAACGGCGCCAGCTGATCAAGAGGATGGAGCCCCTCGCCGAAGAAAATGCAAAGCTAAAGGAGGCGATGAAGCTTATGGAGAAAAACATCCAGAGGGCCCAGCGCGAGCGGGATCTTGCCGAGTCTCAAGCACGGGATCTGGAATACCAGACGGGGCTCTATCCGAGCAGCTGGCGACTGTGTCCGAGCAATTGCGAGGTAGGTCTGAGCAGCTGGCCACCGTCTCCGAGCGGCTAAAGAGTGTTTCCGAGCAGCTGGAGCGGAAGTCCGAGCAGCTCAGAAACGTCTCTGAGCAGAGAAAAGGTATGGCGTATCGGCGATTTTGTTTTGCATTGTTGAATAGTCATATTGTTGCTGATGACTGTTATGCTTGTAGAGGAAGATGCGGAGCTCAGCCAGCTACGCCAAACTGTCAGGCAACTCCAGGATGAGGAGAAGAAAGCGACTGGGCGAGTGGAGAAGCTAGCCGAGGAGCTGAAAGGTGACTACTTCATGGTCGGAGTTACTGCTAGAGTAATTTCTTTTGTTTAACGGATCCTTGTGATGCCTGTAGACTATTGTCGGAGGACCAAGGCGCAGTTCGATGTGCTAGAGCAGGAGGCTAGGACCTAGAGGAGCAAGCTCGATGTCGTAGTTGCCGGAGTCAAGCCGGTGCTCGACTACGTCGACCTAGAGGTGGCTCCTTAGCCCGACGGCAGGTCGCTGCGTCCAGACACCATCATTGACAGGTGCAAGGCAGCGTGGGAGAACTTCAAAAGCTTCAACAGCGACGCCACCGTCACCACTGTTACAAACGCCCTAGCGGTGGTCCGGTCCCACTACCCTGCCATTGACCTTCAAGCGATAGGGGCCAGATTCGCTAGAGATACAGGCGCGACGGAGCATCAGCAACTGGAAGATGAGGTGGAAGACGCGGCGAAAAAACTGGCCGGCGACGTCGACCTGTTCGGCGAGATGGACGGCGATGGCGAAGCCCAATGATCTACTCGGAGAATATTCTGTAATAACTGGGGAGAGTAGTTAGAACGCGCAAGGGCGCAGACAGACATTTATATACATGTATAAATGTTGTAAAGTGACATGTGCATGTTTATGCAATTTGCCAGTATTTTGGTGAAAAATCGTTGTAGTGTTAACCCTAACACAATTATATGTAGTATAAGTAGCGTCCGAGCAGTTGGTTCGTTACTGAACTCTTGGCCTTGGCTAGCCCATAGTCCATAACGTCGAGCGCGGAGCCCGTGCATGTGTAGGAGGAACAGGCGTGACCGAAGAACCACAGCCGACCACCCATAACGTAGAGCGCAGAGCCCGTAGCACGTGCAGGGAGAGATCGAGGACTGGGTCTTCTCCATAGAGAACAGAACGGAACGTGTGCTGCTCGGCGGTTGGTGAAATAACTTGGAGATATACGAAGTATAAGTGACGTCCGAGCAGTTAGTTCTTTACTGGGCTCTTGGCCTTCGCTAGCCCATAGTGCATAACGTCGAGCGCGGAGCCCGTGCACGTGTAGGAGGAATAGACGTGACCAAGGAAACACAGCCGACCACCCATAACGCAGAGCGCGGAGCCCATAGCACGTGTAGGGAGAGATCGGAGACTGCGTCTTCTCCATAGAGCACAGAACATAACGTGTGCTGCTCGGCGGTTGGTGAAGTATCTTGGAGATATGGAGAAACGTGGCGGAGCGTTTATGGAGATCACGTATTGGAGTTTATTAAGGAGTAGCTTAGAGCTGGCGACCACAAATGGAGATTAAACCGCAATGGAGAAATAATGGAGACAAATTATGGTGACCAAAACTTCATTTATTATAGAGTGGAGAGTACATATCTGGAGCATTTCAAGGATAGAAACGTGGCTTTATTGTTTTTATTGTCACATATTGTTTTTTTTCTACATGTTCATCGGGAAGTAAGCCTTCCTGTCATATGTAAAATGGAAATTTTAGGCTTTAGTAATTTTCATATGCTGCATTGTTGTGATTACATAATAGTTTTTTAATATATTTTGCAGTAAAGCAGTGCCAGTTATTATGGTCATGGTTTGCTGGTAGGGGAGGATAAGGCTAGTGACCATGAAGGGTGCTGGCACAACTAGTGAAAAGTGGGAGCGAAAGAGGAGGCTGAGAGGTAGAAAACTGAAGGGCGCCTTTTTTACTTTTTCTTAATAAACTTTCTAATGATTTTCTAATGACTTGGAAGGCAAGGTTATGACACCATCATCAACCTCATAGTAGTGGAGTCTGAGAGTGGTGGTAACTGCCCTGCTGGGACATCATAGGCCTGGGGCCTATGACTGTCCCTGTATCATACAATCAAATGCTGTGGTATTAATAAGTTGTCCGGCTACTGCCACGCATTGATACTTTTGTAATATTTTGAGAGAATATTGATAATATTCATGTGTGGTGTCATTTACCCTAACTTTTGTATTTTACCCTACTAGTCATCCAGATTTAACAAGAGTGAAGTTTCTAAACAATCGGTGCATGTCATGCTTACAAACTTTCATTCGAGTCATACCTCTAGTGTAGCTTTATTACTTTTTGTGTATGCAAAAAAGAACTATCGATTTTTGGAATTGGTTTTATGTTACTTTGATTCCCACCATAAAGGAAGACGTTGGTCTCAAACTAGTTGTGGATTCAGGCATGAACCTTCAGCAGCAGAAATTATTCCGAATGGAACGGCCTGGATGAACGAGGAGGTGATGTTGTGTTTCAAGAAGTTCATTGACATAAATCGACATCTTGTGGTACGCATAGTTTTTAACGAATTAAACTTTCAAACTTTAGGACTTTCCCAATATATCCTTATGTTGATTTGTTGTCAGACGCTGGAGGACTACCGTCTTGATGAACTTCAGCACCAGTGTTTTAATGTGGAGAGCTATGACAAGGTGTACTATCATTATAACTTCACTGTGAGGATGAAGATGCCAGAAGCTGATTGGAAGGTGAAGCTGTATTTTTCTGAAGTGAAGGAGGTTTTTAGGAAAAAATATTATTTATGCTATCCATTGGATCCAAAGGACAATGGCAATAGCAACTGTACAATATCATATATGAAATATGTGTGAATGTACTTACAGTTTTCTAATACATTTTGTTTGCCTTTTTTCGCGAGGCCAATGTTATGCATGCAAGAACCAAGGAGTGGAAGATCTTAGACACCCTGCCATTGACCTATATGAAATAGGCTCGCCTGGTGCTTTATGCAATTTATGGTACACTGATGATGAAAGTGACGAGGAAGCAAAAGCAACACGTTTTGAATCTGACAGTTTGGATCTCGGCGTTTTGTTTGGTAGTTAAGGTTTCAACATGATGCTCCAAGTACGTTCCGGTAAGTAGGTAATTTATTGTATCCGAACTTGTGTATCGGCGGGATGTAGCGAAGCACTTCATTTGTGTGCGTATGTGTGGATCTTTCACTATGACTGAGAGGGTATTTCATATAAATCTGCTTATGTAGTTTCCTGTGTGCCAACCAAGTTACTTCGTTGGCTCACGAACTTAGTGACATTTCACAAATTTTGCTACTCCCTCCATCCCAGATAAGACAGAGAGACCTCTCGTCTCGATATAGGAGGAGAGTAATGTCCCAAGAAAAGAGGGCAAGATCAACTCCTGCTCCTCTCGTCTTATCTAACAAGTAGAGTGCCTCTTCTTTTCTTATGACAAATACGGTAGAGTTAGTTTTCTTCTCTTTGTTTACAAAAGTCATATTCATATGCCATCACAGACACACGTTGTTTGTTCTCAAGAAACTCTGATGTGAACAAACATTGGTGAGCACAAGGATCGATTTTAAAATGTAGTTCCTCTGTCAGGTAATATATATAATATAGGAGCGCCTTTTTTTAGTTGATGTGTTCTATATCAAAGTTGTAGACCTCAACACAATCTATGATAGTTGACAAAAAAAATATTTGAGATTATTTAGAGGCCTAGTTATTTATTTTAGGTTCCCTGAATATCAAATTCAACTTTTTAAATTTTTTAAATGACCTCGTATGACTACATGCTTTACACTAAATTATAGTGCTTGATGACAACCAAAAATTTAAATTATTTTCTTTCATCCTAGATCATTATTTAAGAGCTCAAATATTTTTTAATAGAATATTACATGGCTAAGAAAGGGAAAACATGTGAGGTCCACATGCCACGCGTCGTATAACGATAATGATAGGCTGAGGACATCTGTCCAGACGGACTGACTCCGACCCGACCGCGCCCAGGCCCAAATGTACGGTCCGCATACGTGCCTTGGAAAGTATCAGCCATCTGTTCCTCTCCCTCGTCCATATGCTTGTCTCTCTCGATCTCATGCCTCCCTGCCTCCTCTTTCTCTTGCTCTGCCAGCGCTACTCCTTCCATCCCTCTATCACTGTGGTTCAGGCTGAGTGTCCCAGCGCAGCGGCCTCGGCGTGGCCTCCGCACAAGTGGGTAAAAGCCCTAATTTAGTTTTGGATAATTGATGAAACCTATGGACTAATCCTAAGTGCTAAGCGTGTAGACAATAAAGGATAGTCCATTCCAAGTGGTGAAGCAAGAGGATGATCATGGTGGATAGTGATGACCAAAAGATGATCAAGTGCTCAACTTGGAAAAGAAGAAAGAGAAAAACAAAATCCTATAGAGATCAAGGCAAAGGTATTGCTTAGGGTTTTGATTTTGGTGATCAAGACACTATAGAGAGTGTGATGACGTTTACGATCGATAGTCATACTATAAAGAGGGAAAATCTTTGGCTAAACGGTTTATCCGGTGCTACTAGGTGACATTGCTCTTGCATATGCATTTAGGAACCTAGTGTGCTAACTTTGTCCCTTATAAAATGCTTTGAAAAATGGAAACACACATGCATACAAAATCTACACTTTGTGGTTAGCAAGTTGAAAGCAAGGGCGAAGCAGTTGTGGACTTAGAAAAAGAAAAGGAGGTGAAAGTCCATGACCGGACGCTGCAGTCGGGGCTGACCTACACATCCGGTCAATTATAGCCATGGAAGCGGTGACTGGCTGAGAGTGAGGAGGTGTGATCGGACGCTGGTCGTGGGTCCGGTGATCGCGTGCAGAAGAGAAGTAGGGCGGCCTCTGCTGAGGGCTTGTGATCAGACACGTAGGGGGTGTGTTAGGCCGTTACTGACGTACGCTAACATCACTGCCCTGCGCGAGGCTTGAACTGACCTGACTCTGGGGCGCGTCCAGTCCCTTGTGACCTGACACGTCCGGTCCGTAGAAAACGCCTCTTGATGCTTACTGTAAATCATCGGACTCCGTAGGGTGGTGCATCAGGTCACTTGAGCGGTGAGTCCGGTCATCGTTGTGGCTACGGATTTCTTGTCTTTCTTGGTGGTTGCTGCCACCTAGATGGCTTGGAGCAGTGTAGGAGCTTCATCACATGTTGGTGATTGTTCGTGGCCGGCTCCGGTGATTGTGAGGGGCCTTGCACCTTCCCCGGCGAAGAGCCGCAAGGTAGCTCTAGTAAATTGCTCGTGTCATTGAGTTACCTCACTTGTGGGTAGGTTCTTGCGGTGCCCAATTGTTGGACGAGGTTTGTGTAACACCTCTTAGCCGCTGAACCACTAAGTGTTAGTCGACACAATGTGGACTAGCGTGCCAGCAAGCACATGAACCTCGAGAGAAAAATCGTGTGTCATTCTTGTGATTGGATTTCTCCTAGTGATTGGTTGTCATCATATTGTGATTGGTTCATTCCTCTACACAGCGGTATAATCACTCTACTCACTCTATTAGTTTCTTGCAAACTTGTTGTAGCAATCTCTTTAGTGTAGCTAGAATTGAGAGCTTGCTTGGTAGCTTAGTTTCATCTAGTAGAGCTCTTTAGTGTAGCCTTGTTGAGAGCTCTTAGTGAGTAGTGACTTAGCTCTTGTGTATGCCTAGTGATCGTAGTAACTAGAATTGTTGGGATAGGTGGTTTGTAACCCTTGTAGAGCTAGGGCAAATTGCATTATGCCATTTATTATACTAATCAATTGCTCTAATGCTTTGTAGAGTTTTTAAATAGGCTATTCATTCCCCCTCTAGCCATATTAGGACCTTTTAAGTGATATCAGAGCCATAGTCACTGTTTGATTGAAAGCTTAACAACCTCGGTGCCAAAGATGGCTCAAGTTGTGTTAAACCATGTGGGGGGTAAACCACCATTCTGTGATGGCACAAGCTATGATTATTGGAAGAGAAAGATAAAGATGTATCTTGGTTCAATCAATGATTAAGTGTGGGAAGTAACCGAGAATGACTATGCAATTATTGATCCCACAAATCTCACTAACCAATACAAGGCAAACAAGCAATGCAATACAATGGCTCTCAACACCATCTACAATGCAATTGATTCAAAGGGGTTTGAGCAAATCAAGGATCTTGATAGAGCTGGTGAGGTGTGGAAGAGATTGGATGAGACCTATGAGGGCACACTGGCGGTGAAGAGTGCCAAGCTATACAACCTCAAGGACAAGTTGACAAGCTTCAAGATGAAGGATGATGAGAACATTCTGGCAGAGATGTTCCATAGATTGCAAGTAATTGTCAATGACTTGAAGGCTTTGGGTGAGAAGATCAAGGATGAGGACATCTCTCACCGGTTCTTGATGTGTTTACCTCCAAGGCATGAGATGTTATGAATGCTCATCATAAGAGGAGGATTGAAGGGCTTACCCCTAACCAAGTACTAGGTGATGTCATGACACAAGAGACATACCGTGTCGAAAGGGAAGGGGTTGACATGGATGAGAAGAAGGAAGATGAAGACAAGAAGAAGAAGAGTGTGGCTTTCAAGGCTAGCTCATCATCCAAGAACAAGGGCAAATCAAAGAAAGAAGCATCAAGTGATGATGAATAAGCTAGTGACATTGATGATGAGGCTATGACTCTCCTTGTGCGCAAGATGGACAAATTTATGAAGAAGGGCTATGGTGCAAGAAAAAGAAGAGACAACTTCAAGAGCAAGGACTATGTGAGAAGATGCTACAAGTGAAAGAGCCCAGATCACGTTGTAGAGGATTGTCCTTACAATAGTGACAATGATGAGGATGAGAAGAAGAAGAATAAGAAGGAAAAGGAGAATAAGGAGAAGAAAATGACCTTTACAAAGAAGAACGGAAGTGGCTATGTAGTTACTGGGGATAGTGATGGCACCTCTGATGATGATGATGGCTCTAGTGATGATGACAAGAAATCCATCAAGAAAGCACTAGCAAGCATCGCCATCAAAAACAAGCCTTCCATCTTCGACACTCCATCGACTTGCCTCATGGCAAAGCCCACCAAGGTAAAATATGATGTGAGTGATGATGATTGTGAAAGTGATGATTATAAGAGTGATGATGATGATGAGGAGTACACCAAGGAGGAGCTGTTGAACATGTGTGAGCAAGTACATACTTTGGGATGAAGAGAAAGCAATGCAAAAAATTGCGCAAGAAGTTCAAATCTCTTGAGTAATCCTTTGATGAGCTCAATGTTTCTCATGAGAGTCTAAGGGAAGACCATGAGAAGCTTGGCAAAGCTCACTCTAAGCTTGAAAAGGCTCACTCCTCTCTCCTTGAGCAAGTCAAGAAGGAGGAAGCCAAGAAGGAGCAAGTGATTGTGTCTTGTGATGTAGGACTAACATGTGATATTCTTGATGAATCTTTTTATAAACCCATTGTTGTTGCTCCCACTAACCCTTCTTGTAGCAGTACCACTTCTACTTCACCTTTGAGTGATGGTTTCACTGGTGAGGCCTCACTAATGGTGGAAAATAAGACCCTCAAGAAGGAGGTGAATGAGCTCACTCATGCCTTAGGTAATGCCTATGGTGGAGATGCCCGCTTGCTAAATTGCTTAGGTAGCCAAAGGTTTTCTCTCAATAAAGAGGAATTAGGCTATACCCCTAAGAAAGGCAGGGCGGCTTTTGTCACTAACAAGACTAATTTTGTGAAGGGCAATGCTCGGTTTTGCAATAGATGCAAGCAAGTGGGGCATATAGAGCAATATTGCAAAAAATAAGAACAATAATGCTAATGTATCCCCAATTAATTTTGATTCTTGTTATTTGCTTACCAAGGGTGCTAATGGTGTGAAGGCTAATTTCATTGGTGCACCAATTGTGGGCTCAAAGAAGAAAGCCATTTGGGTACCAAAGTGCTTAGTAACTAACCTTTAAGGACCCAAGCAAGTTTGGGTACCTAAAAGGAATTGATCTTCTTTTGTAGGTCAATTATAAAGCTAGAGGAAGACATTGGGTGCTTGATAGTGGGTGCACACAACATATGACCGGTGATTCAAGAATGTTCAATTCAATCAATGCAAATGATAGCGATGGGATTGATAGTATCACATTTGGTGATAATGGCAAAGGCAAGGTCAAAGGTCTTGGTAAGATTGCAATATCCAATGATTTGAGGATTTCCAATGTGCTACTAGTAGAGAGCTTGAACTTCAACCTATTGTCGGTAGCTTAATTGTGTGATCTTGGTTTCAATTGCACTTTTGGTGTCGATGATGTAGATATCATAAGTGTAGATGGCTCTAACTTGATATTTAAAGTATTTAGATATGAGAATCAATACTTGGTTGATTTCAATGCTAATGAAGCTCAATTGTCAACATGTTTGCTCACTAAGTCTAGCATGGGTTGGTTATGGCATAGAAGGCTTGGTCATGTTGGAATGAAATAATTGAACAAATTGGTGAAGCATGATCTAGTTAGAGGTTTGAAAGATGTCACATTTGAGAAGGATAAGCTATGTAGTGCATGTCAAGCCAGAACGCAAGTTGGTAACACACATCCTAAGAAGAGCATGATGAGCACATCTCAGGCTTTTGAGTTGTTGCACATGGACTTATTTGGACCAACCACAAACACTAGTATTGGTGGAAACAAATATGGTATGAATGATTTTACAAGATATACATGGGTAGTCTTTCTTGTTGACAAAAGTGATGTGTTTGCTACATTCAAGACATTCATCAAGAGAATTCACAATGAGTTTGAAACCACAATCAAGAAAGTGAGAAGTGACAATGGAAGTGAATTCAAGAATACAATAGTTGATGAGCTTTGTGATGAGTTTGGAATTAGGCATCAATTCTCGGCCAAGTATACTCCTCAATCAAATGACCTAGTTGAGAGGAAGAATAGAACTTTGATTGACATGGCAAGATCAATGCTGAGTGGGTACAATGTGAGTCATTCATTTGGGATCGAAGCAATCAACACAGCTTGCTACTATAGCAACTGACTCTATTGTCATCCCATGATGGCGAAGACACCATATAAACTCTTGAATGGAAGAAAGCCCAACATTGCATATTTTTGGGTTTTTGGTTGCAAATGCTATATTTTGAAGAAAGGCACTAGATTGAGCAAGTTTGAGAAGAAATGTGATGAAGGATTCTTGCTTGGTTAGTCCACTACTAGCAAGGCTTATAGAGTTTGGAATTTGGCTAGTGGTACTCTTGAGGAGGCGCATGATGTTGAATTTGATGAAACAAATGGGTCCCAAGAGGAAGATGAGAATCTAGATGATGTGAGAGGCACTCGATTGTTCAATGCAATGAAGAACATGGACATTAGTGATATAAGGCCTAAAGAGGTGATTTAAGTTGTAGATGATAAGAATCAAGTGCTCTCTAACTCAAATGTGCAAGCTAGTGGTTCTCATGATCAAAGTCTGATCAAAGTCAAGCTAGTACTAGTGATGATAAAGTGCAAGATCAACAACAAGTGGCTAGTTTATCATCTCAACCAAAGGAACAATCAAGTGCACGTAATCAAGTTCAAGTGCTCCAACCAACCAATGTTGCAAGAGATCATCCTTTGGATTCTATCATTGGTGATATCTCCAGAGGTGTACAAACAAGATCAAGATTGGCATCATTTTGTGAACATTTCTCATTTGTGTCCTCCATTGAACAAAAAAGATAGATGAAGCTTTATTGGATGTTGATTAGGTGAATGCTATGCATGAAGAGCTAAATAACTTCATAAGAAATCAAGTATGGAAATTAGTTGAGAGGCATAAGGATCATAATGTGATTGGAACCAAATGGTTCTTTAGGAACCAGCAAGATCAAGATGGGATTTGTTGGGGTTATGACCCGGGGGTTTCTCAAGGCGCCGATTAGTTGGTAGGCCACGCGGCCCCTCAACTCATCGGGTTAACCATGGCCCAAACAACCAAGGCCCAGCTAGGATGAGCACGCCAAGCCAACGCCTAGGCCAGGGTCAGCCGTGACCCTTTCACCTGCCTTGACCACATGGAAGACGCTCGGCCTCTCCCCCATCACGACCCCTAGGCAGGACAGGGAGAGATCGAGCGTGGCTCTGTACGCTTGTTCTGACAAGAGCAGGCATGCCACACTGACCTCACAAGGACCAAGGGGACAACAATCACCATGGTCTAGTCAGATGCCATCCCTGTGCCATGCCACACCAACAAGACAGCACCGCACAGCAGTGGCATTGGGTACAAAGCCCACCGCTTGAATAGGGACCAACAAGATGCGCGTACGATCCCACCCACTATGGGATGGGATCCATGACAAGGGTCTCGACTTAGATACCTTCCTGGCTGATGGAGTGCCCTGACCCCAATGATCGGGGTCATGGTCGTCAGCCCCACGGAGCGAGCAGATGAAGAACGACCCAGGGCGGCCACCTACCATAGGTATGACACCCTAGGAAACCGAGAGACGATGACGATGACCATGATGGATGCTGTGTTTCATAGGACAGCTGACGAACCATCAATGTGCCTATAGTGCCCGCCATGGTTGGCATAGTAGCACCACGTCTCATTCTACCGTAACATGGCCACAAGACCATGATGATGGCCACGCCTGGACAGACACTAGAAGATGGTGTAGCTTGCAAGCCAACTTAGTTAGGACCTCCCTCAGGCTCACGACCCTTCGATCGGGGGAACCTCCTCTGTATATCAGGCCTTGGCCCTGAACTCTATATAAGGGAAGCCAGGGCATCCACCTCGGGGCATCTTGACATTCTTCATCCTCTTCCATTCCATCCAAAGTAACAGCGCTCCTGGATCTTCTATTAGGGCCGCCCCTCGTCTAGCATAGGTTCTACCACCTCTTTTACCATTCTTGCACCCCCTACTGTAAGAACTTCAGAGCATTCAAGCGAGGAACATGCACTTGATCTTCTCTAAGACTAGACATAGGGCTCCATCTAGAACCAGTATAAATCCTTATGTCTATTGGATGCTTCCATTGTCTTCCTAGAGAAGCGCAACAATCATATAAATTTACTAGTTTAGTTTATGAAACACTGATAGCTGGCATGCTAGGTAGGGGACAGTCGTGCACTCTCATTTGAATAAGGAAGGAAGCCCTATGTCGGTGGACTCGCTGGTCGAATGGCCCATGGCAGTCACATCCACCATGAAAACTCTGGGTACATTGGCACCAAAGGTCTAGCGCCCACATCCGCCTTCAGTCGCAGTCCAGACTTCCACCTTGGAAATCTAGGTCCCGTGGCTCATGGTGCACACACTCCTGGAACCACCCTCAGGGGCTACATCCCAGAGTTCACCAACCCAGAGGGGCCAGTACCCTTGCTCATCGCAAGCCATGGCCAAGTTTCCCGTCTGAGAAACCGAAGGACCATGGCTCATGATGAACTCGCTCGAGGAATGGCCACGACCAGCCACATCCTTCTAGGGAACCACGCGGTTAACCACACCAAAGGGCTAGCGCTTGGGTCTACCCTAGGTCATGGCCTAGACCTCCACCTCAGGAATTTGGGTCCCGCGGCCTATGGCGGGCGCACTCTCGGAACTGCCTACGGGGGCTGCATCCTAGAGTTTACCTACGTAGGGGGCCAGGGCCCTCTCTCATCACCAGCCATGGTAGACTTCCACCATAGGAGCCAAACGGTCATGGCTCATAGCGACCTCGCCTGAAACCCTCTAGGGAATCGCGAGATCGCCCGAACCAACGTGTCAACGCCCATCATCGGCACCGTGCAGTCTAGACTCGCTACGTGAGGAAATTGGACATGACGGTTGAACCACACCCTGGACAACACCTTCGTTGTTGGTAGGACACAACGAGCTAGGGCGCGCACACGTAGTAGAATCAACCACCACCGCACAGCAGCATCACGGGTGTTCAGGTGGCCAACCAGCGCCACGCCACGCAGGGCCAAACCCGAAACCTAAGTCCAACCCCATGTAACAAACAAGCCACATGACACACCCCCACAAACTGTTAGCCGTCACTCAGATGCACGTGCATCCGAGGAAGAAGGCTATTCGAAAGCACCGCGTGCCGCGATGAGCAGATCGAACCATGTTGCACTCAAAGCCAGCTCCTACAATGATAGGTCACAATGGCTCTCCATCAATAGCAAAAACCATGCATAGAGGCGGGGACACGATGACAACGACATCATCACACCAGGTGGGATTGAGCATCAGAACGCATGAGCTCCCTCGGCCAGAAACTACACCAAGTCAGATGCAAAGAGGCCCTCCTCAGGGGCTCATGGGCCCATCGAGGATTTCGGGCCGGCAAGGAATGGCCCAAGGCAGGCCGAGGGGTCGATCCTCGCTAGCTATGACTACTCAGAGTGGTGGAGAAGCGACCTCATCGATTTGCAGCCTAGGGACCCCGATAGCTCTAGTGCAAGCAAGTGCTCGGGAGCTCACAGCACCTCGAGCAAAAACTCCACCGCGAACAGATGCTTGGAGGCTTAACGTGCCCTGAGTTACGACAACCAGAACCACAACGGCTTCCGGCACATAGGTCAGTTACATTATCTCTGTCTCTAGCTGCTCTACCCAAACACGTTGTGGCAAAACCACCTAATTTAACGTGCAGAAATGTAGGGGTTATGCACCGGGGCTTGCTTGGGTAAAATATAACCAAAAGTTAGTATTCCATCTTTGTGTCCTGATCCCTGGCACCATCTTTACAGCTACTCCATTTGATACCATCGATCCACCGTCGTTCCTATTATGATATGTGTTGATGCAAATGCAGAGATGGCGCAATCAATCAAAAGGCAACAACAATTTGTAAAATACGAGTGCATAAACCAAGCTAACAAACTAACTCCTATGACTAATATAAGCTAAGTATTGGCCTCACTAAACAAGCGTCATTTTCATCAACAAGTACTAATTCTTACCAAATCAAGTCTCTTTTTGATTTATTAATGATTTAATATACACAAAACTAGGGCACATTAGCTACTCTAGTAAACTAATTATTATTGATCTACAAAAATTACAGAGAACACCCGATAACACTTCTAACCTACTGTAAAATTTTTAGAGCTAACACTATCACCGATTCATCATGAAAATTCCTACTAGTTCACATTTTAACAATACTAAACATTTTAAAATAATTAGGGCAACCCTAGAAACATTTTAAAACTAGATGAACCAATTACGCTAATAGATAGATCATGATTTTAGGAACTTAACAAAATTGGTTTCATAATTTTTGGACAACTACACAAATTTATATTGATTTTACAACTTTATTTTCGAAACTAAATTAACAATTGCTTTAAAAAACTAAAAGGGCCAGCGGCCACCAAATTGGCCCACGTGGACGCGCGGCCTAGGTGCATAGCGCGCGCATGTGACCCTGGTGCGGGCGGCACAAGGCCGGTCCAGGCGGGGCGCCGAGCAGGCCGTGGCCGCGGAGGCGCAGGGCGAACGGCCCAATAGGCCGACCCACGCACGGCAATGGTAGGCCAGCCAGTGCGGACAGGCCCAAGCGCGATGACAATCATGCACGAAGACCCCTAAACTTTTCCTAAATTAACTAAGCCCTTACTTGTAAATGTATGAGTCTAGCATTTTTTTTAAAATAAACCTAGTAAAGCTTTCTATTAGCGCTTGAGTCCACCTGCTACCTTGAAACAGAGAAGCGTAGGGCAGAGGAACCGGTCGACGGTAGATTCAGGACGGGGTTGTGGCCAGCGACGACGGAGGCGGTGCGCAGCGCCAGCGAGGGGCGGCCACGGCGCACCGATGGGTGGTTGCGGCCATGCTGGATGCATCCCGAGAATAGAGATGGAGGTAGAGTTGGTGGTCGTGGCAGCTTGGCCGGGCACAATCGGCAGTGGCCCAGCCACGCGCGCGGTGGCCGCGGCGGGCGGCTGCATGATGGCGGCGGCGCAATTGGCGGCTCCCAGCCGGTGGAGACGGCGGGACGGCACGGGGGGCATTGGCAGCTCCAGCCGCACGCGTAGGCGGCAACATCTTGGCGGGGCGCAGCCGGTGGAGGCAGAGGCCCATGACGGGCATGAGCGGCAGTGGTGGCATGGTCAGCAGCGGCCGCCGAGGCCAGCAACTGCGACAGGGCGGTAGCCAAGCGGTGCGCCCATCCCTCCCCGGCAGTCCGGTGGGGGCATGGCAGCCGATAGTACGAGGGTGCACGGCACGGAGAGGAAGAGGACGGGGCGCTAGTGCTATGCGCGGAGGAGTGGAGAGCAGGGGAGCGGTGCGGGACAACGCGGGCTCGGGCATGCTTGCGAGGGAGGGGTCGGCGGCCTCAGCGCGCAGCGGCGCTGGCCAAGCTTGGGTGTACTAGAGCTAGGGCGCCTCCTCCTCGGCAGCAGAAAGAGAGAGGGAGGGGGAAGCAGCACGAGACTCAGCCTCCACGTGAGCGTGAACACAGGGGTAGGTGAAACGAGTGGCAGTTGCAGCTCGGCGTGGTGGAGGAGAGCAGGCCGGCATCGGCTAGCGAGTGTCGCATGCCTGTGACAATGGTGTCACTGAGGCGACAGAGCGTGCATGCGGAGTAATGACGCCGTAGAGGTGGGTCGAACGGTCACCAGCTTAAGTGCGAGCTTAGCGCTATGCTACCTGCCCGTGCGCATTCTTGCTTGACTTGCTGTTCACTGCTACCAAGGCCAAAGGCCCAATGGCCGAACCTGTTTCATTTTCTTGATGATTTAATGGAATTATTTAGTGGCCAAAACAAGCTCCAAACATACCAACCACCATATCATTATAACGTACTTAGTTTGGTGCAACCCACTAAATAAGAATATAGCACTAGTGTTTAACAAGATTTTTTTTATAATTAATTTGCCAAAATGGCATTGCCTACCAACATTTCAAAGTTAAGGCTCAGTTTTAGACTAACAGCCACTACCACTTTTATCGAAATTTTTGGGATGCCCAAACATTATTAATTTCACCCAACGAATATTTCACTCATTAGCCCGCACTACATACTAACACATGAAGCGGGATACTCAAGCACCCTTTAGCTATTTTGGCCAAAATACCCTACCAAAAATGGCATCCGCAACACAAGTTCACTGCCCCGCCAATTGAACGAAACATTCTAGTTTGGATTATGGATTCGATTTCAAAGCTCCCCAATATACTATTGAACAACCTTTACTCTCCAAAACAAAAATTGCATTCTCAACTACTAACTTGCACTTAAATTTTTGTTTAAGTTCTGAATACAAGTTATATTTTACTTTGTTTATAAAAATTGTTTTTTGTGCTTAATCAAATAAACATGCCATTCACTATTTACTCGCTATCAGGCATTAACCTAGGTGCTAAGCAAGCTCGTAACACTAGAGGTGTTACAACCAACCACCCTTAAAAAGAATCTCGTCCCGAGATTCGGAGCAAGAATCAGAAAAGGGGAAAACGCGATTACAGTTCGTAGATTAGAGATTACATGAAAGATTACACGACTTCGAATACTAAACCACACGGGGATTTAGAGATACATGGTTAAGAGCAACCTAATACAACCGAGGCTTAATCCAGAAGTTGAGATAGACGAGGGCAATGGAGAAACAACAAGATAATGATTATCCAAAACATGGCGTATGACCAATAGATCCAGAAACAGGAGACTGAGAACTCAAACATCGTGAACCCTTGGACCAACTAACAAAAGGGAACTTGAACTTCTTCAAAAACTAGATCCTTCTTCTCAGATTACACAATCACCTCAGACTAACGAGCCTAGTCCCACGAATGATGACTGGATCTCGTAGCTCTACTCCGAATGCGAGGGGAATGGGGATGAAGAAGAAGAGCAAGGACCAAGGGCATCTTATAGTGGCGAACGGAGGTGGGGTGCAACACACCAGGAGTGGAGACAGCATGTACGGGCTACACAAACAAGTCATGCTATGGGGATAAAGTCGGCCATGATGCGCTCCCTGCGCGAGCGGGCAGAGGGAGGATAAGAAGAGGAGAGGAGAGGGTTCGCTCGACGAGGAAGGCGTGCAGGCGACTGTGTCCCCAAAAGAAGAAAAGGAGGGGGAAAAGGGGGGGTTTGGTACTGGGACGAGAGCATGGGGGTCAAGAGCCAATCGGATGCTAGGAAAAGGAAAAATGCACAGTGCACGAAGACGGCGAGTGCGGCATGATGCCATGGCCATGCGAGAACGGGGTGCTAATCAGCCCAACACCGATTGCGTCCGCAGGGCACACAGCGAAATAACCCGACATGTGTAGTGCAGTCAACAAAACACAGGGCTTGGGACATGACATCCACTCAGGCTTTTACAACCACTCCCGACTACCCACGGCTAACTTTCCTAACTACTCTTCTTTTCTTCCCTTCCTTGTCCACAATATGCACGAACCTTTGTATGAACTGAGATCACAACATACATGCTTCCTCTAAAACCACCTCCTCTTGTTTACTTTGAGAGAACACTATTTCATCAACCCGTTGTAGATTTCCCGTTCGAACACCCGAATATTTTCAAGGAGAATATTTGTAGCAAAAGCAGAATGGCGGTGTAACCTGGTAAAGGTACTTGGTCAACAACCTCGATACCAGCAAGTGCCGAGCAGCGTCACCATGTGGCAGCTGTTCCACAGGGGCCCTTGGTTTCGTCGTAGCACCATAAGCTATTAACCAGGCAACTACTACCAACTTACACACAATGAAGGCAGTGGGGTCATAGACCACAGAATAAGAAGAGTATTGCAAGGGAAGATTTAGACAACAAGGGTTCCTTTCGCAACAAGGGACAAATAATTCAAATCCAACAACGGATTTGATTTAAAGAGATTCAAGTGTTCTGCTAGGACATCCACAATTAGTCGATACAGTGTCCTATGTTATCCAATCACGACTGGTCTGCTGGCATCTGAATGGCAATTTCTCTTATAACCCAATTAACATCGCCCATGAAAACCCTAAACACATCTAACGACACTTAAGGGTAGGTTGACGCAATAAACACAAAAAATAAACAAAATGCACATTCCAACGGTCTTATACGGGTACAACATATAGGCGTTCACTATCCCATTCTCGACACATCATTCACCTTCCCTACAGTCGGACTACCTCAGCACTATGGATGAATAATCACGGCAAGAGTACAACATCGGAGGACAGCGATGAAAAGCACTACTACTATGTGTACAACATCCCAGGCAACTAATCTACTCTGGACCACGCATTTTCATTCCCGAGCTCAGTGGATTCTTCTACCGCCCTAGCTATGGATCTGCCTTCTCTCTAGGCAATGGCTGAGTGAGAGGAATCAAGGGTTCTACTTCTGACACTTCCGAGGGTGGGGGTGCTGGCAGTACTGTAACACTAGTTCTCCTTCTTTCTACGGGTGGATAGGGATCCCCTCCACGATCAAGGGATCCTACCGTTCAGCAGCCAGCGTCCTTTGCTTGGCGCTAGTGACTAGATAGGCCTCTCCCAACTGATGGACATGCCAATCTTCAACCTCCTTTAGAGCTTCCGACATGGCAGTCTCCTGACTCTCCACGGCTACCACACTGGCATGCGCTTCAGCGAGCTGCACCTGGAGCATCCAGGAGAAGATCTCTGTTTCGTCGGCACGCTGGAGACACTTCCTCAGCTCCGAAGCTTGCTGGTCATACTGCTCATCTAGAGCATGCAGGTACATGGTCAAGTGCACCACGATTGTACTGTCTTCTTGCGCATCCCGCCCTTGCAAAGCCTCCATGTGAGCCCTCCATGCTGGTCGATTCTTCTCCAAAGGTGGAAAGAACCTCATGGGGGTACGGGCAATGGGCTCTTCATAGATCTAGCAAAGGTACCGCAAGGCTTTGCAGGCCACAACCTGGTAGGTGTCGATGAAGCGAAACCCTGTTGCGCTCACATTCCAGGCTTCAGTGATGTCGGGGAACTCTTCACTCTTCCCAATATAGACGGTAACCTCACACCGCTCGATGCCATACTTCTCATACTCACGACCCTCATACATGGGATGATCTTTGACTTTGAGCTTCTACAGGGTGGCATGCAGGATTCTAGGAAAACCCTCAACGTTCAGGCAGTAACTACTAACCCAAGCTCCAGCCATCCCTGGCGATGGTTGCAAGGAAGGACTGGGCAAAAAGCTTGCTCAAAAGAAAAAGCTAAGTGAGCTAAAGTGCACCGAGTGGTGGTACCAATGGCTAAGCCAGGCTCTACTTATAATGGTAGTGTGGTCAGTGGTCCTGGCGCAACCCACCCATGGTTCCTGCGCGGGATCACTACGAATGAATCGACCAAATTTTTCGCGCGTTCGAGGCGAGCGATGTCCGAGGCCATTAATAACTAGTACGACTACAGGAAGGGTCCGACAAGAGTGCAGAAAAGAGTACGGGGAGACGTGGGTCACGACAAATGTGAACCATAGGCGAACGCAGAGCATGAAGCCATAGTGCAGAAATAACTACAGAACAGGAACGAGTTCGTCGTGCACAATACGACACGCGTGACACCTTTGGATGGCGTATCCGCAAGCAATACAGGCACTACAATCCACAACTAGGATATGCATGAATGCACGTCCTATACGTCCTTCCACTGTTGCCAACCTATAGGGCAACCGTTCTCAGATTTTTGGCACATCGTTCTCTCCCTGTAACTAGTCGATACTGTCAGACTATGCTCGGGTCAGTGTACCTGTAGAAAAATTGATTAAGCCTACGTAAGTCAGCAGAGTGCCATCTATCCTGGATACATAACCATAGTAATAGGGCTACTTATATAACTTCACATAAAAATGTCCTATTCTTTGAAAATAATTTGTTGTCAAATTTTATTTTAGAAAAGGTTTTCAAAGCTTTATTTTCTCAACCTGGGTCTGATACCACCTATGGCAGAACCGCCTAATCTCATGCCTCCTAGGAGTACTTGCCTTCCATTAGACACTAAGTACTCAAGGGAGAACACTAAATTACATAGTTCCGTCGGGCACACCCCAGGGGAGAACCCTAAAATCCACACTTTTCCATCAGGATCACAAATGAGAGAATAAAGCTTACAACATTTTTGCCATTTCTTACATCAATTTCATGTAACATCAGAGTATAATATTTATTGTTATAACAACGGAATGTAATCATGTTATCAGAGTTATGAACAATTTAATTTAACAGCGGAATAGAAACATGTGATCAAAATTACAACGGAAATAAATATCTAATCATGACATGATGAAGCATTGATATATAAACTATGACAACAAATTATAAAACTTCCATTTAAAAAAACATTTAGTGGGAGTTATAAATAAAAACTATGATCGCAGCGTAAAGGAATCCTCTCTGAGCCCACCAGGAGGGATCCACACAAGAGTCAGCTCTAGCATCCGCCTGTCACTTGCAATAGGGGAAATAAAACCCTAAGTACTCAATTGTACTCAGCAAGACTTACCCAATAGGAGGAAAGAAAAGACTCCATGGATATGCAAGGCTATCTGGCTTGTGGGTATATTGCATCTGCAGGAAGCATTACTAAGCGTGCGTCCTCATATTCAATTTTATTAACAGTCATTATTAGTTCATTAACTAACCATTCTATGTAAGCACCTATGCTACTTTCAAGCAGGTGGTAAGCAATCAAAACCATTTTACCATCTTTCATCCTCTAGTTCTTACAACATTAATAGACTGTAGACAAGCCGTATCGGATCGCCCGGCGATTCGTGAATCAATGTGCCCAGCTGGGTACCCAAAAACACATGCCCCGCTTGTACCCAGGCACAAGCAGGACCAACCCATTACCCTCCTGTCACGGGGTCTAGGTCCCATCCTAACTTGGACTCCAAGCCCCCGCCCCTGGGTGCCAGACTCAGTGCGGTGCTAGGACCTCCACCCAAAAACCACCCTGAAAGTCAGTCTGGAAAGAGCCAAAACCCATGAAAAGAGAGTAACAAGTCTTCCTTGTGTCCATACACAAGTATGTGTTCATGATAATAAGTCTGTGACCTGCCTAGAACCCAATGCAACGGTCGGTCCTTAACCGACACAGACAGGGAAACAGTGTAACCAAGCTATGCCCTGTTGGCCGCAGGACGCAACATCTTACACCCACCAATACCCAAACCATATCCGTGCCTGGTCTCCATTTTCCTTTTACCATTTTATCATGAGTGATAATAATATAGTAACAACAATAATATATTTTCCTATCTCTCGCGAGTGATAGGCAATCACTCGACTTCTATCGGAGTCCTGTAGCATAGCAATTTACATGATCCTGTCATACTAGTAAGACTCATATGATAAAGATATATATATATATATATATATGCAAGTGGGTTTTATTCAACTCCTTAAAACTTAATGCACAAATATAATTTAAAGTGCAGAAATGTAGGGGTTATGCACTAGGGCTTGCCTTGGTAAAATATAACGAAAAGTTAGTATTCCATCTTTGTGTCCTGATCCCTAGCACCATCTTTACAGCTACTCCATTTGATACCATCGATCCACCGTCGTTCCTATTATGATATGTATTGATGCAAATCCAGAGATGGCGCAATCAATCAAAAGGCAACAACAATTCATAAATACGAGTGCATAAACCAAGCTAACAAACTAACTCCTTTGACTAATATATTAGCTAAGTATTCACCTCACTAAACATGCATCATTTTCATCAACAAGTACTAATTCTTACCAAATCAAGTTTCTTTTTGATTTATTAATGATTTAATATACTCAAAACTAGGGCACATTAGCTACTCTAGTAAACTAATTATTATCGATAACACTTCTAACCTACTCTAAAAATTTTAGAGCTAACACTATCACCGATTTATGACGGAAATTCCTACAAGTTCACATTTTAACAATACTAGACATTTTAAAATAATTAGGGCAACCTTGGAAACATTTTAAAACTAGATGAACCAATTACGCTAATAGATAGATCATGATTTTAGGAACTTAACAAAATTGGTTTTATAATTTTTGGACAAATACACACATTTATATTGATTTTACAAGTTTATTTCCGAAACTAAATTAACAATTGCTTTAGAAAACTAAAAGAGCCAGTGTCCACCAAACCGGCCCACGCGGATGCGCGGCCCAGGCACACAGTGCGCGCACGCGGCCTAGGTGCGGGCGGCACAAGGCCGGCCCAGGCGGGGCGGCCACGGAGGCGCAGGGCGAGCGTCCCAATAGGCTGGCCCACGCGCCGCGATAGCAGGCCAGCCAGCACAGACAAGCCTAGGCGTGATGGCAATCATGCATGAAGACCCCTAAACTTTTCCTATATTAACTAAGCCCTTACTTGTAAATGTATGAGTCTAGCATTTTTTTTAAAATAAACCTGGTAAAGCGTTCTATTAGCGCTTGAGTCCTCCTGCTACCTTGAAACAGAGCAGTGCAGGGCAAAGGAACCGGCTGGCAGCCTATTTGGCATGGGGTGGTGGCCGGCGACGACGGAGGAGATGCGTAGGGCCAGCGAGGGGCGGCCACAGTGCACCAGTGGGTGCTTGTGGCCTCGCTGGATGCGTCCCGAGGTGGTCCAGCCACTAGCGTCGACGGCCGGTAGAGCGCAATGGTGGCAGCAGGCCACGACGACGGTACTCCAAGGCTTGAGTGGCTGCGCAGCGGCGGCAGAACAGAGATGGAGGCGGAGTTGGTGGTCGTGGCGGCTTGGCCAGGCACAATCATCAGTGGCCCAGCCACACGCACGGTGGCCGCGGCGGGCGACTGCACGACGGTAGCGGCGCAATTGGCAGCTCTCGGCCGGCGAAGATGGTGGGATGGCATGGGGGGCATTGGAGGCTCCGGTCGCACTCGTAGGCAGCAACATCTCGGCCGGGCGCAGCCGGTGGAGGCGTAGCCTTACGGAAGGCACCAGCGATAGGGGTGGCATGGTCAGTAGCGGCCACGGAGGTGAGCAGCTACGGCTAGCCGGCAGCCAGGCGGTGCGCCCATCCCTACCCGGTAGTCCGGCGGAGGCACGACATCTGGCAGTACGAGGGCACGCAACGTAGGGAGGAAGAGGAGGGGGCGCCAGTGCTACGCCTGGAGGAGCGAAGAGCAGGGGAGCGATGTAGGACAACATGGGTTTGGGCATGCTCGTGAGGGAGGGGTCGGCGACCTCGGCGCGTAGCGGCGCGGGCCAAGCTCGGGCGGACTAGAGCTGGGGACGTCCTCCTCGGCAGCAGAAAAAGAGAGGGAGGGGGAAGTAGTGCGAGACTCGGCCTCCACGTGAGCGTGAATGCAGGGGTAGGTGAAACAAGCGGCAGTTGCAGCTCGGCGTGGTGGAGGAGAGCAGCCCGGCGTCAGCTAGCGAGCGTTGCATGCCTGCGATGACGGTGGCGCTGAGGCAATGGAGCATGCATGCGGAGTAATGACGCCATAGAGGATGGGTCGAGCGGTCACCGGCTTAAGTGCGAGCTCAGCACTATGCTACCTGCCCGTGCGTGTGCTTGCTTGACTTGTTGTTCACTGCTACCGCGACCAAAGGCCCAATGGCCGAACCCGTTTCATTTTCTTGATGATTTAACGGAATTATTTAGTGGCCAAAACAAGCTCCAAACATACCAACCACCATATCATCACAACGTACTTAGTTCGGTGGCACCATTCACAGCAGAGGTGTCGCCGCACAACCTCCCCAACGCGTGACCTAGGGCAATGCCGAGGACGGCACCACCTTAGCATGGACACCTTGACATCACAGTACGCCACTAGGTCACGCGTGATAGGGGACTACACGAAGCCGAACTACTGTAACCAAACCAGGGCAAGGCTATGCACCACACGAGAAGAAAGGAAAAGAAGACGCTCGTACAACCCAAAGGAAAATGAAGAAGGGCGTAATGTCGCCGAACCTATTTTACCAACTCTTAGGTCACAAAAACATGGTCGCACTAAACCAAGCCTCACGATCGATCCCTAGGCAGGGCTACATAGCCATGACATTCAAATGACTAGACCAGCGGCGATCACGGATAGACGGCAGCACACAGGAGAATTGAATTCCGAGACACGAATTGAAAGAAACATCTTCACTTAAAAATACTACAAGAACTCCAGGCACACCTCAGGGCTCTACATCCATGGCAACGATGATGACATCCACGGCAGCAATGAAATCATAAACCAGCTTAGCCCGCTCTTCCAGCTGGACGCGCTTTGGGAACCCAGGCCACCACTGCCCGTTCACGATCCTCTACCACGATGAACCCCTAGAGGCGATATGCCTCCTCCTCGTGGTGAGAAACTGCCAGCCACTCCTCCATCGCTGGCAACAAGACAACACAAAGATCAGTGGCTCTAGACATCCATCCGAGTGTCGAGATAAAGGAAACCCTTACCTACGATGTGGGTCTGGGTGACGATGGTCGCTGCCTGTGTGGTGGCAAACTCGCCCTCTAAGGTGGCAAGAGCGACCTTAGTGGTGTCAAGATCGAGCTCCAGCCCCCTCGCCTGATGGGCGGCCATGGAAAACCACCGATGAGCTTCGTCCGCCTCATGGACAAGGTGGCAAAACTCCTAATGGCCGCCCAGAGACAACGAAGATGAGCTCAAACCCATCCCCGATGGGGACCTAGCCGGAGCAATGCTAGCAGCATTGATGACCCTTCCCGATGCGGCAAGAGAGATGACCCTGAGGAGCACTCGTGGTCAACTCAGGTTAACACCAAAACTCAAAACATTGCTTAAATGCTTACCCATGTTCGCACAGCAGACCTCAGAGACGCGGTGGTGGACCACTGGCCTCTGACGACCCCTTTAGCAGATGATTATCGTGATCCATCGACCAGAAGAGGAAGGAAAACTATGAGCACCCGAAGGTGAGAAGGAAGAAGCAGCGGGCATGCGCCGGAAAGTGAACGATACCCTCTGCCATACCGGTCCTCCCGATTTATAGCTCCAGCAACCAGCTACAGGAGGCACCTTAGGCGCACGCATACACAACTTTATTTACTAACCACCTTCTCGAAGCGCAAGGGAAGCGGAGGCGACCAAGAGAAAGATTGAGCAGTGGCGCCAGCACGGCAACATATCCTGAGTAAGCCTCGAACCTTTCGCCTTCACTATCTTTCGATTCACGCGCCCATGATTTATGGTGCACGACCATTTACTAGAGGGCACCGCCAAGACGCAAGCGGCCTGGGGATGTTGACAACCCCCTAGATTCACACGTCGAGCAACCCTCCGCAACCATGACCCCGTGTTGTGCTTAGGAAACTTTCTCTTGGGCCAGCCCTTAGAAGGGCTCGAGGAGATGGGCCCTCGTGGCTCCAATCGGTGGTACGGAGCCACATGATCATCTCTCCCTATGTTCGAGTCATCCGCTTTGAAGTCTCTTGGGTTGACCCCCTCTGGGAGGAGGCATCTTGCCCTCTGACTGTTGCAAAGGTGGTTGGGGACCAACAGGATTGACGGCCGACGATTTATGGGACAACTCACATGAGGCACAGCTAAACTCCATGTCGATTGGGGAGGATATCGGGTCCCGCTCGGATTACCCATAGACCCCGATGAGGCGCACCGCTCCAACCACATGGTTACGGTGGACATGTCTCTCTCCACGTGGGGCAAAACCAGACCTGCCTATTACAAGGCAACATGACCTCTCAAGGTTAGCAAGGACGCCAAGGACAAGTGAAGTTGGGTCCCCCATGACCCCAAAAGAGGTCAGGGCCAAGCTCCGACCAACGCTGCCCTACGCCTCAGGTTTCAGACCTAAGGTCTGTTCTGGAGACTCACAAACTGTCAGGAGTCCACGACCTCTCTAGGAGAGATCGATGAAGCAAAGTGGCCAGGATGACACGCAATGCGAAGCCTGAAGCATGATCGTGGCTTAGTCACATAGAAGAAACAAAAGGTCCAAGACCTATGAGCCGATGTACGACCGCAAAAAGCCTCACAGCCATACGAAAAGGGGGTCGAGGACACGGTTCCTCACATCAAACAATTTATCCAGCTACCTCAGACAAAGGTGCAACCCTAAGGGCATGCAGCAAGGAAAGCCCAAAACTTAGGGAAAACCTCTTCCCGCTTAGCCCCCACCGATTTAAAAATGGGTGCACCGCCCGCAGGGTGCTAAGACCAAGTGTCACCATGATGACACCACAACAAAATCTGGAGGAAAGCACCACGGACATAAGAGGTTGTGAGGAACTCCTCGACAACCTTCGGACAAGGGCATACGAGAGAGGTCAGGGTCAGTGAGGCCAGAGACCAACACCGGTGCTCTCTGGGAAACAAGAGGGAAACGACAAAGCGCCCCCAAATTCCTAGAAATGCTGATCGTGGCCACGGGGACTAGTATTTCAGCGACCCCAAACCAAGAAGGTCTTGAGGCTACTAGAACCACTAGCCCCAGAAAAGCGGTCCGGTCACCTCTCTCGTACCCTTCGACTCGCAAATTCCCTTCTAACACTAGGCGTTGGGGGGAGCGATCCCCAGGGGGCTACATGACTAGAATCACACGGTTCACCTCAATAATCTCTCTTTTCTTTCCTTCAAACTGACATCCCTCGATGGGGCTGGGGAAGCAACTCACCGAAATGGCTACAAAATGACCAAACGAAAGGAAGGCCCTATTTATAGGTCCCAAGGTGGACTCGACGCCCTTAAAACCCCCGCACTGCATTGCAAACCATAGGGAGCCATAGCAAATGCCATATGCCCACATGAGGTTAGGACAATCGGTTTTGCTTGGGTCATAAACCCTGATGCACGGCGCACTGTCCAGGCAAGGTTCAGTGATCATGAACCACAACGCAAGGACATCCTGGCAAAGCAGAACACAACGGCCACCCGCCACATTGAATGCGTCAGCCCGCAAGGGGTCGAGCAACGAAGCTCGAGTGGGCCATGACCATGAGCCCATGTTTTCATACAAGCATGCACATCAACACTTTCACGATCACTTCATGATTGCAAAAATGCTCGAGGGCTACTGTCGGGGTTATGACCCTAGGGTGTCTCAAGGCTACGATTAGTTGGCAGGCCACGTGGCCCCTCAACTCATTGGGTTAACAATTTGCCCAAACGACCTAGGCTCCGATTAGTTTCTGCCTAGCTAGGACGAGCACGCCAAGCCAACGCCTAGGCCACGGTCAGCCACGACCCTTTCACCAGCCTTGACCACACGAAAGACGCTCGACCTCTCCCTCGTCATGACCCCTGGGCAAGATGGGGAGAGCTCAAGCGTGGCTTAGTACGCTTGCTCTGATAAGAGCAAGCATGCCGCACTGACCTCACAAGGATAGAGGAGACAACAGTCACCACGGTCCGATCAAACACCATCCCTGTGCCACGCCGCACCAATGAGGCAATACCGCACAACAGTGGCAACGAGTACGAAACCCAGGGTCCGAATATGGATCAATAGGACACGCGTACGATCCCACCCACTATGAGATGCGATCCATGACAAGGGACTCAACTTAGAGACCTTCCTAGCTGGCTGAGTGCCCCAACCCCAACGATCGGGGTTGTGGTCCTCAACCCCATGGAGCGACTAGATGAACAACGACCTAGGGCGACCACCTACTATGTTTATGATGCCCTAGGAAACCTAGAGACGATGACAAACACCATGACTGATGTCGCGTTGCACAGGATAGTTGACGAACCATCGATGTGCCTACAGTGCCCGCCATGGTCGATACAGTAGCACCACATCTCGTTCGGCCGCAATGTGGCCACAAGACCATGATGATGGCCACACCCGGATGAACACCAGAAGGCGGTGTAGCTTGCAAGCCAAGTTAGTTAGGATCTCCATTAGGCTCATGACCCTTCAGTCAGGCAACCTCCTCTTTGTATCAAACCCTAGCCTGAACTCTATATAATGGCAGCCAGGGCATCCACCTCGGGACATCTTGATATTCTTCATCCTCTACCATTCCATCCATAGCAGCAAGGCTCCTGGATCTTCTCTTTAGGCTGCCCCTCATCTAGCATAGGTTCTACCACCTCTTTCACCATTCTTGCATGCCCCATTGTAAGAACTTCAGAGCATTCAAGCGAGGAACATGCACTCGATCTTCTCTGAGACTGGACGTTGAGCTCCGGCCTAAACCAGTATAAAGCCTCGTGTCTATTGGATGCTACCATTGTCTTCCTAGAGCAGCGCGGCAATCGTAAAAATTTACTAGTCCGATTTACGAAACACCGATAGGATGGTAGTAAGGAACAAATCAAGATTAGTGGCTCAAGGATACACTCAAGTTGAAGGTCTTAACTTTGGAGAAACATCGTAACACCCTCGGTGTTACGCCCAAAACAAACTACTAAATCATGTCATGAGCATCATGTTTATGTGATAATGCATGTGATGGAATGTGTGGATAAAAGTTTTGGAACCTAAGATGATCAATAAAAATGCTAAATGAGAGGCTATTCCATAACCCATGTATATCAACTAGGGTTTAAAACCTATTTTTATTGAACAAAAATACTATAGAACATAGAAGTGGCATTTAAATAAAGTTTGGAATATGAAATTTGAAGATGACAATGAAATCCTTGCTGTAGAAAAATAACCGTCCAAGCCAACATTTCTAATAGCCTAGAAATGCAATTTGGAATCAAGTTTAGCTAAAAAATTTGGAATATTTTCAAGTATGTTGACAGCTAGACAATGCAATGTTTGACGATTTATTTTGCGAAATTGAGTTAGGAGGTGGTGTCATGTTTTAGCTCGAGTTGGAAGCCTGATAAGCCCTCTTGAGCATGGTGAAGGTGGTTTGATTCCTAGAATAACCGTTTAGTTTTTATAGACGCTTTAAAATTCATGCACGACACGTTCTCGGGCTGGTTCGCCGGGTGAGCGCGATCACCACGCCGTTCATCCAAGAAGTAACAAGATGTATCATGATTTGCATCACTTGTAATGGTGGCCAAATATGAAACAGGATATTACCAAATACATCTCAGAATGTGACATTTGCGGAAGGGTTAAGGCGGACCATATTCGTACGCCTAGATTTCTACAGCCCTTGCCTATCCCTGTTTGGAAATGGGAGGATATTTCCATGGACTTTGTTGTGGGTTTGCCCCGCATGGCAAAGGGGTATGACTCTATTTGGGTCATCTGGATCACCTCACCAAGTCCGCTCATTTCCTCCCGGTGGATATAAGGTATTCACCCAAGAAGTATGCCAAATTGTATTTTGATCGGGTTATGACACTACATGGAGTTCCTCTTGCAATAGTTTCTGATAGAGGGTCAGTCTTTGTCTCTCATTTCTAGGAGCAACTCCAAAAATGTCTTGGTACTCGTCTCCTCAGAAGTTCAGCTTATCACCCGCAAACTGACGGTCAGACAGAAAGGGTCAATCATGTACTTGAAGACATGTTGAGAGCTTGTGCCATTTCTTATCCACAAAAATGGGACGAATGCTTGACTTTAGCTGAGTTTTCCTCTAACAATAGCTATCAAGAGAGCATTCGAATGGCACCTTTCGAGGCTTTGTATGGCAAGAAATGTAGGACATATCTTAACTGGGTTGAAGTGGGTGACCGTGGTTACTTTGGCCCTGATTTCATAAAGAAAGCAAGAGAGCAGGTCAGTGTTATTCAGAGTTATTTGAAAGCGGCTCAGAACCATCAGAAAGCTTATGCAGACAAGAGGAGAAGACCTTTGTATTTTGAAGTTGGTGACCATGTGTACCTAAAGGTATCCCCGATGAGAGGTGTGCATCGGTTAGGGGTCCGTGCGAAGTTAGCTCCTTGTTATGTTTGACCTTATAAAATTTTGGAGCGGTGTGGTTCTGTTGCTTATCGTATCCAACTCCCGGATATTTTCTCAGCACTCCATAATGTTTTCCATGCCTCCCGGCTGAAAAAGTGTTTGCGTGTTCCTGATGAAGTGGTGGAAATTGAAGGACTCCCTCTCCAACCTGACCTTTCCTATATTGAGCACCCTGTCAAAATCTTGGATGAAAAAGAGTCACTAGGAACAAAGTGGTGAAATTCTATAAGGTCCAATCGCAAAATCATTCGGAGGACAAAGCAACTTGGGAACAGGAGAGTTATATTCTGGAGCACTACCCCCATCTTCTCCCCGAAGTATCGAGGTAATAAGCCCTCTTGAGCATGGTGAAGGTGGTTTGATTCCTGGAACAACCGTTTAGTTTTTATAGATGCTTTAAACTTCATGCAAGACACGTTCTTGGGCTGGTCCGCTGGGTGAGCGCGATCACCATGCCCAGCCGCATGGCGTCACCCACTGGTCATGCGCGCTGCCGCGCGTGGCTGGCCACGGTAGCTCTGGTCTAGCTGTGGCCTAGCCGTCACTGGCCTCAGGCACGCGGAGCTACTCCTGCTGCTTGCGCAACCAAGCGGTATTGCCGCCGACCCCGCCGCGCTGCTGCATTACCGACCCGCCCCACACCGCGACGCAGCCGCTATCGATGCCATCGCCTCACCGTCCCATCCGCGCTTCTCTCTGCACCTCTGCGCCGCTGCTGCCGTGCTCATGAGACCGAGCTCACCTTCGCCTTGCCATTTATGGTGCTGTGCCGCGTGGGCTAGGCCGGTCGTGGACGCATGTGCCTGTCCATAACGTCTACCCACCACGTCCTGCCAAGGCAAGCCCGAGCTGAGCCCACCTATCGTGCCCCGTCTCTCTCTCTCTCTGCTACCGCCATCGAGCCGCGCCATCAAATTAAACATCGAGCGATCACCTCCAGTGAATTCAGTGCATCCACGGCTTCCTCATCAACTCCTCTCGCTGCCTGACCACACCTAGCCAAGAAGAAGGCATGGCCAAGCTCTAATTTGGAACTTTCCCCACCGCCTGTTGATAAGTACGCGCTCAGCCATGACCAAGGGCAGCCCTCCATCACTTCACCCCGAGCCAATTCATGTGCACCACTAGATTTGCCTTCATCCCCTCTTTGCCCTGCACCATAGCCGAACCTCTACCGCCTCCCCATCGTTGCTGATGTGACCGTGCCGCAGTGGTGCGCCACTGCATGGCTTGGCCGCACATAGCCAACCCTTCTCCGTCATCCTCTGCTCCAACCGTTACCTTGGCCTGGTCCACGGTAGCCTCCCGATGCTCGTGCGCTAACCAATTAGGTCTGTAGTTGACCTAGCTTGTCGAAACAGTGGCGCCGCCATCGTGGATGGCCGCATGCTGCTGCAGCCTTCCCTAGCAAGTCATGTCACCCCGCACCACCGCTTAGCATAGCTGCTCGAGCCAGAGATGGTGACCGGCCCGTTAGGAGGGTCGACGTAGGTCCCCGGTTGCCGGCACGGCCGCGCTGTGTCATCTCCGCCGCGCCGCCGTGTGCTGGGTCACCGAGGGTGCGCGCAGGGGAATTACAGGAAAGCCAGGGTGTTAAGTGAGAAGGTTTGAGAGAAGGGGAATTAGCATTAGAACTTAGTTGTAATTCGGGAGAAGTGTCAGGTCTATTTTGCAAAAGCGCCAGCGCACACGGGATTCCCCCGCCGCGGGCCATTTCGCGCGCGGGCCGGCGTTGCGTGGGCTGCTGTGCGCGCACGCTGCGTTGCACGGGCCGCACATGTGGGCCGCGCACGAGATTCATTTTTCTTTTTCCAAGGAAATTAGTAATGTTTTTCTAATTTAATTTTTGAGCTGATCTTTGGTAATTAATATAAAATCATGTAGGTGTTCAAAAATTGTGAAACAAATTTTGTTAGGTTTCTCAAATTATGGTCTATCTATTGGTGTATTTAGTTCATACTTATATTTGTTGATACTAGGAGCTATTAAATCGTTTGAGAATACTTAATATTACTAAGTTAATCATTGTAGGAATTTTTGTGGTAAATTGGAGATCGCTTTAGTCCTGAAATTTTTATGGTAGCTTCATTGTATTATTATGTGCTCACTATAACTTTTGAAGCCTTAAAACAGACTAAGCATTAGGGTAGTTAAATGCTCTTTGTTTCAATATACATTAAATCACTTGTAGAAATAAAGATATATACCCTTAAATTGCAAAGCTACATGTTTGTTAATCGAACCGAACACTTTGCTTGATGAAATTGATAGTTAGCTTAGTATATTAGTCATTAGAGCTATCTTAGTAGCTTAGTATGTGTATTGTTAGTTCAAGAGTTGTTGCCTAAATGCTAAATGTTGCATCATCATCGCATGCATGTAGAGAACGAGTTGGCGGAGATCATGACCACTGGCGATCATGAGTTCGAGAAGATCATTGAGGAGTACGAGGAGGAGATTCTCGTGCAGGAGGAGGTCCCAGATCCACCACTGACTAACTCAGTTGACACCGCGCCTGCCCAATGCAAGCCCCGGTGCATAACCTCTATTTTATAATTCACCGTATATATATGTGTTGTGCATTTATGTTATAGGAATTTTATGGAAACCTCATGCATAGATATACCTGTCCTAAGAGTTTTATTAGTGCAGGTTCGAGTAGATGCTATACTTAGGTCATCGGTAGCGTGAGTAACCTACCGTTGCTCACAATAGGGGATTATTATTACTCTCATAAAAAATGATGAAAAAATTGAGACAGGGCAGGGATATGGTATGGGTATTGGTGGGTGTAACAGGTTGTGTCCCATGGCCAACGGTGCTTAGCTTGGTCGCACTATTTTCTCTGTTCATGTTGATTAAGGACCGTCCGTTGCTCTAGATGGTAGTCAGGTCACAGACTTATTATCCCGAGCACATACTTGCTTATGGGAGCGGGAAGGCTCGTTACGCTCTTGTCGTGGGTTCTGGCTCTTTCTGAACCGACTGATTCAAGGCGGGGAAAGGTGGAGGTCTAAGCACCATGTTGAGACCGGGTCTCAAGTGTGGGGGCTTGGAGTCCAAGTTTGGATGGGGACCTAGAACCCATATAGTCTTGTTTGTGCCTAGGGTACAAACGGGGCATGTGTTTCGGGGTACCCAACTGGGATACAATGGTTCGCGAATCGCCATTTCCATGAGACGGTATGACTTGGCTATGGTCTAGCACCGTAGTAACAACTGTTAGATGAAAGATGGTGAAATGATTCTAATTGCTTAACCCTTGCTTGAAAGTAGAACAGGTGCTTACCTAAAATGGTTAGCTAATGAAGTAATCATGACTGCTAATAAAACTTGACTGTAAGGATGAACTATTGTTAATGCTTTCCGCAAACAAAAAGAAAACAACAAAGCCATATTGCCTATCATATCATTGAGAGTCAGGAAACTATTCCCACCAGTTGGGTAACTCTTGCGAGTACATTGTGTACTCAGGGTTATTTGACCCCTGTTGCAGGTGCAGCTTGAGGAGTAGCTCTTGTGTGGAGGATTTTTCTAGTGGGCACAGACGGATCCTTGTATCGTTTCTGCTACATATTTATTTTCATTCTGCTATTTAATTATCGCACTCTGACCTTTGGTATTGTAATAAATAATTTCCAAGAACTCTCGTTGTATGAAATGGACTAAGTATTGTAAGCTCATACTCATTATTGGATTCTGGATTGGATTGGTTTGAGTTATCCCTTGGGGTGTGCTCCACAGAACTTTCCGATGTAGCTCACTTTTGCGGTGCTTAGTGTCTAGTGCAAGACGAGCGCCTCCAAAAGCATGTTATTTTGGGTGGTTCTACCACAGATGGTATCAAAGCTAGTTTGAGTCTATGAGTTTAAAAAACTCTTTTCAAAACCTAAAATTTAACCAACAAAAGCTTTGTGAAAAGTAGGATGCGATAAATTACGTAAATAAGTATAAGCCCTAATAATATGGTCTATCTAGGATAGTGGCACTGGTTTTATCTAACCAATCTTCTACAGGTACACTAACTTACGCTACGTAAGTGTCGGTGTTTCGTACAAGCACCGGCAAGTAAATTTATAGTAATGCGCGTTAGGCTCGGATGGTGCGCTAAAGGACACAAGATTTATACTGGTTCGGGCTGAATATCCCTACGTCCAGTTTGTTGCTGCTCGTGTTATTAGCACCGTGAATGGTTCCTAGTAGGGGATACAAACGATCGAGAGAGGGACAGGTCCCAAGTCTCTGATGGAAGGGTCGAAAAGGAAGCCAAGAGCTTGGTAGCAGCTTGACTATGTGTGTGTGTTGTGTTGTTTTTCGGTTCCCCCCTTGCTGGAGGAAGCGCATCCCCTTTTATAGATGAAGGTGACGGCTTTACAAGATCCGGGCTTAGGCTCCGTGCTCTACCTAGCCTTGTGGCTTACTTCTACCCAGCATTGTTACCCATTCTGATGGGTGCGAAAGGATGATAAGTGCCTACAATACTGTCGATGCTTCTGCAGAATGTCAGGATGGTTATAGAATAGTGCCCTGCGCAGGGTATGGGCTAGAGTACAGTGGTTTTGACTTATGAACCTTGCCCAGCCTTGCTCCGCATGCCTTCTGGCTCCTATGAGTCTCTGTCGGAGGGACGCGGAGTCGAGGTCTGGAGTAGCGCTGTGGGCAAGGTCCTTTGATTTGGTGGACCCGAGGGGTCAGGAAGCGGGCGCCGCTCCCTTGGGTCCATAATGTGGTGATGGCATGTCCGTCATTCATGGAGATCACAAATCCTTTTCTAGAGTGTAGTGGTTGTTGTGTATCTTCATCGGGTTCTATGTCCCAGAGCTGAAGGCAGCGCCTACAACTCTACAAGGCGAGGAGTACGCGCCTGCAATACCTTTTGGGCTCTATAGCGCCCGGGAGGGTCTAAAGCACCTGTCCAGTCGTTCCCTGGCAGTACCTTTCCTACCAGGGTGCAGGGTATGGTCCTTGAAGCCATGGTTGACCCGAACGTCTTGTCTTGCTCTGTACCCATCATCATGAGGGAACGGGAGAGAAGTTATCAGGTAAGATAAAACAAGCCTTTGGACATCGAACGGGGCGAGGTTCATCCTCGGTCGTCGGGCGAGGCAGAGCCCAGTCCTTATCCCTTGGGCGTGACCGAGCCCACCCCTCGGGGGTCGGGCGAGGCGGAGTGTATCCCTCAGCCCGTCGGGCGAGGCGAAGACTAGCCTTCAGCCCTCGGGCGAGGCGGGGCTGTCCTAAAGGCGTCGGGCGGAACAGAGGCCAGCCCTTTGCCCTCGGGCGAGGCGGGGCTGGCACAAAGGCGTCGGGTGAGACGGAGGCCAGCCCTTTGCCCTCGGGCGAGGCGGGGCTGGTCCAAAGGCGTCGGGCGAGACAGAGGCTACCGTTTTGCCCTCGGGCGAGGCGGGGCTGGCCCAAAGGCGTCGGGTGAGACAGAACCTAACTTTCATCATTTGGGCAAGGAACGCAACGGCGCCCTTGTCTGTCCAGAAGTTTTTAATGTTCGATGGTTATTGGTTCCACCTTCTGGGGTACCCTGGTATTAGGTCCCCGACAGTAGCCCCCGAGCCTCCAGGTGATTCGGATAGAACTGCCTAGAGGGTGTTTTTCGATTTTGTTGGAGTCATTTTGCCAGAGGGTGCGCGCGAGCACACTCGATGGGTGTAGCCCTCGAGCCTCCAGGTGATTCAGATAGAACCGCCTGGGGGTTGTATCAGACCCTTCGCGGGTAAGGCTGAAGGACTTGGTTTTTTCGTCAACTGGATATTTTTTCGAGGGGGTCGTTGTATCCCGTTCACGGGGATCTCATTCAGGGCAGACCTAACTGAGGCTTGACCATGGATCGAGACCCCAGTAATGCTTGCGCCCTTGATTTCAGATCATTCGTGGACCCGCCCTCAGTTGGGCCGGCCGCCAAGCTTCTGCGCCCTAGGTGGGCCAAATAGAAAAAATCTTTGTGACCTGCCTTCCCCAGGTGGGAAGAGAGTCCAAATTCGTCTGGGGAAGGCAAACCGTCCACCATGATTTTCGATGGGAAAGGATAGGGACTGCGGGAGCGTGTCCCACGACGTGACGCGGCGGTACGTGTGGCAGGCCCAGAGATCGAGGCGGATGGTTGACCTTCTCGCGCCCGTCGCCCCTATAAAACCATGGGGTTCGCCCCCAAGGTTCCGTATTTTGCCCCCTTGCCTTTGCGTCTAAGACATCTGCCGCCAATCACCCTAGCCTCCTGCGCTCGCACCGCCACCGTCGACCGGCTTGCGTCCGTGTTGTAGCCGCCGTCAAGCTTGCGCCTGTCCTGTAGCCGCCATCGAGCTTGCGCCCACCTTCTCCCCAATCGCTTTAATGGAGTTGTGGGGCAGATCTAGCATCACCTCTCGGCGTTTGAAGGGCCTCGTCCGCCGTGGCCTTCTCCGTCCATTGTCCGCCGTCCAGGAGTGGCTGATACCTAGTGACGAGGCTGAGCCGGCGCCGCCCGAAGGGTATGTCGTATCTTTCTCCATCTTTCATGAGCGGGGATTTGTAGTGCCCGCGCATAGATTCCTTCGGGGGCTGCTAGATTACTATGAGGTGGAGCTGCAGCATCTTACTTCCAACGGGGTTCAACATATGGCAGTGTTTGTTGCCCTGTGTGAGGGTTTCCTGGGGATCGATCCCCATTTTGATCTGTGGCGGTATTTCTTTACCATCAGTTTGTCTAAGAGGAAGATTGGGGGGAAGGATGTGACCGTGCCGATGGGATGTGCCATTGTTCATCTGCGCCATACCCGGTCGAGGGGTTACCCGTTCATGCGTCTGGCGACGTCTAACAAGGGATGGCACTCGTAGTGGTTTTATGTCAGGGATGATGTGAGTGCCACCCTACCAAGGTACACTGGGCGCCTTATCGAAGAGGCTTCGGGGTCATGGGCCTGGGGCGTCTAGTCCAAAGACAAGAAACACCTTTCCGACCTTCTTTCCGCCCTCCAAGCTCTGAAGGAACGGGGCGTGAAGGGGACAGGAATTATCGGTGCCTATCATGCGAGGAGGGTGGCACCGCTGATGATGCGCACGCTTCCCCTGCACCAGATGATGCTAGGGATATCGTTCGAGGGGACGATGCTTGTTGACGAGGCGCTCCCTTTCTCGGAAGTGGTGCAGCGCATTAAGGAGGCGACGGAGCCGACGAAGGATTCCAAAGGCGGCGTCCTCGACATTGTGTATCCGGTGCCCGGACATCCCCCAATGCGGCCGGAACCTGGGTTCTTCGAATTTGTAAGCCTTCTTCTCCCGTGCTCTTTCTTTTCCCTGAATCTTCATCTTTTTTGATACTTGATTTTGCGACGTTGGGACCAGCCGGGGGGCTAGTCTTCAAAGACAGTCCGGTTCCACTGCCAAAGGACAAGGCCACGGCGGCGGCGAATCGCCTCGTGGCTGAGCGAGACAAGAAGGCAAGTGAGCAGATGAAGAAGGAGAGACGACTGAAGAAAGAAGCACGGGACCGGGGAGAGGACGTGAGCAGTGATGATGATGACGACGACGATGATGATGACGACGAGGTAGTCGTTGACATGGATTGGGGTGTCCTAGAGGACGAGGACACGCTGACAAGTGCCCACCCATCCGTGCAGGGACCCTTCCCGTTCCACGCGGAGGGAAGCGAGTCGGTGAGGTCGATGGAGGCCGGAGAGTCCACCACTTCGCATGGCGTGCCGGCTGAGGATCGATGGATGGGGGAAAGCGGGTCTGCCGCCGCCGACCCTGAGGTGATGGTCGAGAGGGGCGGCACCGGTGCCGCGCCCCATGAGATGATGGAGGGGAGCGGCTCTGGTGCCACGCCCCATGAGGTGAGGGAGATGAGCCCCCCTGCCTCGGAGCAGGGGGCAGGCTCGAAATGGTCCCGCCCAGATGAGTCGGGGCAGGGATCTGGGGGTCCATCCCCAAAACGCTTCCGCCGGCCGAGGGCGTCAGCGTAAGCTGCTGATTCCCCTATTTTCATCCTTTTTCCATTTCTATTTTGACCTAATGGCTATTACCTTTGTGGAGGTTCTTGCGGATGGGTCACCCCCTGGGGCTGGTGCCCAAAAAGAGCCTCACCATTCAGGCAGGACGGATGGCGCTGCCCGGTGTCGCCCCTAGTTCGGGCAGGAGCGGTGCCGATGTTGGGGCTACGTCGGCCGATCTGACGGCACCTGTGGTGGCACCCGTGCCCTCGGTGGTTGCCGAGCAAAGCCAGGCTCAGCCGGACGCCACCACGGTGGTGCTTGAGGGCGCAGTGTAGTCCATGCCACCAGGGGCCCAGGTGGATCCGCCTATGACGCTTGAAGCGGCCCAGGTGGAGGAGGGTCCGGTTGGAGGGTCCTCGAGCATGGCAGTGGTGTCACATAGGGTCAGGAGGGAGCAGCCCCGGCCCCTTTGTCAGGAGGAAGCCGCTCCCCCGTGCGGGGGGAGCCGCCGCTCCAGTGGATGGCCGCCCAGGATCCAACGTCGGCTCTTTTCTCGCCCGATGATCATGCCGAGAGCATGGAGCAGGAGGCTCTTGACGTTGGGATTTCGACCATGCTGGATGCCCTGGAGCAGGCCAGAGGAGCCCTGCGTGAAATCGTTGTTCCTACTACCCAGGTACTCGCTTGGTTTTCTTCTTTCTTCGCATGTTTTTGTGTTTTCGTATTTCTGATACCAGTCTTCTTCCTCTTCAGACTCTTGTTGCTCGTAGCCGAAATAAATCCCGATTCCTCCGCGAGCAGAAGGTGGAGTGGGATCGCCTTTCCGAGGAGGCTCAGCTGCGAGCAGATATGGCCGCACAGCTTGTTGCCGCCCAGGCGCGTGAGGACGCGGAGGAGGCCCACGGGACGCGGAGGAGATCGCCAGGCTCCGAAAGGAGCGAGACGGGCTACTGCAGAGGAATGCCGCGGCTAATGAGAAGGTTGGCGAGGTCCTGAAGGAGCTGGAGATGGAGCGGGACCTCAGACGGAAGGCCGAGAGTAGGGCCATGGCCCTTCAGCAGAAGGTGGACGAGGACATCGAGGTGGTCCGCTCCCTCCGAGCGGATCTCGGTGACGCGGTGAGCCGAAGGTTGAGCGCCAAAAACATCTCTGTCAAGCTGGAAAAGGAGCTTGCCCATGTACGAAGGACCCTTCAGACTGAGAGCGATGAGCACGATCGTCTGCAAGCTGCGGTCGGGGTGGTCATTGATGCCCTGAAGGTGGTGGAGCCGGTGGAGACCAGCCCGCTTGCGGCTCGTGCCGTAGGTATCACGGCTCGGGTGGGCTAGCTTGAGGAGAGTGCTTTTCACGCTGGGATCACCCAGGCCTTCACCGTCGCCCATGCTCATTACGAGAGGGAGATTAACCTGAAGGTGATGAGCGAAGGTTTCCCGCCTACCTATGAGGATGATGAGCTGGAGGCGATTGAGAAGGTGGTGGCTCCCCTTGCTAAAAACCTGGCGGATAATCTGAAAGAAATGGTTCTCCCTTTGCGGGAGTAGTTAGTCGAATAATTTTGAGCACAACTTATATGTAATCTGTGAACAAGTGTCGATATTTTCGAGTCTGGACGCAGTTTCGTGATTTTGCTTCGTAATTTTGTTTTGTTTGATTTTTTGCGATCTTACCAATCTGTTCCCCCAAATCTTGCTGCTGGTCTTGATGCGAGGAGATTGTTTCGAAAAAAGGAAGGGAGGTAGCCGTACCTTAACTAGCCCCCAAGTAAGGTTCGACCCCTTGCATTTGCTGGGGTTGGGTGTTACTGGAGACTGGAATCCCATTCCGTGGTTTTGTGACGGGGTCGGCGAAGTCCTTGGATGGCATTGCAATATTCCCCGCCCTGTCTTCCAATAGAATTCCCCAAATGGGGACTCTATGGGCTCAGCAAGGTAGGGCCTTCGAACCTGTGTCACTGTATTGAGCAGCTCGAGCCCCCGGGCCTTGTCAGGGTCTGATAGGGGTCGACCGTAATTTGCGTGTGACCCCGTCCTCGATTTTCGCAATCGGAGGGGCTGAGTAAACGACACTTGCCTCGATGGCTCGAGTATCGCACTCAATGAGCTCGCTAATGGGTACGTTCGTGTGGAATCCGGGTCCATCATTTGCTGATGGAGTCGGCAGAGCCCTTTGGTGGCACTCCACAACTTCTTAACCTGCCTCCCGACAGATGCCCGAGCCGTTCGATAGGCTCAGGTGGCCCGATGGCCTCTCCTAGATGGAGATTCTGTGGGTTTAGCTCGGGGTTAGAATCGAACGAGAAAAGGTTGAGCTGTCCCTGTTCGTTTCTGAGCGGGGTCGGGCAAGGCCACTGGGGCTCGTCTCAGTTATTTCTCCCTGGCTCTGTTCGGTACGAGGCGGCCTCGAGCCCTTCGCGGGCTGGCCTTCGAACCTCGGCCTGCTGTCACCTATATCGAATGAGGTGACGGCCGTTTCGTGACGCGACACGAAGTGTTGGGATGCAACGTTTTGCATATGTAATGTTTGAATGCATAATTTAATCGAAATAAAGGCGGGGTTGGTAACGTTACCTTGGTAGCATGAGTGGCGGAAAATCTCCTACCAGATGGGTTCGGGACCTGATGTTTGTGACGAGGTTTGTAGTAACCTGCATAAGAATCGCTATTCTTTGTTTTTTCGTATCTTGGTGGCGGTCCGAGCCATCAGATCGACTTGGGCCACCTAATAGCTTCTCCTTTGCGGGAGATTCTGTAGGTGGGCCCCTTCGAACCCTTCTTGAGAAGGCAGATGTCGAAGCCGGAGACGCGGGGGGCGTTGAGTATGATTTTTCTAGTGAACAGAAACACCGTACCTATCGAGGCGTAGGGTCTGCTAGTTCGTCTAGTTTTATTCAAAGTTTTATGCCCATATTTCGCGCCCCTGGTTTCAAGCGTACGGAGGGGTCGGGTGAGGAGGATGTCTAGACTGGTAGACATCCTCGGCAGCCCTCGAGTGATGTTCGTGTCCCTGCCGTTTGACGGGGTTGGAAGCTCGATAATGAATTTTAACGTGTAAACTAAGAAGGCAGAGATGCTTATCTTTCTTTGGACATTCGTTCATCGTTTGCTCCCCTTCACAGAGGTCGTATCGTCGGATCGTTCCGTGGTCCTGCATGGGGAGGCAAAGGGTCGTCTGCCCATGTGGGCGCCTTAATTGCCGCGTCCGGAGCGGGTCAGTGGCGGGCCATACCCAGGCAGTATCCCGTTTGACCGTGGGGCGCCTCGTCGACCGGGGCACGTCCCGTCAGTTCCGGCCCGTCCCCTTAGGGGTCTATTAGCATTGATTTTGCATTTAAGTAGGAGAAGGGAGAGAGTTTTTCGTCCCAACCTTTCGCCTTTCCTTAGCTGCAGCTCCTCCTCTTTAAATAGGGAGGTGGAGGGGAGTTCTCGCCCCATCTCTTATTCTACCTCTGAGCCGCTACCTCTCCTTCTTCCTTTCCGCCGGATACGTCCGTGCGTTGCGGCGGTTCCTGAGTGAGGAAGGGTAATGCTAGAGAGAGAGGGAAACTCACTGATCCGCTCGTGAATCCGGAGTGTGATGTTGAGCTGGAGGTCATCCAACGTAGATGAGGTGGTGCGGGCCGCCTTTGCCGGGAAGAGCTCGCTGCCACTGAAAGAGGAGAAGTACTGGAGGGTGCCGGACATCGTCAGCCTTGCCGTCGTTCGTTGTGGCCTCCCCACGGCAGGAGGCGCCTCCTGTTCAGGCGCCGTTGTCGGGGTTGCGGCTGATGATGATGGCGTAGTCCCCGGATGCCCCGGTGGAGGGGCACCATAGTTGCCGGCGTGGAGCTCGACATTGCAGGTGACGGTGCCTTCGAGGCCCCCGCGGAGCGGCGGGATGTCGCCGATGGAGAGCGTGGCGCGGTGGCCGCAGTAGATGAACTGGCCTGTGCACATGCCCCGAGCGTTGCCGATGGAGAGCGTGGCGCGGCGGCCGCAGTAGTACTTGTAGTAAAGCTAGGCAGAGACTGTAATTGAATAATTTTGTGGGGAAGCCCCTGAGTAAACAGTCCTCTGAATTTACAAGTATGTTAGTCCTTTTTGTGATGAAATCACTTTGTAAGTGGTGAATTTGTGCAAAAGATGAAAAAAAATTCATCTTTTGTTACGGCAAACGGCCCTTTAGCTTCCTCTTTTTGTAAAAAAGGTTTTTGTGCCCTCCGACCCTTCCCATGGTTTAAGCCGTAAGAAACTAGGAGTGCGGGTGAAATAATTCTGATCGCGCTGGTGAGCAAAGAGGTCGCAGCCGCTAGGGCATGGGTCTCCCGCAGTCCTACCAATTATAGTCAGAATTTATTCCCGAAATCTTTGTCCTTACGACTTGTTTACAAGAAGAACGGAAAACTTAGAGAACGTTTGTAAATATAACACATGAAGTTTTTGCAAGCGTACTACTTGTATTACTTATGTCAGCCCCCGAGTGAGGTCTGACCCCTCGCGTTTTGTAGGGGTCGGAAGTCACTAAGGATCGAGGTTTTGTAATGACAAAAACTGATAAGGAGGAGTATGCGCTTATTTAAGGGTAAAAACGACGTAGCTGCTGAATGTTCCAGGCGTTGTTGAAGACCTCGCCATTGATGGTTTTCAACCTATAGGCGCCCGGGCGAAGTACTTCTACGACGACGTAGGGCCCCTCCCAGGGCGGTGAGAGTTTGTGGTGGTCCTTGTTGCTCTGCACAAGGCGGAGGATGAGGTCCCCGACGTTGAAGGATCGACCCCATACCCGTCGGCTGTGGTACCGTCGCAATGCCTGCTGGTACTTAGCTGAACGGAGGAGGGCGATGTCGCGAGCTTCATCTAGCTGGTCCATGGCGTCTTGGTGGGATGCCTTGGCCCCCTTTTCGTCGTATGCTCTGATTCTTGGTGCTCCATAGTGAAGGTCCATTGGGAGAACGGCATCGGAACCGTAGACCATGAAGAAGGGTGTGTAGCCAGTGGCTCAGCTAGGAGTTGTCCTCAGGCTCCAGAGTACGTCAGGAAGCTCAACGAGCCAGCGCGCGCCGAACTTGTTCAACCGGTTGAAAATTCTTGGCTTAAGGCCTTGCAGGAGCATGCCGTTTGCACGCTCGACCTGCCCGTTCGTTCGGGGGAGCGCGGCGGCCGCCTAATCGATCCGGATGTGTTGTTCATGGCATGAATCAAATGAATTTCCTGCTGGTGAACTGCGTGCCATTGTCTGTGATGATGGAGTTCGGTACTCCAAAGCGATGGATGATGTTGAGGAAGAATAGCACAGCTTGCTCGGATTTGATCGTCGATATTGGTCAAGCTTCAATCCATTTTGTAAACTTGTCTACGGTGACAAACAGGTGGGTGAAGCCCCCATGCGCCTTTTTGAGTGGCCCAACTAGGTCGAGCCCCCAGACCACGAAGGGCCACGTGATGGGGATCATCTGGAGTGCCTACACCGGGAGGTGAGTTTGCCGAGCGTAGTACTGACACCCTTCGCAGGTGCGTACAATTTGCTCGGCATTGGCTACGGCGGTGGGCCAGTAGAAGCCTTGTCGGAATGCATTCCCAACCAAGGTTCTTGGTGCGGCATGATGACCGCAGATTCCACTGTGGATGTCACCCAGCAAGAGTTTTCCCTGTTCGCTAGGGATACAGAGTTGCAGAATCCCGATGTGACTCCGTTTGTAGAGTTCGCCTTCTACAAGAACGAAGTACTTGGCGCGTCATGCGAGCCGTTGGGCTTCCGTTTTGTCTACCGGTAGTATGTCATGGAGGAGGTAGTCGAGGTAAAGCGTTCTCCAGTCGTCGGGCGGGTCAAAGTGTGTCGCTGGGTCCTCTTCAAGCTCTATGACCTCGGCGTCGGGTGGAGCAGTTGGCGGATTGGCCCCTGGGGTCGGACTAGATGGGCTATCACCGGCCTGTTCTGACCCCGTGTAGCGTACCGAGGGTTTGTGTTGATCGCTGGCGAAGACGCCTGCTGGGACTGGCTCTCGGCCGGATGCTGCTTTCGCAAGCATGTCGGCTGCTTCGTTGAGGCGCCTTGGGATGTGATTGAGCTCGAGGCCGTCGAATCTGTCCTCCAGCCGTTGGACTTCTTGGCAGTATGCCTCCATCTTGGCGTCGTGGCAGCTCGACTCCTTCATGACCTGGTTGACGACCAGCTGGGAGTCGCCTCTGACGTCGAGACGTCGGATGCCTAGCTCGATAGCGATTCATAGGCTGTTGATGAGCGCTTCGTACTCTGTGATATTGTTTGATGAGGGAAAATGGAGCCAAACCATGTACCTCATGCGGACCCTGAGGGGAGATATGAAGACTAGTCCCACGCCGGCGCCCTTCTTCATCAGCGATCCATCGAAGTACATCGTCCAGTGCTCTTGATTGGTGATTGTTGGTGGCATCTGGACCTCGGTCCACTCTGCGATGAAGTCAGCCAGCACCTAGGATTTGATCGCTGTTCGGGGGGCATAAGTAATGCCCTGATCCATTAGCTCGAGCGCCCACTTTGCGGTTCTTGCTGTAGCATCCTGGCTACGGACGATCTCGCCGAGAGGGAAAGACGTCACGACTGTCACAGGGTGTGACTCAAAGTAATGGCGTAGCTTTCTCTTGGTGATGAGGACTGTGTAGAGGAGTTTCTGGATTTGGGGGTAACTGGTTTTGGAGTTGGATAGCACCTCGCTGATGAAGTACACAGGTCACTGTACCTTGAAGGCGTGCCCCTCTTCCTCTCGCTCTTCCACTAAGGCGGAGCTGACCACTTGTGTGGTGGCCGATATATACAGCAGGAGGGATTCTCCGTTGCACGGAGGGACTAGGACCGGTGGTTTAGTTAGAAATTGTTTAACCATGTCAAGCGCCTCCTGAGCCTCGGCTGTCCACTCAAAGTGGTCGGATTTCTTAAGGAGTCGATAAAGGGGAAGTCCTCGTTCACCGAGGCACGAAATGAATCGGCTGAGGGCGGCAAGGCATCCTGTGATTCGCTGAACCCCGTTTATGTTTTGGATTGGGCCCATTCTGTGATGGCTGAGATTTTCTCCGGGTTGGCTTCGATGCCGCGCTCGGAGACAATAAAGCCGAGCAGCATGCCCCTCAGGACCCCGAAAACACACTTTTCGGGATTGAGTTTGATGCTGTTTGCCCGGAGTTTCGCAAAGGTTTGTTCAAGGTCGGCGACAAGGTGTTCGGCCCGCTTGGATTTAACTACGTTGTCGTCGACGTAGGCCTCAACGGTCCACCCGATGAGGTCCCCGAAGCAGTTGAGCATACAGCGCTGGTAAGTTACCCCAGCATTCTTTAGACCGAACGGCATTGAAACGTAGCAGAACGATCTAAAGGGGGTGATAAAAGACGTCGCGAGCTGGTCGGACTCTTTCATCACGATCTGGTGGTAGCCGGAGTATGCGTCAAGGAAGCAGAGGGTTTCGCACCCTGAGGTGGAATCAACTATTTGGTCAATGCGTGGTAAAGGAAACAGATCCTTTGGGCACGCCTTGTTGAGGCCCGTGTAGTCGACACACATCCTCCATTTCCCGTTCTTCTTTCGTACAAGAATGGGATTTGCTAGCCACTCTGGGTGGGATACTTCCCTGATGAACCCAGCGGCCAACAGTTTTGCTATTTCTTCGCCGATGGCCTTGCGTTTTTTTTCGTCGAAGTGGCATAGGTGCTATTTTACCAGCTTGGAGTCTAGGTGGATTTTTAAAGTATGCTCGGTGACCTCCCTCAGGATGCCTGGCATATCCGAGGGTTTCCACGTAAAGATGTCTTTGTTATCGCGGAGGAAGTCGACGAGCACGCTTTCCTATTTGGAAGAGAGCGAAGTACCAATACGTACCCTCTTAGCCTCGGAGCTAGTGGGGTCCACGTGGACCTCCTTGGAGCCCTTTGCTGGTTTGAATGACCCGATTGTTGTTTTGGCGTCGGGCGTTTTTTTGGCAACCTCCTCCCTGAGGGTGGCGATTTCTTTGGTGGCGACGACTGCGGAGGCGTGATCGCAGCATTCAACTTCACACTCGTAAGTGCGCTGGAAGGAGGTGTCGATGGTGATGACCCCGTGGGGGCCCGGCATCTTCAGCTTAAGGTACGTATAGTTGGGGACGGCCATGAACTTCGCGTAACATGGTCGTCCCAGGATGGAGTGAAAAGTTAGAGGGAACCCCACTATGTCAAAGGTGAGGGTCTCAGTCCTGTAATTGGACTGATCCCCGAAAGTGATGGGCAGATCGATCTGCCCCAGTGGCATGGCCTGCCTACCAGGTACGACGCCATGGAAAGGTGTTTGGATGGGATGGAGGTTCGTTCGATCGATGCCCATCTCGTTGAGCGTTTTGGCGTACATGATGTTGAGGCCGCTGCCTCCGTCCATCAGTACCTTTGTGAGCCATTTTGGGCTGACGATCGGGTCGACGACAAGCGGGTGCCTTCCTGGGTGTGGGACGACGCCCGGGTGGTCGGCCCGGTTGAAGGTTATGGCGGATTCTGACCATCGGAGGAAGGCAGGCGTGGCCGGTTCGGCCGTATAGACATCACGGCGTGTGACCTTTTGGCGGCGTTTGGAGTCGTAGGCCGCTAATCCTCCGAAGATCATGAGGGCACCATTTGGAGTCGGGAAAGTGTCATCCTTCTCCTCGACGTCGTCTGTCCTGGGGGCAGGTTCCTTCCCCTGCTCCCCTTTGTTGAGGCCCCCGGACAAGTATTTGCGCATGAGGCCACATTCCTTGTATAAATGTTTGGCCAGGAAAGCATGGTTTGGGCATTGCCCCTCGAGCATTTTTTCAAAGTGGTTCGGAGTGGCTTTCACGAGCTTCCGTCCACCTTTATGGTCGGCAGCGGCCACGAGCGAGTTGTCACACCGTTGCTTCTTATTCTTTCTCTTGGCGGGATGGTCGGAGGCGCCTTCGTCAGCGGCCTCGTCCTGCCTTGCCTTGCCGTTAGTGCGGTCGAAGATGGCTCCGACCGCCTCCTCTCCTGAGGCGTGGCTGGTGGCGATGTCTAGGAGTTCCTTGGTGGTCCACGGGCCCCTACGTCCTAGCTTGTGGACTAGGGATTCGTAGGTTGTCCCGGATAGGAAGGCTCCTATCACTTCGGCGTCAGCAATGTTAGGGAGCTCGTTGCACTGCTGGGAGAAGCGCCGAATGTACCCGCGGAGGGTTTAATCAGCCTTCTAGCGGCAGTTCTTGAGGTCCATGGGTTTCCAGGGCATTTATACGTGCCCTGGAAGTTACCCACAAAGATCTCCATGAGATCCGCCCAACTCTGAATGGCGTTGGACGGTAGGTGCTCCAACCACGCTCGTGCCGAATCGGCCAAGAATAGCGGAAGATTGCGAATAATGAAATTGTCATCACTCGCACCACTGGCTTAGCAGGCAAGCCGATAGTCTTCAAGCCAAAGCCCAGTGTTCGATTCTCCAGAATATTTTAGGATATTGGTGGGCGGTCGGTACCTCAGGGGGAACGCAGCGTTGAGGATGTGTCGGCCGAAGGCCCAAGGGCCTGGCAGGCTAGGACTCGGGCTCCGGTCCTCGCCGCTATCGTAGCGTCTGCCGCGTCGAGGATGATAGCCGCGATGGGCTTCTTCTCTTTTGTCACCGTGGGTGCACCTGCGGGCGTCGATGGTGCTGCGCATGTCACGGCTGTGGCTGAAACATTGATGTACCTGGATAGCGGAGCGCTGTCTGTTGCCTGGCGGCGTCAAGTGAACGGACGCGTCCTTGGTGGGACGTACCAAGGGCGTGCGCTGGCTGGTGTCGGGTTCACGTCGTCGAGACAACGAGCTTTCCGCCTGCTGTGCCGCCGCACGCTCGAGCAACGTGCGAATTCCTCGGACGTCGTGGCCTCCGGAAGGCCGTGCAGCAAGGCCATCGCTGCGGCGATGTTCTGGCTTGCCTGAGTGAAGTGAGGGAGAGTCCCATCATCGGTGAGGATCCTCTGATGCACATCACGGGCCAAGGTGAGTGCGTGCCCACCGTCTTCGCGACGCTTGATCTCCTCCTCGATGTTTCGGTATTCCCGGACAAGCTGTTGCCCGGCGTCATCGATCTCTAGCTTTTGTGCTCTTAGCTGCTCCATCCTTACGTGAGATGGAGCCGCTATCTCCGCCTTGATCCTGGCATCGGGGTTGCCTGTTGGGGTTGTTTCTTCTCCGGAGATGCTTTGGACGTGTCCCTCGGGGGTTTGCATCATGAAGCATTCCCGGGAAGGGTGATGGCTCCCCTTGCTGGAGTCAGAGCTGGAGGACAACTCTGGTTCTTCCGCGAGGAGCCCATAGAGTGTCTCCGGATCGTGTTCGACTACCCCCACGAACTCGCTGTCCGTAGGTGGCTGAACCATGCATAGTGACAGAAGGTGGCCGGCGGTCGCCGCGGCGTTGCAGAGAACGAATGGAAGCGCTATCGGGGCGCTTCGTACGGGGCCTTCTGGAAATAGGGTGATGCTGCACGGGGGCTCCTTGGATAACTGGGGTCCAAGGGAGTCGCCCCGTGGGCCCTGAAGCCTCAGATGGCTGAGGTTGATGGAAGGGAGAGACTGTGCAGCCGTGTGGGTTAGCGCCAGTTCTCCTCCTAGTGTGACGATGAAATCTAGGTCACCGAAATGCACATGTGCGCCCGGGGCCTAGCTAATTGCTTGGGTGGCCATCCGAGGCCTGATTTGGAACGCGCAAGCCCCCTACCTGGCGTGCCAACTGTCGATGTTTCATACAAGCACCGGCAAGTAAATTTATAGTAATGCGCGTTAGGCTCGGATGGTGCGCTAAAGGACACAAGATTTATACTAGTTCGGGCTGAATATCCCTACGTCCAGTTTGTTGCTGCTCGTGTTATTAGCACCGTGAATGGTTCGTAGTAGGGGATACAAACGATCGAGACAGGGACAGGTCCCAAGTCTCTGATGGAAGGGTCAAAAAGGAAGCCAAGAACTTGGTAGCAGCTTGACTATGTGTGTGTGTTGTGTTGTTTTTCGGTTCCCCCCTTGCTGGAGGAAGCGCATCCCCTTTTATAGATGAAGGGGACGGCTTTACAAAGGTCCGGGCTTAGGCTCCGTGCTCTACCTAGCCTTGTGGCTTACTTCTACCCAGCCTCGTTACCCATTCTGATGGGTGCGAAAGGATGATAAGCGCCTACAATACTATCGATGCTTCTGCAGAATGTCAGGATGGTTACAGAATAGTGCCCTGAGCAGGGTATGGGCTGGAGTATAGTGGTTTTGACTTATGAACCTTGCCCAGCCTTGCTCCGCATGCCTTCTGGCTCCTATGAGTCTCGGTCGAAGGGACGCGGAGTCGAGGTTTGGAGTAGCGCTGTGGGCAAGGTCCTTGGATTTGGTGGACCCGAGGGGTCAGGAAGCGGGCGCCGCTCCCTTGGGTCCATAATGTGGTGATGGCATGTCTATCATTCGTGGAGATCACAAATCCTTTTCTAGAGTGTAGTGGTTGTCGTGTATCTTCATCGGGTTCCGTGTCCCAGAGCTGAAGGCGGCGCCTACAACTCTACAGGGCGAGGAGTACGCGCCTGTAATACCTTTTGGGCTCTGCGGCACCCGGGAGGGTCTAAAGCACCTGTCCAGTCATTCCCTGGCAGTACCTTTCCTATCAGGGCGTAGGGTATGGTGCTTGAAGCCGTGGTTGACCCGAACGTCTTGTCTTGCTCTGTACGCATCATCATGAGGGAACGGGAGAGAAGTTATCAGGTAAGATAAAACCAGCCTTTGGACATCGAACGGGGCGAGGTTCGTCCTTGGTTGTCGGGCGAGGCGGAGCCCAGTCCTTATCCCTTGGGCGTGACCGAGCCCACCCCTCGGGGGTCGGGCGAGGCGGAGTGTATCCCTCAGCCCTCGGGCGAGGCGGAGACTAGCCTTCAGCCCTCGGGCGAGGCGGGGCTGGTCCAAAGGCGTCGGGCGAGACGGAGGCCAGCCTTTTGCCCTCGGGCGAGGCGGGGCTGGCCCAAAGGCATCGGGCGAGACGGAACCTAACTTTCATCATTCGGGCAAGGAATGCAGCGGCGCCCTTGTCCGTCCAGAAGTTTTTAACGTTCGATGGTTATTGGTTCCACCTTCTGGGGTACCCTGGTATTAGGTCCCCGACAGTAAGAATCATTTAGCGTACAGGAAGTGAGTGTGCGTTGTGCCAAAAATTATATGTGAATGCCACTATATTCCGTCTTGAGCGAACGAATAGGTCGATCCATGCATCATGAAAAGAGAATCTTGCTTAAACTAAGCTCCCCTACACGTATAATTTTGGGTAGTAAATTGATAGGATAATAAATAAAGAGAAATGCTTTAACTCTTAAGGAAAAGTTCTTGCTTGTAACCATTTATTGGGCCTTATCATCTCTCTAGCCGTTTGTTTCTAAGTATGGAGGCCTGGTCCCTAACGGTAGATTCCTATCTGTTTACAAATGACCCTGAGGCCTGGTCGTGGGAGCATAAGTGCTGGGACGGGCCGTGGTCTTGGTGAAGACCAAGGCAAAAATGGTTGTGGCGATGATCATGGCAATGCCAACGGGGAGCACCACAAGGCCCCACTCCTTGGTCCTCTTCCTCTACCACATACACCAGCTCCAATGACCCATGCGGAGATGATGGCCGAGATGTTGGCTGCTCATCATGAGTCAGCCCGTGCCTTGGAGATGCTGGCATAGGCTATTGGTGGCTTCACCCGTGGAGGCCCCGGTGGCAATGGCGAGAACGGGGGTGGTGCCCGCAGTCCCAAGATGCCCTGTTCCTATTAGGACTTCTTGGGGACACACCTACCCACTTTCACACCGACTGCTGAGCCTCTGGACGCGGAGCATTGGCTTCGTATTCTAGAGCAGAAGTTTCAGCTGCTCAATGTGACTGACGAGCAGAAGGTGCGCTTTGCCGCACAGCAGCTTCTGGGATCAGCCAGTGCTTGGTGGGACACTTTTAATGCCATGCAACCTGTGGACCACCATGTGACTTGGCGGGAGTTTACCACTGCTTTCGTCAGTACTATATTCCTGCTGGTTTGCTGAATAGGAAGTTGTCCGAGTTTGTAGAGCTAAAGCAAGGAAACATGACTGTGATGGAATAGGTGAACAAGTTCAACCATCTTGCACATTATGCTAGGACTCATGTGGATACTGATAAGAAAAAGATGGACCATTTCAATCACGGTCCCTCTTGCATCTTGCAAGAGAAGATGTATACAGGGGTCTATCAGACCTTTGGTGCTTTGATGAATGCTGCCATTGCTATGGAGGGACTTCAGCATGACCCTCAGGCTGAGTGGAATAGCAAGAGGGTGATCACTGGGTCTTCTAGTCACCCATAGTCTTAGAAGGTATAGGTTGTGAGGATGGTGTCCTATTGATGAGGACATGACACCCATGCATACGACCATGTTTGGCACATGGTATGGAGGGGTAGGAGGTCAGCAAGGGTGTCCAAGTCAAGAAGGAGGCCCGAGGCTAATTCGGTTCGAGTCCCCGAGGTGGAGGCCCAAAGCAACTCAAGTTTGAGCCCGTCTCGGAGTCCAGGAGCAGCATGTACTAAAAACGACGCCCAGGTCGCATATGGTGTCTGTTTTGGACGTTCTTTATATGGATGGAAAGATAATTTCATTGAGCTTCCAATGGTAATGGTCCCACCTTAAAATTCGATCAGAGTCAATGGGAATCGTCAAAAAAGTGGACGTCCAACAGAAACCGGAGGCCCGGTCCAACATGATTTCGAGTCTTCCTCGGCCTCCAGGACCAGTCTGCCTTAAACTGGTCACCCAGGGCGCATCCGAACTCCATTTTCAATGATCCACATATGTTTGGAAAGATAATTTGACAAGGAAGCCAATCCAAGTGGTCTCACATCGAAAGCCCTTTAGAATCAATGGTAATCATTGAAACAATTTAGCATCCAGAATCTGCCAGGGTGCTGCGACACCGTCTTTTGGTCCGTTGGACCGTGTATCGTGTTTGGGCCCATTAGGGGGCGCGTCCAGGGTAGGCGATGACCCTAAGACCTTTATAATCATATGCTGCCGCTGTCATTATGTTTTGGGTTTTTCTTAGATTAATCTGTCAAAAACAGTTTCGCCGTTCATCGGTTTGTGAGACCCAACTTCGTGAGATTAATCATTCATCTGCAATTTGGTTGCTTTCTTTCTTATTCTTGCTTGTGTTCTTCGTTCCGCAGGCAGGGATTAGCCTTCTTGGCAAGGTCAACTGGATCCATGTCTTGGTTGATAACCAGAGGAGTTGTGGTGCTAAGATTGCAGGGTTTGATCTTTCGATCTGAAGCTGGATCGGTGTGTCATTCTCCGCCACAACGATAGTTACCTCTACCTGACGGAAGATCGGGATCCCCGTCCCCATTAAGTGATAATCAGAGCTTCAGGTATTACCATTAGGTTTATCATTACCCTAGTTTTGTTTTGTCTTTCTCCTATAAATCCCAAAAATTTCCCCACAAAAATATTTGTGTTAATCTTTGTTTTCTCCCTATTCTATCACCTATTGTGTCGTTGCAAAATTTTAATTTGCCTCTGGTTTCTGTTGGATGTCCAATTTTTTGACGATTCCCATTGACTATGATCGAATTTTAAGGTGGGACCGGTGCCATTGGAAGCTCAATGAAATTATCTTTCCATCCATATAAAGAACGCCCAAAACGGACACCGTATGTGACCTGGGCGTCATTTTTAGTACGTGCTGCTCCTGGACTCCGAGACGGGCTCGAACTTGAGTTGCTATGGGCCTCCACCTCGGGGACTCGAACCGAATTAGCCTCGGGCCTCCTTCTTGACTTGGACACCCTTGCTGGCCTCCTACCCCTCCAGACCATGCACCAAACATGGTCGTATGCATGGGTGTCATGTCCTCATCAGGTTGTCTAGCTATTTTTGTGAAGAAGGACAACACTCTTCGGATGTGTGTGGATTATCACCCTCTCAACATGGTAACCATTAAGAACAAGTATCCTTTACCTCGTATTGATACCTTGTTCGATCAGTTGGTTGGTGCCAAGGTGTTTTCAAAGATTGATCTTCATTCTAGGTACCAACAAATTAAGATCCGGTCATAAGATATACCAAAGACAGCTTTCTCTATTAGGTATGGGCTCTATGAGTACCTAGTCCTGTCTTTTGGTCTCACCAATGCTCCTGCATTCTTCATGTATCTCATGAATTCAGTCTTCATGCCGGAGTTAGATAAGTTTGTAGTGGTGTTCATTGATGACATATTGATATATTCTAAGAACAATGAAGAGCATGAACAACATATTCGCATAGTCCTGACTTGATTGTAGGAACACAAGCTATATGCCAAATTCAGCAAGTGCGAGTTTTCATTGGATCGAGTACAGTTCTTGGGACATGTCTTGACACCTAAAGCCATCTCTGTGGATCCTGGCAAGGTGCAGGATGTGTTAAATTGGAAATCTCCAAAGTCAGTGCATCAGATTCGTCAGTTCCTTGGTCTTGCTGGTTATTATCAACACTTCATCCCTGAGTTCTCCAAAATAGCTCAACCAATAATCAAGTTGCTCCAAAAGGATGTCAAGTTTGTATGAAGTCTGGCTTGTGAAGAAGCTTTCCAAGCCCTGAAGAAGTTTCTTACCTCTGCTCTTGTTCTTGCCCAAACCAGATACTGATAGGCCGTTTGATGTGTATTGTAATGCCTCTAGGACTGGACTGGGATGTGTGCTTATGCATGGTGGACGTGTGATCGCTTATGCTTCACGTTAGCTGAAAAACCACGAGTTGAATCATCCCACAAATGATTTAGAGTTGGCTGCAGTTGTGCATGCTACAAAAATTTAGAGACATTACCTATTGTGAAATAAAGTGCATATCTACATGGATCACAAGAGTCTCAAATATATTTTCACTCAATCCGAGCTGAACATGAGACAACGGAGGTGGCTTGATTTAATCAAAGATTATAACTTAGGAGTTCATTATCACCCTGGAAAAGCTAATGTGGTAGCTGATGCCTTAAGTCGGAAGTCGCATCAAGTTGATGAAGAATCTTTATCACTCATCCATTCTAAAGTGTTAGCCCACATTGCTCTAGTCTCGGATTTACTTGAGCAAATTATTATAGAGCAAGGGCAACATGCTTCGGGAATTCTGAATATCAAGAAGTTAGTTGCCAAAGGGCGTGGTCCTCATTTCAGTATTGGTGATCAAGGTGTGGTGAAGTTCAAGAACCGACTGGTGGTTCCCTCAAGTGATGAGCTTAGGAGAAAAATTTTGGATGAAGCCCATGACTCCAAATTATCCATTCATCCGGAAAGTAACAAGATGTATCATGATTTGCGTCACATGTATTGGTGGCTAAATATGAAATAGGATATTACCAAATACATCTCAGAATGTGTCATTTGAGGAAGGGTTAAGGCAGACCATATGCATACACCTAGATTTCTATAGCCCTTGCCTATCCCTGTTTGGAAATTGGAGGATATTTCCATGGACTTTGTTGTGGGTTTGCCCCGCACGACAAAGGGGTATGACTCTATTTTGGTCATCGTGGATTGCCTCACCAAGTCCGCTCATTTCCTTCGGGTAGATACAAGGTATTCAGCCAAGTTGTATTTTGATCAAGTTGTGACCCTACATGGAGTTCCTCTTACCATCATTTCCGATAGAGGGTTAGTCTTTGTCTCTCGTTTCTAGGAGCAACTCTAGAAATGTATTGGTACTCGTCTCCTCAGAAGTTCAACTTATCACCTACAAAGTGGTAGTCAGACAGAAAGGGTCAATCAATTACTTGAAGACATGTTGAGTGCTTGTGCCATTTCTTATCCACAAAAATAGGATGAAGGCTTGACTTTAGCTGAGTTTTCCTGTAACAATAGCTATCAAGAGAGCATTCGAATGGCACCTTTTGAGGCTTTGTATGGCAAGAAATATAGGACACCTCCTAACTAGGTTGAAGTGGGTGACCGTGTCGATGAAATATGGTCGGCAGTCTACCTAGGGGTATACCCAAGGTAGTAGATTGTTGGCAGACAGATGCGCAAGTCACAAACAAGATGGTGACGCAGGTCAGGCATGAGGTTTTATCCAGGTTCGGCCGCCAAGAAGGCGTAATACCTACATCCAGCGTCTGATTGTATTGCTGTATGTCAATGAGAGATGTCTTTTAGAGGGGTCCCCTGCCCGACTTATATAGTCCGGGGGACAGGGTTACAGATCTGGAGACTATTCCTAGCCAGTTACAATTGCCATAGGTGGCCGGATAAGGATTCCTATTCTAACCGACCAGGATCTTACTTGATGGCCAAATCTGTCTTGACTCCTTGCACGGGACTCCGAACAGGTTGACCGGGCCGCGCGTCATCTTTTGGTGGACCGGACCCTTTGATCTGGGCCAGCCCAAGCCTAGCCGTAAGGGTATAGGGGTTAATACCCCCACAGCTAGTCCCCGAGCACCATGTATTATGCTGCGACACACCATTTTAACCTTCTCCAAACAGTGAGGCTTGAGTTCTTGACATCTCTGACCACTGTTGTCACCGGAGAAGTAGGTTGTCCGAAGAATGTATGGTGCTCTTAAGAAAAAAGAAAAAGATTTCCGTCCTGGTAAGTGTGCCCACTTGTATTTCTGAAAAGAAATGTAAGTGCGTCTTGAAGCATAGTGTCCTTGATCACCAGAGGCGTAGGGGTCGAAAAACAAACACATTCACCGCAAGGTGAAGTGTGCCCACTTAGTCCCCGAGCCTGGTAGTAGGTGACGCAGGCACGTGGAGCCAGGGTCTGAAAAGAATTCTCTGTCAAGTCGAAAATCCAATCATAATATAAGCCATACGAGATGCACCGGCAGGTGCATCGTACCGATGTAGTCCCTGAGCTTGCTGGAAGGCAAAGTATAAGCCCTGTAGCAAGGTTTAAATAAATGTCTCTCAACTGTATGTGAGTACAAATCACATGTAGCCGAGGAGAGCGATCTCCGAGCAGTGGTCGGGACAGTTCCCAAGCACAATAATAATCCTGACAACCAGTCAAAGCATAGGGGTCGATTAAATAAACACATTCACCGCAAGGTGAAGTGTGCCCACTTAGTCCCTGAGCCTGGTAGTAGGTGACGCAGGCACGTGGTGCCAGGGTCTAAAAAGAATTTACACTGAAGTTAGGAATCCAGTCATCGTACAATCAATACGGGATGCACCGGCAGGTGCATCGTACCGATCTATCCCCCGAGCATACTGGAAAGGCGAAGTAGAAACCTTGCAGCAAGGTCAAAATAAATGTCTCTCAACTGTATGTGAGTGCAAATCACATGTAGCCGAGGAGAACAATCATCGAGCATTCTTCAGAACTGTCCCCGAGCACGGTAGTGGTCTGGACCATCCCTGAGCACGAGTAGTGGTCTGGACCATCCCTGAGCACAATAGTGGTTGGAGCAGTCCCCGAGCACGGTAGTAGTCGGAGCAGTCCCCAAGAACGGTAGTGGTCGGAGCAGTCCCCGAGCACAAGTATTGCAGCAAAGAAACAAATGTCGCTTGTACTTATTACTTGGTGTATTTATGCATCTTCTTACTCTGTCAAGTCAAATCTGACACGTCTGGTATAGCGCGTCATACTGCCCTCTTGTCCTTTCAAGCAAAGAGTCGCCTGGCACCTGTAAGGAGGTGCGTCAGTGTGGGCCCTCTCACACTAGCAACGAAGAGGCGCGTACACTGGTAACAAAGGGGCGTGTATATTGGCATAGATCTCGAGGTTGTGAAAACAACCTTCTGCGGCGCGTGCGCACGTCTCCCAAGAATCTCGGGCAGTCGAAACGGCAGAACTCTTGGTTATTTATAATATAGAACTGGTAAGTTACTTTTTACCGATCCCCATTACCATTCGCCGCCGTAGCCTTCTTCTTCCTCTTGCCAACCCTAATACCTCCGAAATCATCACCAATCACCCCTCCACCATATCCACCTCCATCAACAAGGGCGGATTCATGGCGAAAAGTGACGCCCAGAAGAAAGCCAGAGTCATGGCGAAGGAGTGGTGGAAGTCAAGAAGCAACGAATAGACCATCGAAGATCTCGTCATCATGGGAGTACTCCACAACAAGGCACTCGCAGGATGGCGCGCGCCGGAAGGAGAAAGGTACCCCGATCCACAACCAGGTGAGATTGTGGTTTTCGAATATTTCTTCAAGCGGGGTTTTGGGGTTCCCGTGCACCCTTTCCTTCAGGGGCTCTGTTTGTATTATGAGATTGGGGTTTGCAATCTGCATCCCAACTCGATTCTTCTTGTCTCCACCTTCATTCATCTTTGCGAAGCATATGGTGGCTTCCAGCCCCATTTCGACTTCTTTTGCCATCTTTTCTGTCTGCGGAAAAAAGGAAGCGGTGGCTCAAAGATAGCCGGAGGTGTGTACCTTAATCTGCGTGACGGGATGAAAGCCTAGTACTTGCACTACCCTTGGAACACATCACTAGATGAATGGTACAAGAAGTGGTTCTACATCCGCGAAGAGCCGAGCACAATCACACTATGCGATGTGGGATTCTTTTCGAAGAAGAAGAACAGCTGGTCGGAAAAACCCAAGCACCTGGAACAGATCCAAGAACTACTTGGGATGATCCCGTGGAGGAAACTGGATGGTCCGAGCGTGGTCAGAAACTTCATCAGCCGAAGGATCCAGCCCTGCCAGAGGAGGGTACATCCTGGCTACGAGTACCAGGGTAGCGCAGACCCAACGAGGACCAGGCAAGAGGCGCTTGACAAGACCGAAGTCAAAGCCAGAATTGGAGAGCTATTTAACTTAGCTGATCCAAATTATGTGAGATTGAGCGACATCGAGCACGCTTTCAAGCTCGCCCGACCTCCCCCAAAGGTAAATCATTCTGCCTTGTACCCGTAGTCTTATGCTGTAACAAAAACTTACTGTGTTATCTCCTTTATGTTTCCTAGATTAATGGTAGAGATAGAGCAACAGTGTTCGTGTCTCCACCCCCTGGTGTAGATTGGCCACAAGTTGTCGGCCCAACCGCGCAGACCAGCACCGGCATCGAAGACGTCGACTGGGCCGTGCTCAGAGTTGGGGAGGAGGCAACGGCCAGAGCTTCCAGGAAGCGGCCAGCAGCCAGCAAGCGTCGTCAGGTGATCTTCACATTGTCAGACGATGAAACAGAGGATGCGGACATCTGTCGACTCATCCCTAGAAAGAGGAGGAGGCAACAGGAGCTGATGGATCAAAGTGGCTCCTCTGTGCCAGTGGGACCCACATCGCCAACCACTGAAGTACAGAGGACAAGCGGCAAAGGGGTCGAGCATCCAGCCCCGGTGCCGGTGCTGGTCGTAGAGGGAAACCAGGTGACACCCGTAGAGCACGCGGAGCAAGCACGACCGAAGAGATGCGCCTTCGCCTCATCATTCCGCGCTTCCTAGCTGTAAGTATTTGTAACCTTGATGTAAGCTTACAATTGAATAGTGTCGTCTTCTGAACTTATCTCGGATATATCAGGTCGGCGTCCACCGAAAATCCGAACCAACTAGCCGGGTGCAGCATGACTCCGCCAGCAATGTCAGAGAAAACTGCCCAGCAGCCGGCTATGGAGGAAGCTATAGCAGAAAGTCCGCCAGAGCCTCAGCAGACGAGCGGCCAGACAATGGTCCCCGAGCAGGTGGTTGAGGGGAGAGCCGAGCCAAATACAGGTGCTCCGAGCACTAACCCTACTGAGGGTGACACGTCAGCGCCAAGGATAACAGGCCAAACAGAAGAGCAGCAGCCGGAGGTGGCACAGAGCGCATCTGCTGATGCTACTGCCCGTGGGAAGGCCATAGTGATCGCAGAGGCTGCAAACTCCGGATCAGCACCGCTACCTGAACACGAAGCCGAAGAGGACGAAGTAGAGGAGGTCCTGGGCCGTCCCCAAGACAAACGACAACATGTATATGTGTCACGCTGGCGGAACGACCAATGGGTTGTTCATGAAGAAATCCCAGAGATCGAAGAGACCATGAAAGTTGAACGAGCAGTGAAACGTCTGGTGATGGAAGTCCAGGTATGTCTTGCTTGACCACCTGATCCTGCTACCCAGTCAAACTGTCTGACTTAGCTTTTTACATGCAGGACTTAATGAAGACCGCTCGGTACCGAAAAAAGTAATTCAACCAGATTGAGGGAATCACAACAAGCAACAAAGAACTGGCGGCCGAGGTGGAACGCTTGCACCACCAACTTGAAGCCGTCAACCAGGAGAGGACGGAGCAAGATGCGCAGAAACAGAAACTGGTCATCCATCTCAGTAACAAAGAGCAGGAAAAAATAAGTAAGTTGGCACTTTATCACAACGAGTGCATGACACGTGTTGTTGCATTGTTGGTAATAACAACTTAAGTGCAGGCTTAGAAGCCGAAGTAATCAGTATCCAAGAGGAGAATAGCCGTGTGGCAGTAGAGTGTGGTCGCCTGAAAGAGGACAACAAGAAACTGGCACACGACCAGTCGCAACTCTGGGACCGCACGACCAAGATGAAGGAGGAACTGAAAAGTAAGTGTTCCAGGCCACCTTGCTCACTCTGTTGCCCGCCTTATCTTATCGTGGCGTGACATTTTAATGCCTTGTGCGGTTTGTAGTTTTAAAAGTCAATGCCAAGAAGCATCTAGAAACCGTGATGAAAGATCATGACAGCTGGAAGGCGCGATGCCTAGAGATTACCGAGGATCGGGACACATGGAAGAACCGGTGCCAGGAAGTGGCAACTGGCATTTTGCCTGTCCTCAACCTTATCAACCCAGCGCTTACAGAGGAAGTGCCAAGGACACCGCAACTCGAACTAGTCGAGAGGTGCCGAAAGGCATGGGGATGGTTCCAAGAGTTTGTGAAGGAGGCGGGTGAGTACATAGGCGCCCATGTGCTAAGCATGGTGCGTGCCCACTACCCCCTGATCGATCTCAAGCACCATGAGGCTGGGTACCCGAAAGAGGTAGATCTAGATAAGGCTGAGGAGCTTCGGATGACTCAGCTGGACTTGTTGACAAAAATAATTGCCGATATTAACCTGTGTGGAAGCGGGACAACGCCTGTATAGGGTATGCCATCAACGAGTCAGCTGGAAACGCCATCAGTTTTAAGCCAACCAACGAAGACTGAGGTCTCGACCAGCCAGGCATCGGCGGGGCCATCTTCTTCAGCTCGACCAATACAAGAGTCTCCGAGACTCAAGCAGGATGTCAGAAGCAGCGAGCAGCAAGTGCCACTTGCTCTGACCAGCCAATAGGATAGGCTGTAGCTGTAGAAGAAGATGTAGTTGTGTTATTGTAAAACTGTACCTTTTCGAGCAAGTTTGTAATAACGTAACTGTATATCATCATAAGCTTGTTTGTTTTGTATAAAACGTATTTAAGCTTGACACTCGTGTTGGTGTAACTAAGTGAGAACATGTTAGCATTCTGTTTAGTTGTACCAGTGTAGTCGACACGTCATCCTGAATAGTTTGTACGGCCCTGATTTAGCATGTGGTCGGAGTGTGAGGTGCGTGACCTGTGCACACGTAGACGTGGACAAGTCAAACCAGGGGGGACCTACCGATCACCCGTAGCGTAGAGCGGATCCCATTCACGCGTTGGGAGGAACCGGAGACAGGGCCTGCTCCGAGAACCCGGGAAGGAATGGTGGTCGGCTTTGACTGGCTAAGTTAGAATAGCCGTAAAATTCGAAGTGACACATCAGAGTGGTCGGAGAGATCATAATAGCTTTATTGAATTAATTCAAAAGTACGAGAGAAGTACATATCTTAGTAGTTAAGCATAGAAACGCCTAAGCTTGTCGATGTGCCATGAATTGGGTACGTCCGTACCATCTAGGTGAGCTAACCTGTAAGACGTTGGTCGTGTGACTACCTTGATCATGAAGGGCCCTTCCCATGGAGTTGCGAGTTTATGGACACCGGTCTAATTCATCTTCCACTTCAAGACCAGGTCCCCGACCACGAAGAACCACTCTTTAACGTTCTTGTTGTAGTACCTACGCAAAACAGCAAGGTATTTGGCTGTACGTACGCAAGAATCGAGCCGCTTCTCTTCTGCACTATTCACTTCCACCTCCCGTACTTCATTAACCTTGCCTTCGTCGAAGTTCTCTACCCGTGCTGATCTGAAAGCTATATCTGCTGGGAGGACTGCCTCAGCGCCATAAACCATAAAGTATGGTGAGACGCCAGTGTTACGATTGGGCTGAGTTCTGAGGCCCTAGACCACGGCTGGTAATTCTTTGAGCCATCTTTCGGGAGCTTTGTCATTTTCTCTGTACATCCTCTTCTTCAATGCGTCCAAAATCATACCGTTTGCCCGTTCGACCTGTCCATTGGCTCTAGGGTGTACCACCGAGACGTATTTTACTACTATGCTCCTTTCATCACAGAAGTCCCAAAAAGCGTTCCCGGTGAACTGAGTACCCAGATCAGTGATGATGCTGTTGGGTATGCCAAAGCGATGGATGACCTGGTCGAGAAACGTGATAGCCTTTTCTGAGGATGCCCGTACCAGAGGCATGTACTCTATCCACTTAGAAAATTTGTCAATCAGCACGAAGACACATGTAAATTTCCCAGGAGCCGGTTTGAAGGGTCCGATCATATCCAATCCCCAGCATGCGAAGGGCCAAGAGGCTGGTATTGTCTGGATCTCATGTGCTGGTACATGGATTCTCTTGGCGAAGAACTGATAACCCTCACAGTGGCGGACTAGCTTCTCTGCATCGGCTACCGCTGACGGCCAATAGAATACTGCTCGGAAAGCCTTGCCGACCAGCGTTCTCGAGGCCACGTGGTTGCCGCAAGAGCCAGAGTGGATTTGGTCCAGGAGGTGTGCGCCATCCTCCTGGGTTATACACTTCATCAAGATTTCCTCCTTTGCGTTCTTGCGCCATAACTTGCCATCTACGAGCAGGTACTGCTTACTGTGACGCATCAGGCGTTCATTTTCTGCCCGATCCGTGTAACCGCTGCCATCTGTCAGGTACTTGATGAAAGGTACTCTCCAGTCGGGCTTATGGGTGGTCGGAGGTGGCTCGGTGGTTCTTGATGCCGGAATCGTAGCCACCAATTGCTGGTCTAGAGGCTTGTCGACTGTGGGATCATTCTCTTCGATGGAAGGCATGAGTAGGTCTTGGACGAATACGCCATGTGGGACTTTGGCTCGGGATGATCCTAACTTTGACAGCGCATCTGCTGCTTGATTTTTGTCCCGGACCACGTGTGTGTACTCGATGCCATGGAACTTACCTTCCAGCTTTTTGATCGATTTACAGTATGCATCCATCTTTTTGTTGGTCATGTCCTAGTCCTTGTTGAGTTGGTTGAGGACCAGAGCCGAGTCTCCGTAGACATAGAGATGTTTAACACCAAACTCAACCGCAATGCTCAAACCATGTAGGCATGCTTCATATTCGGCGGCGTTATTAGATGCTAGGAAATAAATCCTGAGGACATACCAGAGCTGCTCCTTGGATGGTGACACGAAAAGGACTCCTGCTCCTGCGCCGTCGATGTTGAGGGAGCCATCGAAGTACATCTTCCAATACTCGTCGGGCCCCTAGGAAACAGGCGTGCTTAAGTCTGTCCACTCGACGATGAAATCGACAAGTGCCTGAGACTTGATTGTAGTACGGCTTGCAAATTCCAAGGAGAAGGGGCATAGCTCCATTGCCCATTTGACGATGCGCCCATTCGCATCCTTGTTGCTAATGATGTCTCGCAGAGGGTACTCAGTCATGACCACCACACGATATCCGTCAAAGTAATGTTTCACTGAGTACCTGGTCTTAGATTCATTGAGTACCTCACTGATGAAATAAATTGGTCACTGTACCTTGTAGACATGGCCGGGCTCATCGCGCTCGACCACCATGGTAGTGGAGACCACTCGATTAGTCGCCGCAATGTAAAGCAGGAGTGTTTCGTCCTCTCTGGGAGCAGTGAGGACCGGAGGTGACATAAGGTATTGTTTTAGCTATGTGAAGGCAGTGTCTGCTTCCTCCGACCACTCAAACTTTTTGGATGCTTTGAGCAGTTTAAAGAACGGTAATCCTTTTTCGCCTAATCTTGATATGAAACGACTGAGAGCTGCCATGCATCTGGTAAGCTTCTGAACATCCTTCACCTTTTTGGGCGGCTTCATGTCCAAGACAGCTTTGACTTTCTCTGGGTTAGGGCGTATGCTGTCGTGACTGACGACGTTGCCAAGTAGTATGCCAGAAGGAACACCAAAGATGCACTTCTTTGGATTTAATTTCCATTAGAATGTGTTAAGAGCTACAAAGGTGCGTTCTAGGTTGTCAACAAGGGTATGTGCTTCCTTGGTTTTGACAACTACATCATCAACATAAGCCTCGACGAGGTCGTCTTTTATTTCGTCTTTGAGGCAAGCCAGTATAGCGCGTTGGTAGGTAGCCCCGGCGTTCTTGAGCCCAAACGACATAGTCGTGTAGCAGTAGGCGTCAAAAGGCATGATAAAAGATGTCTTGATCTGGTCGTCCTTTTTGAGAGCGATCTGGTGATAACCAGAGTAGCAATCGAGAAATGAAAGCAGCTCGCAACCGGCGGTTGAATCTACGACCTCGTCTATGCGAGGTAAGCCGAAGGGGTCCTTAGGGCAGTGTTTGTTGAGATCAGTATAATCAACGCACATTCTCCATTCATTATTCTTTTTTCATACAAGAACCGGGTTGGCTAACCACTCCGGATGATACACTTCTTTAATAAATCCGGCTGCCAGAAGCCGTGTAACTTCTACCCTAATTGCCTCCTTCTTGTCGCGAGCGAACCGTCGTAGCTTCTCCTTGATAGGTTTGGCCTTGCCGTTGACATTCAAGGAGTGCTCAATCAAGTTCTGAGGTACACCGGGCATGTCAGCAGGTTTCCATGCGAACACATCCACGTTGCTCCTCAAGAACCTGATGAGCGCGTCTTCCTATTTGGGATCTAGGTTGGCCCCGATAAGGACCGTTTTGCTGGGATCGCCGTCGACCAGCTGGATCACCTTGTGCTCCTTGGACTTGGTGTTCTTGCGTGGAGCCTCAAGTTCTAGGATCTCCAGGTGGTCGGCCGAGGTCTTCTTGGCGTCGAGCATGGTCTCGGCCATGCGAATAGAGAGGTCGTGAGCCTCTGCTATTTTGAAGCTATCGTCTTCGTAGGTATAAGCTGCGTATACGTTGCCCCTGAGGGTTGGAACTCCTTTCTTGGTAGGCATCTTCAGCACCAGATACCTGTAATGAGGTATGGCCATGAACTTGGTGAGCGATGGTCGACCCAGGATAGCATGGTAGGTGCCGTCGAAGTCAGCGACCACGAAGTTGACGTAGTCGGTACAGAACTAGTCTGGGGTCCCAAACTGCACAGGTAGCGTGATCTGCCCGAGAGGTGTAGAGCTCTGTCCGGGGAGAACACCCCAGAACTGTGCCTCGTATGGCTTGAGATCCGCCTAGGTTATCTTCATTGCTGGCAGACTGTTCTTGAACAGTATATCGATGGAGCTGCCGTAGTCAATCAGCACCCTATCGAACTGAACCTTGTTGATACAAGGATCGAGGACCAGAGGAAAATGTCCTGGCTCAGGTATTGCGGCCCATTGGTCCTTTCTGCTGAAGGAGATCTCGCGGTGAGACCAAGGAGGGAGCCGCGGATTAGTGATGAGGTTGTCGGCGTAGGCCACGTTTAAGCAGGCGTGGGCGAGCAGCTTGCGTTCTCGTTTGGTCTCGATGGACACTTTGCCTCCAATGATGGTGTGCACGCGATCGGTTGGCTTGACATACTTGTGGCGGGGATCTGCATCTTCATTGTCGTTGTCCTCGTCGCGCCGTTCCCCTGCGTTGTTAGGCTTGTCGGACGTATCCGGAGCCTGTTGACGCGCGTAGATAGACTTGAGAACGCGACAGTTCTCCATGGTATGGTTTGACTTGGGATGGAGCTGGCAGGGCCCTTTCAATGCTTTGGCATAGTCTTCTTCGTAGTTACGATATTCGCCACCTTTTTTGACGGTGTTGACCTCGCCGTCGTCTTCCCGAGCACGCTTGCCCCTGTAATCGTCACGGCAGTTACGCCGCTGAATACGTTGGTCGCGGTGGTCGCGGGAGTCGTTGCGCTGGTTGCAGCGGTCAAAATTGTCGTTCCGACCACGGTTGTCGCGGTAATCATCGTGGTGTGGGGGGTGGTCGGAGCGCGGGACCCTTGCTAGTTCTTCGATAATTATCTTTTTAGCGTCGTCGGCGTTCGCATATTTCTTAGCGGTGGCCAGGAGCGCTGTGACCGATTCAGGTCTCTTGCGGAGGAGCTTGTCCCATAGAGCGTCATGGAAGCGGAGGCCAGTGATGAAAACCTCGATTGCCTCGCTGTCAGAGATTGATGGGACCTTGATGCGCTCTCCGAGAAACGCCGAACGTACTCGCGCAGTGGCTCATCTTTCTGATCTCGAATCCGCTGCAGATCATATTTGTTGCCGGGTTGCTCGCAAGTGGCAACGAAGTTGTCGATGAAAGCTTGCTTGAGTTCTTGCCAGGAGTCGAAGTAGTTTGCCGGCAAGCTGACCAGCCATTGGTGACCTGCACGACCCACAGCGATTGGGAAGTAATTAGACATGACGTGCTCGTCAGCCATGGCTGATCTGCACGCGGATTCGTAGAGCATGACCCATAATTCGGGGTACTCCTTGCCGTCATACTTCTGAAGTTTTTCGAGCTTGAAGTTCTTGGGTCATATGACTAGGCGAAGGTGCGGAGTAAACTGCTTCAAACCCGGTGGGCCGTGGACAGTATCATATTCCATACGGCAATAGCTTTCATGGGATGCACGATCGTTGGCTCTCTGGTTGATGCGATCACGCAGATCACGTCCTCCGAGGTAATGGCAGAGATCGTTATTGCCATCACGGCGATCTCGATTGCCATCCAGATTAGACCTGCGACCATGGTTTTTGAGGCGATTATTGCGGTTGTCTTGGCGGTTGTCGTCCCGAACGTCACGGCGGTCATCCTCCCGACGGCGGTTGTCATCCTGACCACCGTCATGGCCACCGTTTCCCCCTTGACAGTTGTCTAATGGGTCATTGTTGCACGAGCCACGTTGGTTGGGTGGCTGTGAGCGACTTGAGTATTGGCGGCTGTGGCTTGACTCGACTAAGACGGATGGTTTCCGAGCTTGATTTACGATCTCTGCGGTCTGGGCCATAGCAGCCGTCAGGTAAGCTTGTATATCATCGCGAATTGCCTGGGTTTCCGGGGTATTGGGTAGCCATTGCATTGTCGCCATAGCAACGACCACGTTGGCGCTTGGAGTCCTGAAGACCTATTTATCCCCCACCCTATCGAAGGCATTGTTGAGGTTGCATGGCTGGACCCTTATGCTTCGTGCTTCTTCCGCCTCGGCTTCAATTTGTCGGCGATTAAACCGATCAATATTGCGTGCTTCACGTGCCAGCCTTTCTTGCTCTGTCTCACCGACTGCCGGTGGTTCGTCATTACTGACAACGTTGATCAAGCCTCCTCGCCTTGGTGGGAAGGACGGGAATCGTGGGTATCTCGGGGCGTGGTCTGGGATATCCAGATCGTATTCGACGCCTTCATCGCCGTGATTCTGTAGCTCGATGCGAATAGAGGCATTGGATGCAGTACCGGACGAGGAGCTTGAGCCACCCTCTTGAACTATGTGGACCGATCCTTCTTGACAATCCTCAATCCGGACCATGTTGACGAAGTTGCGTGGCTTTGGCCGAGGTCGGAGTATAGAACGCAGACCCGAGCAGCGTTGTATGTTGTAAGCGTAGTTGGAGGCAGCGTTTCGCAGGCCGTAGGGCTAGGCCTGGTAGTCCTCCATCGAGGCTTCATATTTGGAGAGCCGGAGACCTGTCGCAGGGGCTGGCCGGCGATGAACGAAGCGCCCTTCAGGAGTAGATGTGACCACGAGATCTATACCGAGTTGTGCAGAACGACTGGCCCGAGCTGGTCGGGTAGATCTATTGTGGGTAGCGGTTACCTGCTCATTAGGTTGACTTTGAATTGAACTTACCAGAGCTAGGGTTTTGGCAAGTTTGGTGCCGACCCAATCGATGGAGTCGAGCAGGTCGGCGTTGTCGATCTGCTTCCCTTTGTAGCGAGGAAGCGGACGACGGGTTGTTGGTGTGGCTGAAGGCGATGCGGGCGTGGTCAGAGCCAGATCCACTATGGTCGGAGCCAGATCCCCTGTGGTCGGAGCCAGATCCACCGTGGTCGGAGCCGTAGCCGATGCAGGTGAAGCAATGGTCGACGCAGATTGAATCCGCGCCTCCTCCGTGATCATGGCGATGAAGTCGTTGGAGCCGGTGGTCCAGGTGATCTGACCGACGGTGAACGTGAGGTCGTTCGGTGTAGCCATGGAGCCGGGGATGATGACCATCTTGTTCACTTGGAGAGCAGTATGCACACCCCCTACCTGGCGTGCCACTGTTGACGAAATGTGGTCAGCAGTCTACCTAGGGGTATACCCAAGGTAGTAGATTATCGGCAGACAGATGCGCAAGTCACAAACAAGATGGTGACGTAGGTCAGGCATGAGGTTTTATCCAGGTTCGGCCGCCAAGAAGGCGTAATACCTACGTCCTGTGTCTGATTGTATTGCTGTATGTCAATGAGAGATGTCTTTTAGAGGGGTCCCCTGCCCGCCTTATATAGTCCGAGGGACAGGGTTACAGATCTGGAAACTATTAATAGCCAGTTACAATTGCCATAGGGGGGCGGATAAGGATTCCTATTCTAACTGACCAGGATCTTGCTTGATCGCCAAATCTGTCTTGACTCCTTGCGCGGGACTCCGAACAGGTTGACCGGGCCGCGCGTCGTCTTTTGGTGGACCGGACCCTCTGATCTGGGCCAGCCCAAGCCTAGCCGTAAGGGTATAGGGGTTAATACCCCCACAGACCGTGGTTACTTTGGCCCTGATTTCATAAAGGAAGCAAGAGAGCAGGTCAGTGTTATTCAGAGTCATTTGAAAGCGGCTCAGAACCATCAGAAAGCATATGCGAACAAGAGGAGAAGACCTTTGCAGTTTGAAGTTGATGACCATGCGTACCTAAAGGTATCCCCGATGAGAGGTGTGCATCGGTTTGGGGTCCGTGGGAAGTTAGCTCCTTGTTATGTTGGACCTTATAAAATTTTGGATCGGTGTGGTTCTATTGCTTATCGTCTCAAACTCCCGGATATTTTATCTAGAGTCCATAATGTTTTCCATGTCTCCTAGCTAAAAAAGTGTTTGTGAGTTCCCGATTAAGTGGTGGAAATTGAAGGACTCCCTCTCCAACCTAACCTTTCCTATATTGAGCACCCTGTCAAAATCTTGGATGAAAAAGAGGGTCACTAGGAACAAAGTGGTGAAATTCTATAAGGTCCAATGGCAAAATCATTCGGAGGACAAAGCAACATGGGAACAGGAGAGTTATATTCTGGAGCACTATCCCCATCTTCTCCCGAAGTATCGAGGTAATGGTTTAAGTTAAAAGTTTACGTCTTATCCCTTTTCCCACACTAGGCACTCACATGAAATCTCGGGACGAGATTTTGTTTAAGGGGGAAGAGCTGTAACACCCTCGGTGTTACACCCTAAGCAAACTACTAAATCATGTCAAGAGCATCATGTTTATGTGATAATGCATGTGATGGAATGTGTGGATAAAATTTTTGGAACCTAAGATGATCAATAAAAATGCTAAGTGAGAGGCTATTCCATAACCCATGTATATCAAGTTGGGTTTAAAACTAATTTTTATTGAACAAAAATACTATAGAACATATATGTGGCATTTAAAAAAGTTTGGAATATGAACTTTGTAGATGACGATGGAATCCTTGCTGTAGAGAAAATAACCGTGCCAGCCAACATTTCTAATAGCCTAGAAATGCAATTTGGAATCAAGTTCAGCTCAAAAATTTGGAATATTTTCAAGTATGTTGACAGCTAGACAATGCAATCTTTGGCGATTTATTTTGGAAATTGAGTTAGGAGGTGGTGTCGTGTTTTAGCTCGAGTTGGGAGCCTAATAAGCCCTCTTGAGCATGGTGAAGGTAGTTTGATTGCTAGAACAACCGTTTAGTTTTTATAGACGCTTTAAAATTTGTGCATGACACGTTCTCGGGCTGGTCCGGCGGGTGGGTGCGATCACCACGCCCGGCCGCACGGCGTCATGCGCTAGCCACGCGTCGTTGACCATGGCTGCTCTGTCCTGGCTGTGGCCTGGCCGCCGCTGGCCTCTAGCGCGTGGAGCCGCTGTTGCTGCTTGCGTAGCCAAGCGGTACTACCGCCGGCCCCGCCGCACTACCGCACTGCCAACCCGCCATATGCCGGGACGCAGCTGCTGCCGGTGCCATCGCCTCACCGTCACGTTCGCGCTTCTCTCTGCACCTCTACGCCGCTGCTGGCCCGGTTCGAGGCCACCACTGCCGTGCGCATGTGGCCGAGCTCGCCTTCGCCTTGCCATTTATGGCGCTACGCCATGCGGGCCATGCCAGTCATGGACGCACGCTTGTCCGTAGCATCTGCGTGCGTGCCTCCATGATCACGCCGACCATGTCCCGCCAAGGCGAGCCCAAGCTGAGCCCACCTATTGTGCCCCGTCTCTCTTTCTCCCTCTACTACCGTCGTCGAGCCGCGCCATCAAATTAAGCATCGAGCGATCACCTCCATTCAATTCAGCGCATCCACGGCTTCTTCATCAAGTCCTCTTGCTGCCTGACCCCACAGAGCCATGAAGAAGGCAGGGCCAAGCTCCAATTTAGAACTTTCCCCGCTACCATGGCGATAAAGCCAGGCTTGACCTTGGCCGAGGGCAGCCCTCCATCACTTCACCCTGAGCCAATTCCTGTGCACCACTAGATTCGCCGTCATCCCCTCTTCGCCCTGTGTACCATAGCCAAAAATCTACCACCTCCGTGTCATTGCTGACGCGATCATGCCGCCGTGGTGTGCCGCCGCATGGCTCGGCCGCACGTGGCCAACCCTTCTCCATCATCCTCTGCTCCAACCATCACATTGGCCTAGTCCACGGTAGCCTCCTGATGCTCGCGCGCTAACCAATTAGGTCTTTAACTGACCTAGCTCACCGGAATAGGGGCGCCACCATGGCGGATGGCCATGCGTCGCTGCAACCTTCCCCAGCAAGTCATGTCACCCCACACCGCCGTTTAGCATAGCCGCTCAGGTCAGAGATGGTGACCGGCCTGTTAGGAGGGTCGGCGCAGGTCCCAGGTGGCCGGCACGACCGCGCTGTGTCACCGCCGCCACACTGCCGTGCGCTGGGTCACCGAGGCTGCACGTGGGGGAATTCCAAGAAAGCCAGGGGGTTTAGTGAGAAGGTTTGAGAGAGGGGAAATAGCGTTAGGACTTAGTTCTAATTCGGGAGAAGTGCGAGGTCCATTTTGCAAAAGTGCCAGCACGCACGGGATTCCCCCCGCCTCGGGCCATTTCGCGCGTGCGCTGCGTTGCGCGGGCCGCACGGGAGATTCATTTTTCTTTTTCCTAGGAAATTAGTAATGGTTTTCTAATTTATTTTTTGAGCTGATCTTTGGTAATTAATATAAAATCGTGTAGGTGTTCAAAAATTGTGAAATAAATTTTGTTAGGTTCCTAAAATTATGGTCTATCCATTGGTGTATTTAGTTCATACTTTTATGTGTTGATACTAGGAGCTATTAAATTGTTTGAGAATGCTTAATATTACTAAATTAATCAATGTAGAAATTTTTGTGGTAAATTGGTGATAGCTTTAGTCCTAAAATTTTTATGATAGCTTCATCGTATTATTATGTTCTCACTGTAATTTTTGTATCCTTAGAATAGACTAAGCAATAGGGTAGTTAAATGCTCTTTGTTTCAATATACATTAAATCACTAGTAGAAATAAAGATAAACCCTTAAATTGCAAAGCTACGTGTTTGTTAGTTGAACCCAACACTTTGCTTGATGAAAATGATAGTTAGCTTAGTATCTTAGTCATTAGAGCTATCTTAGTAGCTTAGTATGCGTATTCTTAGTTTAAGAGTTGTTGTTGCCTAAATGCTAAGTGTTGCATCATCATCACATGCATGTAGAGAACGAGTTGGCAGAGATCGTGACCACCGACGATCACGAGTTTGAGGAGATCATCGAGGAGCACAAGGGGGAGATTCTCATGCAGGAGGAGGTCCCGGAGCCATCACTAACTGACTCAGCTGACACCGCGCTTGCCAAGGCAAGCCTCGGTGCATAACCTCTATTTTATAACTCACTGTGTGTGTGTGTGTGTGTGTATATATATATATATGTGTGTGTGTGTGTTGTGCATTTATGTTACAGGAATTTTGTGGAAACCACATGCATAGATATAACTATCCTAAGAGTCTTACTAGTGCAGGTTCGAGTAGATGCTATGCTTAGGTCATCGGTAGCGTGAGTAACCTGATGTTGCTCACAATAGGGGATTATTATTACTCTCATAAAAAATGATGAAAGGAAAAATGGAGACAGGGTTGGGATATGGTATGAGTATTGGTGGGTGTAATAGGTTCTGTCCCGAGGCCAACGAGGCTTAGCTTGGTTACACTGTTTTCCCTATTCGTGTCGATTAAGGACCGTCCGTTGCTGTGGATGGTAGTCAGGTCACAGACTTATTATCCTGAGCACATACTTGGTTATGGGAGCCGGAAAGCTCGTTACACTCTTATCGTGGGTTCCGGCTCTTTCTGGACCGACAGATTGCAGGCAGGGAAACGTGGAGATCTAAGCACCATGTTGACATCGGGTCTCAAGTGTGGGGGCTTGGAGTCCAAGTTTGCATGGGGACCTGGACCCCATGGCAGGAGTGGAATGGGTTGGTCTTATTTGTACCTAGGGTACAAACGAGGCGTGTGTTTCAGTGTACCCAGCTGGTATACATTGGTTCGCGAATCACCGTTTCCATGAGATAGTACGACTAGGCTGTGGTATAGCAACGTAGTAGGAACTGGAAGATGAAAGATGATGAAATGGTTCTGATTGCTTAACCCTTGGTTGAAAGTAGAATAGGTGCTTACCTAGAATTGTTAGCTAATGAAGTAATCATGACTACTAATAAAACTTGACTGTAAGGATGAACTATTAGTAATGCTTTCCGCAAACAAAAAGAAAACAACAAACCTATATTGCCTATCATATCCTTGAGAGTCAGGAAACTATCCCCACTAGTCAGGTAAGTCTTGCACGTACATTGTGTACTCAGGGTTATTTTACCCCTGTTGCAGGTGCAGCTTGAGGAGTAGCTCTTGTGTGGAGGATTCTTCTGGTGGGCACAAATGGATCCTTGTATCGTTTACACTACATATTTATTTTCATTCTGCTGTTTAATTATCGCACTCTGAACTCTGGTATTGTAATAAATAATTTGCAAGAACTCTCATTGTATGAAATGGACTAAGTATTATAAGCTCGTACTCATTATTAGATTCTAGATTGGATTGTTTTGAGTTCTCCCTTGGGGTGTTCTCGACGGAACTATCCGATGTAGCTCACTTTTGCGGTGCTTAGTATCTAGTGGAAGATGAGCGCCTCCGAAAGCGTGTTATTTTGGGCGGTTCTGCCACAAACATATGCCCCGATGGAAGCAATTAGGTTCTTGTTAGCCTATGCTTGTGCCCACAACATCAAGTTGTACCAAATGAATGTGAAGAGTGCATTTCTAAATTTGTACATCAATGAGCTTGTGTATGTTGAGCAACCTCCCAGCTTCGAAGATGAGAAGAAACCAAACCATGTGTACAAGTTGAGAAAAGTTTTGTATGGATTAAAGCAAGCACCTAGGGCATGGCATGAGAGATTGAGGGATGTCCTACTCTCTAAGGGATTCAAGATGGGCAAGGTTGACACCACTCTCTTCACCAAGAAGCTAGGCAATGACTTGTTTGTGTTGCAAATCTAAGTTGATGATATCATATTTGGATCAACCAATTAAGATTTTTGTGAGTTTAGAAGGATGATGGCAAGTGAGTTTGAGATTTCTATGATTGGAGAGCTCAGTTACTTCCTTGGTCTTCAAATTAAGCAAATGAAGAATGGCACATTTGTGAGTCAAGGCAAGTACATCAAAGACATGCTCAAGAAGTTTGGCATAGATGAGAACAAAGCTATTAGTACACCAATGGGGACAAATGAAAGCTTGGATAGTGATGCTAGTGGTAGTATGGTGGATCAAAGATGTATCGGTCTATGATTGGAAGCCTACTCTATGTGACCGCATCAAGGCCGGATGTGATGTTTAGTGTATGCATGTGTGCTAGATTTCAAACCTCACCAGGAGAAAGTTATTTGAAGGCAACCAAGAGAATATTAAGGTACTTGAAGCATACACAAAATGTTAGATTGTGGTATCCCAAAGGAGCAAGATTTGAGTTGATTGGATATTCGGACTCTGATTATGCGTGATGCAAAGTTGAGAGAAAGAGCATATCGGACACATGTCAACTATTGTGAAGATCACTTGGATCTTGGTCATCAAAGAAGCAAAATAGTGTAGCACTTTCAACACCCGAAGCGGAGTACATTTCGGCCGATAGTTGTTGTGCTCAATTACTTTGGATGAAGGCTACTTTGAGTGACTTCGGAGTGCTATTGCTATGTGACACTGAGAGTGCCGTGAAGCTCACCAACAACCCGGTTCAACATTCAAGAACAAAGCACATAGATGTTCGCCATCATTTCATTAGAGATCACCAACAAAAAGGGGACATTTGCATTGAGAGTGTGGGCACCGATGATCAACTTGCCGATATCTTCACCAAGCCACTTGATGAGAAGAGGTTTTGCAAGCTAAGGATTGAATTGAACATACTTGACTTCTCAAAAATGTGTTGATGCACCCCCATTATTTGACATGCCTCTGCTTCGAGCAAAGCAAGGTAAAGTTGATTAACATGTCATTCATCCATTGCTAAGGACTTGTTTAGTGCATCTAGTCATTCCTATCATGTCTTAGGCTCATTCATGAAAATCAAATGAATTTGATGATTGTATGGTACCACTATTGCCTCTATGCTTGAAATGATCTAGTGGTAGCATATGACATGATTGTGGGCTTGTGAACCTAGTGTTCAATCTAGAGAATGAGCTATAAATGTTTAACTCAACATGGTACAAGATAACCCTTATTTGGAGGTGTGAAGAAGCTTGTCCTTGGATCAAACTGAATTAAATGTCTTTTGGAAGTAATCTAGATTGAACCAAATATGGGAAAATGATCCTCATTTCACATGGTTTCACCCCAACCTATCTAAAATTTGAGCTCACCTTTTGTGGTCATCGATGATAGAGGGGGAGAAGTAATTCACAAAGATAGGTGTTTGACAAAGGAAGGGGATCAATTAAAATTTGAAGCACACAGTAGGGGAGAGCAAGCTCATAAACTTGTATGTTGCATTTGTATGTGCATTACATAGTTTGCTTGCATGGCACAAGTTTTTAAGTCACATATCCATACTTGTGTGGTGTATGCTAGATTGTAGAAAATGATTGATATAATGAAAACTAGCATGCATAGGATAGCTAGACACTTGAATTGGTTTTACAAGTGGTACTAGAACCTTGTTTCTAATGTTGATCTCATGAGGTATCTAGTGTCTTTTGTTTTCAAGTGATATCTAGCAAACCATGGTGCTAAGGATGGTGTTCAAATGGCAACTCTGATTGGTATCACGCTTCAAAGGTCCATTCTTTACACCTTAGCATCATTTGGTAGACATTACTTCCCCACACTTTCTAATCTATGCATTTGTGCAAGCTTTCCAATTGGGTTTATGAAACTTGTCCATAACCTTTACACATGGTAATATGCTTGTGCAAGCAACATGAATCCAAAAAAAAATTATTGAAAATCTTTGTGAAAGGTTGTCATCAATTACCAAAAAGGGAGAGATTGAAAGCCCCAGTTTGGTTTTGGATAATTGATGAAACCTATGGACTAATCCTAAATGCTAAGTGTGTATACAATAGAGGATAGTCCATTCCAAGTGGTGAAGCAAGAGGATGATCATGGTGGATAGTGATGACCAAAAGATGATCAAGTGCTCCACTTGGAAAAGAAGAAAGAGAAAAACAAAACCCTATGGAGATGTTACTTAGGGTTTTAGTTTTGGTGATCATGACACTATAGAGAGTGTGATCATGTTTAGGATCGATAGCCATACTATAAAGAGGGGAAATCTTTGGCTAAACGGTTTATCGAGTGCCACTAGGTGACATTGTTCTTGCATATGCATTTAGGAACCTAGTGTACTAACTTTGACCCTTGTAAAATGCTTTGAAAAATGCTAACACACGTGCACGCAAGTTCTACACTTTGTGGTTAGCAAGTTAGAAGTAAGGGCGAAGCGGTTGTGGACTTAGAAAAAGAAAAGGAGGTGAAAGTCCATGACCAAACGCTGTAGTCGGGACTCACCTACGCGTCTGGTCAATTATAGCCATGGAAGCGGTGACTGACCGAGAGTGAGGAGGTGCGACCGGACACAGCGACCTGACGCTAGTCGTGCATCCGGTCATCACGCGCAGAAGAGAAGTCGGGCGGCCTCACGAATGGACTCTGCTAAGGGCTTGTGATCAGACACGCAGGGGGTGAGTCAGGTCATCACTGACGTATGCTGACATCACTGCCCTACGCGAGGCTTAAACTGACCTGACTCTAGGCACGTTCGGTCCATAGAAAACGCCTCTAGATGCTTACTGTAAATGATCGGACTTCGCAGGGTGGTGCGTCAGGTCACTTGAACGATGGGTCCGATCATGACTTAACTGATCACGCACTCCGGATATAGCCATTGTAGATGAACGGGCGAGGTTTGAATGAGGACACGTGGACGGCCGAGGGCGACCGGACGCTGGGGTGCGTCCGGTCAGCCTGCGAGCAGAGCAATGGCTCTATTTCGAGGGGGCATCTATAAATAGTGTTTGGCCGGCTTGGGGCTCACTCTCGTGGCACTTTGACGTACTTGACATCCATGTGAGCCTAAGCAAACACCTTCCACTCATCTCCATCATTGATTCATCATCATAGTGAGATTGGAAGTGATTCCAAGTGCATTTGCATGAGTGATTGCATCTAGTGGCACTTGGGGATCGATGTGGCTGTGGATTTCTTGTTTCGCTTGGTGGTTGCCAACACCTAGATGGCTTGGAGCAGCGGAAGAGCTTTGGCACGTGTTGGTGATTGTTCGTGGCCGGCTCCGGTGATTGTGAGGGGTCTTGCACCTTCCCCGACGAAGAGCCGCAAGGTAGCTCTAGTAAATTGCTCGTGTCATTGAGCTACCTCACTTGTGGTAGGTTCTTGCGGTGTCCAATTGTTGGACGAGGTTCGTGCAACACCTCTTAGCCGCCGAACCACGAAGTGTTGATCGACATAATGGGTACTAGCGTGCCGGCAAGCACGTGAACCTCAGGAGAAAAATTGTGTCATTCTTGTGATTGGATTCTCCCGGTGATTGGTTGTCATCATATTGTGATAGATTCACTCCTCTACATGGCAGTATAATCACTCTACTCACTTCATTACTTTCTTGCAAACTAGTTGTAGCAAGCTCTTTAGTGTAGCTAGAATTGAGAGCTTGCTTGGTAGCTTAGTTTCATCTAGTAGAGGTCTTTAGTGTAGCCTTGTTGAGAGCTCTTAGTGAGTAGTGACTTAGCTCTTGAGTGTGTCTAGTGATCAGAGCAACTAGAATTGTTGGAATAGATGGCTTGCAACCCTTGTAGAGCTAGAGCAAATTGCATTACGCCATTTGTTATACTAATCAATTGGTCTAATGCTTTGTAGCATTTTTAAATAGGCTATTCACCCCCGTCTAGCCATATTAGGACCTTTCAACGGACCACGACACGGAGGCCCAGCCCTAGTGACCCTAGATACGATGGTGCAACGGCGCTGACGGCGTAGTCACGGGCGGACAAGTGTGATAGGCCCGGCACCAGTGTCTCCTAGACAGTTTTGGCTCCCTCTCCTAGTCTTGCAGGCACTGCCTCCTTGCCGCGTCACGCAGCCACCGCTGCTGGCCTGCATCCTACAAGCACCGTCGGGCCGCTGCCTCTAGTGAACTCCACACGCTAACTAGCCCCCATTCTCCCAAGCGGCAAGGAGATGTTGCGCAATGCTGAAAGCGTATGTTGCAAACATATGTTTCAAGTCTTTCATATATTTCAGAGGTATGTTGTGAAATCTTCATATGGTTGTTACAAAAGTAGATCGAGAGTTTTGCACATGTTGCATATGTTGCAAGTGCTTCATATTAATGTTGCAAGCGTTTGTTCAAAATATTTTATCTGTTTTAGACGTTTATTTGCAAGCGTTTTTAATCTGGATGTTGCATATGTTCCACACATATATTGCAAGAGTATGTTCCAAATGTTTTATCTGTCTTAGTCGTATGTTGTAGCAAGTGCTTTCATGTTTCAAGTTGTAAGTGTTTTATCTCGAACTTGCATATGTTGTAGCGGCTATATACATATGTTGCAAGTTTATATTTCAAATGTTTCAACTATTTTAGAAGTATGTTGCAAGTGTTTTATCTAGATGTTGCATATGTTGCAGTAGCTATACAAATATGTTGCAAAGCATATGTTTCAAATATTTCTCCTGTTTCAGACACATGTTGTAGCAAGTGCTTCATGTTGCAATTCCTTCCATTGGCAGGCACAGAAGGAGTGCAGGCGGAGGCGGTCCCCGCATGCATGCATAGCAGCATGACATGCATGTGTAGCAGCAAGGCGTGTGTAGGCGCGCCAGCAGCAATAGGCACATGCAGGCGCGTGCAGTGGGCGCATGTGGAGTACAAGAAAATCTTACGCTTGTAGCTGGGGTCCATGATAATGACCGGTTGCAGCTCCCGTGTTTCGGTGACCATGGATCACTGGATACTGGGCCAGGCGAGTCCGCTTTCCACTCAAAAATTTTGAGCATGTAGGCGCGTGCAGCGGCAACATGCGCAGCAGGCAGGGTAGCATGTGTAGGCGCGCAGCAGTAGGCGCATTCGGGGGCGTGCAGCTGGCGGGGTAGGCGGCAGCACCATGCGCATCAGGCAAGACAGGCGTGGGTGTTTGGACGTCCGAGCGCTAGCCAAGCCGGTCATATAATCCAAAAACCACAAAAGGGAAAGACTCTCAGCTGGATCAGGGCGGTAATTTGTTCGGCTTCGAAAGCAAGAGCAACTACAACAAGCTCCTATTCAAACCCAACTTTACTCCACAGGTTAACAAACATGCTAATAAAATCCAAGAAATGCACCAAATTATTTTTGATGTCTTGGAAACCTTGTGGCAAAGTTTGAGAAATTTTGAATTTTGCATAATTATTTATTCATGCATAAGGGTGTTTTTATGCCATTTTAGAAGATGAGACAAAACAAAAAAAAATAGAGGCTGGTTTATGTTTATATGACATTTTTGGTGAGTTTATAAGAGACGATATTTTCTAGCCGTGCACAATTTTTTTGAACTTCCTTTATTTGACATCTTAATAAGTATATACAATGACTTTCAAAAACATGTTCGCAGCCCACTGATAAGGGCAGTGTCACCTAACGACTAGGTCATGTTTTTAAAAAAAAAAATCATGCAAGAGAGATCCTGTCTACTACAGCCCATAGGAAGAATCAACCCTTTGAGTAGAGCGACTCTGATCCGCCTGCATTCACCCCCGAACCGAGTCAGCGTTGAGCAGCAAGATCTTGCTGTGGTGCCTGTGTTAGAGACATATCAATGCACCTTCCTACTTCAAATTTGTGATAAGATTCTCAGATTTGCTGAAGAAGATATGATAAATAAATTCTGTGATGATTAGTATTTTTTGTCTACTGACTGACCTGCCAGGCTCGTCAGGCCGAGTGCGCTCGCATGGCACAGCTAATACCCTGGTGGGCCATGCCTGGGCCGTAAGCGTTGCCCATGGGTAGGCACGACATGCTTAGCAAATATGGCTATGCCTTAACGGGTCAATGTTGGGCCAGGACAAGCTGAGCAAATATGGCTATACCTTAATGGGTCAATGTTGGGCCACGACGGACCACCCATTTGGCCATCCATAAGAGGACCTACATTTTAGAAAAGATTTCAGTATACTTTGCATATTTTCTTTGGTGAGCTTCGTATAGTAGTCACGGTAAATAAAATCAACTGCTCCGGTCCCTTCCTGTTTCCACGCAGTAATGTGCATTTGAAAGCTGAGCTCCAAACTAAATTCACATACAAGAATAAGGCATCATGCTACCTTTTCAATATTGTTAAGCTTAAACATGTGCACCGACCGAATTTTTTGTTTTTCAGCCTTTTTTTTTAAGATTTTCATAAATACACTTCTGGTAGTATCCTTTCAAAAAAATAGACCCTGACCTCGGCGCCGTGACAATTGGCGCCCAGCTTACACGTCTCGGTGTCAAAGCAATTGACACCAAGGTGCAGGGTCATTTTCTGCATGTCGTTGACGTGGCTGCTTGCGTGGCGCGGACGTGGCATGAGCTCGGCGCCGTAGTAATTGGCGCCGAGCTCGGCGCCAATTACTACGCGCCAAGCTATGGAAATTAACAAATTTTAATTTTTACCATGACTTGGATATTGAGAAATGTGGCTAACTGTAGATTTTTTTTACAGTGACTTGTTGTTTGATCACTTAAAACAGTCTAGAAATACTTAAGATAAAAAATGATCTAGGGTTTATGTTCATCAACTAGCATAAAAATGCTTCTAAGTGTTGGATCAATAGTTAACTCCTTTTTTCATGATGCTGTTTTGACCGGGGGGTAAAACTATAGTTTCTTTTCTAGATATGAAGTTTGACCTTTAATAGAAGTTATATTTTGAGTTGACTTTGCTTTTGGACCTAAACCTAAATCAATCTTTAACTTGGCCGAATTGTGATGCTGTTTTGGCCCCTCTAAATCTTTCTAATTCCCTTATCGCCGGTAGTGAATTGACATGTTTGCGACATTTTATCTTCCAAATTTGTATAGCAATTCAATTTGATACCGTACTACGAGTTTGAATACTCTTTGAAGAGATGACAACAAAATAAGTCTCGTCAAGTTTGGACTTAGCCACGGTAAAAATTAGACTCAGCCATGGTCATAAATTCTAGACTTAGCCATATTTCCACGTACTTACAGGTCATGACATGCTTACAGATGAGGTGTGTTGCATCCGTGCTTGCATGCCTACACATGCATGTACGGTTCGTTGCATGCACCGATGCATCTCCGGTTAGCAATGCAATACACGCATAGAGCCGAGCCCTGCATGGCCCCACCATACTGTAGGAGCCGAGCTCTGTACTGTGTCGCCCGAACATACTGTAGTTCCATTTGGTCAAGTTTTTATCTTAAGTATTTCTAGATTGTTTTAAGGGATCAAACAGCAAGTCACCGTAAAAACTCTAGTGTTAGCCACGTTAATCAATATCCAAGTAATGGTAAAAATTAAAATTTGTCAATTCCCATAGCTCAGCGTCGTAGCAATTGGCATTAACATATCCATAAGAATATTGCAAATGCATTTGTCATTCATTCTTACATGAAATCCATACATTATAAAACACAAGTCTCTAATAGTTTCCAAAGTGGTAGGGGTATTACTAACTCCAGTGTTATGAAACACCATATGTTCAGCAAATGGTCAAGCTCCCTTCTTTAGCCTCCCAAGTTTGCAAAGATGGATCAGCGGCACAGACTCACAGCGGTGTACACTGCACACAACAGCCTGCAAGCCTCACCTTCACCTTGTATAGCAATCCCCTGCAATGACACATGATAAGATGGACAGGAGAACGGGATCAAAACTTCAGAACCAACTAAATATGTTTGGTGAACAATACCATTTGTTCTAGGAAAAATATCAATTATTGCACCAATAAATGAAGACAAGTAATTCCACTGTCCAGTAATCAGGTACTTCACAGCTTACGGTCCAATCTATCTCAAAAAAAAAAGAGCTTACAGTCCAATCTCTATCAGGAGCAGTATATAGAGAATTAAAAATGAAGAATTCCTGGGAGCATGAGAGAAGCACCTACCAGGAGCAGGTGAGCCTTGCCAGCGCCAGTGGCACAATTACCATGGTCACTGCTTCCATGTAGAATCAAATGTTAGCATTATTTGAGGAAGAAAACCAATCCAACTAAATAGGTGACGCTCATAGCCAGGTTTGGCAATCTGTTCACACCAAAGAAACAGCAGAAGGAAAATGTAGTATGATAAATACTTGTCAGAAAAAAGCATGACATAAACAATAAAACACCAAATGAAAAGTATGTATTAGGAAAATTTAAATACAAACACAGATAACTTGAAACAGATTGATTAAAAAACATTGCAATTGCAATTCTAGATAATTATTGGATACTCTGCTAGTTGGACTGGATTCTTGGTTCTTAGACTTGGATACTTGTGTTCAACTGCAACTACAATATTATCTACAGAAATACTTAAGTACGAAAGATTGCGGAGTTTTTTCCCTCATAAAGAAGCATCGTGCGGAAGTTGGTAAAGAGTAAGGAACATACATTATGGACATCCACAGAAACAAGGAGAATTTTGCTAGAAACAGTTTAGGTCCGAAGGTAGAATGCTGCACACATAATTGAATCGAAAATTCCTGTTGTTAACTAATGGTAAACAATGCCTGCATATATATGTAAAATACCATCAAGCATCATCTATATGTGCAGTGAGATCATGAATTTCCAGTACAAAATAAGATCCTACATGGCAATTAATCCAACGAAAACAACAGCAAGATCAAATAAGATCCTAAAAGAAATGTCAGAGCACATTGCATCCCAACCAGTTCAGCACCTAGTTTTTACTGAACATACTATCAATTATCTGAAATTTACAGTTTGAGCACCAAATCAACGTTAATAAAATTAATCCACCAAGCTTATTCATCCCTTCCGGATATAAGTGAAGGTGGTCACTTACCAGAAATAACTAAAGATGTATGACACCTCAATTCCAGAAATAACATTGTAGAAACTAAAAGAACACATGTATGCTGCTGCCGCTGCCACTCCTAACGAAGAAACTAAGAGAACACAGTACACCCCTCAGGCCTCTAGATCTGCAAGGATCAATTTGGCACCTAGTTTATTTAACTCGTCACAAGTTGCAAGTGACTCTACTGCATTAAGAAGTGGAGAAAAAAGACACAACGGAGGAAGACAGAGAGAGGACTTTCACCGTGTAGAGGGCTCAGCAGAGACGGATCTGCAAAGACGACGACGCCTCCTCACTGGGTTGCGACCTCCGCGCGCCACCATCGGCCATGGGGACCATGACCTTCGCACGCCGCCCTCGACCGTCGGGGCCGCGACCTCCGCGCGTCGACCTTGGCCGCTGGTGCTGTGACCACCACGTGTCGCCTATGGCCTAGGCCGGTGACTCCCCAGTCATCTCCGCCTCGCTGGCATGGAGAGGTCCCCAACTAGGACGCACGAGAGGGGCGGCGGGAGCAGCGCCGGCGGCGGGAGGTGTCGGGCGAGAGAGAAGAAAGGAAGAGAGGAAAAGGAAAGGAAGGAAGAAAGAAAGGAAAAGGACCTACCTGTAAGGCCGGCTCGTTGCCAGGATCTATGGCACCAAACTCGGCGCCAAGATCTACGACGCCAAGATCCACGGCACCGAGCTGGCCGCCATGTCACCCACGGCTCTACTTTGATGCCGACATGGCCCCCCCGACCTAGGCGCCAAACCCTTTGGCGCCGAGATGTGTAAGCTCGGCGCCACCAACAATGGCGTCGAGCTAAGGGTCCAGATTTTGAAAGCATACCTCCAGGGGCATATTTGTGGAAAACTTTCAAAAAAAGGGCCAAAAAATAAAAAATTCGGGTGCACCGAGCAAGGAAAAAATTACAATAGCACAATCTTTCGTTATGACATAAAAATTTCATTGTGATTATGGATTTGGTGACCCATGCCTATGAAAAAATTTAGTACACGGCTAAATTACTGACATGCGTGCGTTAGGCCATCTTCAACCTCGTGCACGCCAACCACCTCCCCCTCCATCCTCTTCGCCGGTGGCCACACTCCTCGCCCTTGCCCCCACTGCTGCCCCCACCCTGCCACGGCCCATGGCACGCTAGGGCTTGGCCGGAGCTCTGCAGCCCCCGCTGTAACCGCGGAGCTCCGACCAAGTCATAGCGTGCTCGTGGCGGCTGTCTGCCCCCTCCCGCCCCCCTCGCCAAAGCTCCACTGCCCTGACCTGGCCCTGCCCCCTCCACCCCCGCCAGGGCCCCTAACCGCCCTCCAACCATCCTCATGACTAGCCTTCCTTCCCCCAAACCTTCCCTTCCTAAGCCTATCAGAGTTGGGGAAGACGAGAGGGAGAGCTCGTCGGAACCCTAACTCGGGGATCTAGGAGGAGAGGAGGTGTAGGCCTACCTCGGCGTATCTGCCATTGCCATCATTGGATCCACCGCCATGGCCGACGTGGGATCCGCCTGACCGACGCGGGATCTGCCGGAACCACCAGACCGACGCGGGTGGGAGAGGAGCTCGCGCGGGTGTGGGGAGGAGCTTGCCAGTCGTCGAGGAGAGAGAGAGAGAGGGAGAAAGAATGAGAGGAGAGGGCGCGGCGAGAGAGTGAACGGGCGTGCCCGTAATAAAAGTCATCGGTAATGTTTTGTCCAGGGCATCCGTCTATTGGTACAGCCCCGTTGGTGGGCCACGATGCCCATAGGCTCTCTTATCCTCTCCTCTTCAAGCACCACAATTTCTTAAAAAAAGCACCGCAACTGCACTCCGCGACCGCACGCTCCGCCGCGTCTCCCGCCCGCCTTCCTCTCCGCCACTGCGCCCGGCCACATCCCGCCCTGCTCTGTGCTCTGCGCCTGGCCCCCATCCAGCTTCCCAGTCGTAGAACGAGAGGCACGAGAGGCCTGCACCTGTGCCCCCATCTAGCACGCCCGTCGGCAGGAAGGAGAGGCCTGCGCGCTGTGCCAGGAGTGTACGTTGGACCGTTGCTCTCGACGTCCCTCTAACCCGAGCTTGTTGGCTACTGAAGTTCCCCACCAGGTAGCTAGGCTGTGGCCACCGGTGATGTTGTGTTTCAGGCGTTTTAGACTTATGTTTCATGTGTTTCTTCTGAGTGTTCCCAATAGATCTAGGATGTTGCATATGTGGCAACCTATATTTTAAGTGTTTCATGTGTTTCAGGCGTACGTTTGAAGTGTTTCATCTAGATGTTGCATATGTTGCTAAGTCTCTATATGCATGTTTCAAGTGTTTCAGATGTTTTAGACTCATGTTGCAAGTGTTTCATCTGGATGTTGCAAAAGTGATCTCGATGTTGCATATGTTGCTATGGCTATACACGCATGTTTCAAACGTATGTTTCAAATGTTTTATCTATTTCAGACGTATGCTGCAAGAGTTGCATCTGAATATTTCAAAAGTAAATCTGGGAGAGCACATGTTACAATGGCGCTAGTGGCTGGAGGACAGCGGCCTGCCGCAGCGAGCTGTTGTTGCTGGAGGCACTGCCGTGGATCTCCATGCAGGCCCCTAAGGCCGGCAGACACCACCGCGGCACGCAACCGCAAGCGGAGAAGGTGACTGGGCCCACGTGGGGCCTAGGGATGGGCGTGGGATGCGGGATGGGCTGCTGGAGCGCGGGACGGGCATGGGTACGACATCCCGACGCGGAGGCACTGACGCTGGATGGGATGCGGACTCGAATCATGAGATGTGGTGCAGGATAATACCCGTGCCTCCATACGCGCCGTCTATGTGGACGTCCGGGCGCCGAAAAGTCGTTGCCTTATCTCCACGGTTTCTTTAGCCCCGATTTGGATAAAAAAAAATGAAGTCACATGAGAGGTTGTCTGTGTGATCTACGACGAAATGAAATGAGGCAAAAATAGAAAAAAAAATCCCGCATCTCTTTTTATTACATCATCCATGCATGATGATGAAAGATGAGACGCATAGTTCTCGTGCCATGGTTCGATAGAAATAAAAAGAACTGAATCCGTTGAACTGTAGGATTAAAATCACCGTCGACTTATATACAAGGTAGTACTAAAACCCCCACCGCGTTCACTCTTCAAAGATTCGACACTCTCCTCCATCCGAGCCCAGGTGAAAAGGACGATGCGAGCAATGGCGCGCATGCAGCGGCCGATCGATCACGGTTATCAGTTATCACCAGTGAGAACGCCGCCCTCCCGAGCTGCCGTCGCCCGCGTCCCTGGCCAGTGCCGCGACAGCGGCGGAGACTGCCGCGAACGCGCAGACCGCCTCCGCGACGGTCACCCTGCCGCAGAACGCGCCGGCGGCGTCGCACACGCTGCCTCCTCCTCCCGCGCTGCTTCCCCACGAACCAGCCGCCGTGCCGGTGCCGCCAACAACGTCACGGGTCGCGAAGGCCGCGCCGGCCGCCGAGAAGAAGAAGCCCTGCGTGGCGGCGTCGAGGAAGGGCACCAGCAGCACCGAGACGACCGCGGCGTCGGCACTCACGGTGAGCAGGTACAGCGCCGCCGCCGAGCAGACGGCTGCGATCGCGCCGGCCGCCACGAAGTACCTGCACGTACGCGCGCCGCACGGATCTCAATGCACGTCGGCAACGTCGCATGTGAATATGTGATTGTGCAAGCCTCTTTGTTAGATACCTTAGAGCGTTGTACTGGCTGTAGGAGACGGAGTAGCTCGAGGATTCGGGGTTGCCGTCGACGATGACCAGCTGGCTCGCGGTGCCCATCACAACGATGGCCGCGACCGACAGACCGAGCGCGGCGATGCGGAAGAGGAGGCTCAGCGCCTTGTACACCTCGTCTGCCATCGTTGAGAAGAGAAGGCAATGAGTGTACCAGACCAATGCACAAACCAAGCTGCATAAACTGGGTCCAGAATCCAGATGCTTGCAGTGGTGGAGAAGTTCTCTCTGAATGAATGCGTGAAGCAACCAACAATTTATCCATCCTTGGCTCATTTCAAACAAAGAATTTGTGCTGGCACTTGCAGAGTTAACAATTAGCACTGAATCCCCCTGTAATCCCCAAACTATGTGCTCTCCACGCCGAAGGAAACATTCAGATGACCCACATTGCTACCGAGATATTTGAGTATTCTAAAGAGATTTGCAGAATGAAATCTGCGTCACATATAATCAGATTGTGGCAACATCGTGCGTCTCATTGGATGGACTCACTACCGGAGTCCTCAAATTTTACGAGTGTTTTTATGTTTGCCGAGTGTATTCCCTCGGGCACTCGGCGACTAAGTTATTTGCTGAATGCTGCGCTAAAAACACTCGGCAAAAAAAAAAACACTCGGCAAAAGAAGGGGTTTGCCGAGTGTAAAAAAAAAACACTCGGCAAAGAGAGGGTTTGCCGAGTGTCAAAAAAAACACTCGGCAAAGAAATAAAATCTTTTTTCTGAAAAAGTAGGAGAAGAAAAAAAAATGAAAAAAAAACTTTGCCGAGTGCTCATATCTAGAACACTCGGCAAAGAATTAATTTTTTTCTGGAAATAAAGGAGAAGAAAAAAAAAATTGCGGAGTGCTAGATCTAGAACACTCAACAAAGAATTAAATTTTTTTTTCTAGACATAAAACCCCGCCGCACGCCACCCCCTCCCTCCCCCCGCACACGAGCACTAGCTCCCTCTCCCTGCCCTCCCGCCGGCGGCCGGCCCTCGCCGACGCACCTCCTCCCTCCCCTCCCCTCCCCTCGCCTCGCCTCGCCGGCGCCCCCTCTCTCTCCTCACCGAGCGCCCCTCTCACTCCTCTCCCTCCGGTAGCGGCCGTCTCCCTCTCCTCACCGAGCCTCTCTCTCACACCTCTCTCTCTCTCTCGGGATGGAGGTGGCAGCCGGCGAGCGGGGCAGAGGTCTGCTCCGGCGGCGTGTCTCCCGGTGGCGGAGGTCTGCTCCGGCGGCGCTCCGAGGGTGGATCTGGCGTGCCCCAGCGAGGAGCAGCCCGGATCCGGCGTGGAGCAGCCCGGATCCGACAGGCACGAGCGAGGTGGCGGTGCTCCTCCACCGGCGTCGGGCCGGCGATGCGGCGCTCCTCCTCCACCTCAGCTCTATGTCATCTCCGGCGCGCCCTCTCTCCTCTCTCCCTCCGACAAGCTCCCTCCGGCCTGGCAGCGTGGATCCGGCGAGCTCCGCCACCTGAGCTCTAGATCCGGCGCACCCCAGGCGGTGGAGGGGACGGCGGCGTGGATGGTGGTGGCGGCGGCCGTGCTAGTGGTGCGGGCGTGTCTTTTTTTTTTGAAAAAAAAGTTTGCCGAGTGTTTTTTGGGCACTCGGCAACAAAAACACTCGGCAAACTAGCGTTTGGCGTTAAAGGGTTTGCTGAGTGTAACACTCGGCAAACCCTTTGCCGAGTGTTTTTTGGGCTTCGCCGAGTGCCCCTGACACTCGGCAAAGCTCCTGTATCCGGTAGTGACTTCTTTCCTTCAAACTTCCTTGTCGTCGTCTAAGTTGCAGAGTTTGTTCTAATTAATTCAGCTAAGAAGGGACATTGCGTCAATAAGGAATTCTGAAATATCTGTTCATTTCAAGTTGTCCGACGTCCGAGAGGCAAGACATTGATTTTATTATTCAGTATTCAGATTATTTAATTGAACACTAAGTTTTCCTTCTATTTGAACGGTTCCAAATGCATGAAGAGGTAGAATGTGTTTAACATTGGAACAAAATACTGTTAGCCTTGATGTATAGGGACTAGAATCAGTCCTCTGATTCCTGAATAAGCAAGAGAACATTGCGCCAACAATTGGGCAAATCTAAGTTTATATAGGTCAATGACGACAGTAATCCATCGACGCCCGCAACATGGCTAGCCTTTAATTCTCAACTATGCAATGGTTCATGAGTCATGACAACTTAACATATTTAACATTATATGTTACTACCTGAACTGTTCCTATCATGCTTGATCGTGACAGGTTGGTAAATCACTAAACGCGATAAGAGTTCGATGCACAAGATCTCAGCGAAGTCAAGTGAGTTACAGTACATTTAAATGAAGAGGAATCATGTTCTGGATACATTTAGCTGTTTAATATAATCATCCTTGTGTTGCTGTACTTTTACCTTTTAATATAATCAACAGGTCGCTTGCATGATTTGTTTTATATAAAAAGCAATTTATTTCAAGTGAATATTGCAAGCTAGACTTCTTTGGATCTTGCCATGATTTCTTTTCTGGTAGTTATTACTTCTCTAATGTGAAGGAATGGAAGGCCCAAATCATCTTTGGGATGCAGTCACATGGAAACACCCAAGAGGTTGTTTATATGTTTGATCGTGACCTTTTAGAAAATAAACGCAGGACACGTATTTACAAAATAAGTACCTTTCAATGTTTGGTACTGGTTACAAAATAAAAATATGCATGCCATGGTTTTTAAATAGCGGGCTATAGCGGCAGGAGAGACTCCACGCTCCATTGTCATTTGTGCCGCTATACCAACTTTAATTGCTATTTAGTGCTATAGCGCCGCTAAATTGCATAACTTTAGCGTTCAAATAGCGGCGCCATTTCAGATTTTGCCAACAGGCCATATCAAAGCCTCATAAGCCATATTGTACAATTATCATTTGCTACTAATTTATTATTTTGGACAATTAAGCACTGGAGTTTCATAAACCATGTATAAATGTCATATTAATAATGTTACCTAGACTTGTGGAACGTTAGAAACATATTTGTGTTTATGGAATTTCAAATTTGTCATGTTTTTGTCCATCAATTATTGATATTTTTCATGTTTTTGTTTGAAAAAAAACGATAAATGTCATAGCGCCGCTATAGCTGCGCTATGACTTCATAGCAGCTGAAAAACGTTGCCGATATTTTCGATAGCCCGCTATTTAAAACCATGATGTTGGCTGATTTCCGAAACTGAAACTCTGCACTAGAAAACATTATGCCCCTCTTTTCAATTTAGATCATGATAAAAGCTTTGATGTCAGAATGATGTCACCAATAAAATTCATATTAATTAATGTTAAACATTTACGACAAAATCAGAAAACAATACCTGTACCAAGTACTAACTGAATTTCCAGTCCAGACAGAATTAATACAAAAACCAATGCAAAGTAAGAATTCAGGTGATTTCCAGTCCTCTGAATATTTCAATTCAAAACTTAATTACAGAAACAGTTTCTTCTAGCAAGAAATTCAGGTGATTCAACTCTCCAAATAAAGAACTTCTCGTAACACGATTGACGGCTGGTTATGGGACCAAGGGAGTCGGTCGCAGAGATGAGCTAATGGTGGCAATGGCAGCCGCGGCCACAACCGTGCTTTGCCTTCTGTTCATCACCCTTGAACCATGCCGTGGCCGCCGGCACGTCCTTCAGGTACTTGGACGCAGCCAGAGCGACGGCGGCCGCCAACGAGACGGCCCCCGACGCGCGTATCCGCTGGCAGAACTCGCCGGAGCCCTTGCAGACACCGGCGGCCCTGCGGCCACCGCAGGTGCCGAAGTCGTCCACTGAGAACGACAGCGCCGACGACGAGTAGAGCAGCACCCGGCGGTGTCCACGAGCTCCGACAGCGACTTGTTGGCCGCCTTGCTTTCGTCCACCTTGCCGCCGCGCGCCGTCACCCACGCCGCCGCCGCATGCAGCGTCGCTGATATCACGTTGACGACTAGAGAATAACTGCACCGCCGTCCACGTACCATGATCAGCTTCCCAGCAATGGTGACATGGTGCCATGACCTCATGCGCCGACATGCGAGGAAGAAGAATGGATGGATGGATATACGGCCGGTGCGCGTACGGCGTACCTAAGGGAACTGTAGTCGCTGTAGGAGACCTGGCTTGCCGTCACCGGAGAGCAGCCGGTGCAAGAGCGCTGGGAGAAGGACGCCATCCTGTCCGCAGACGGCCCGACGCCACCGACGCCACGGTGGCAATGCGGATGGCGAGTCTGGACGCGTCCGACGACCCGTCGGAGTTGCCACCGCCAGCCATGGTTCAGAGAACTCAACGAGCATTCGCATCCACCACGTCTCTCACAGGGATGAAAACGGTCGGAAATGGTTGGAAAACCTCTCATTCGTTTTCTACTTTTATATTTGAATACGAAAACGAAAACCAAAGCGGTAAAGCCGGACACGAAAACAAACACGAACTAACGGAATATCAAAAATTTCGAAAACGAACTAATTCGAGCGGAATTATGTCGAACACGGTCGGTATACGAAAAATCAATACGGAATATTGACTCATAGGACCAAGTGCATAACAATTAACAAGTACATAATAATTAACAAGTCCTACAACTTTCTTAAAAAGTATCTCCATTCGACATGATGTAAGGAAGATATGATTTTTTAAGGCAACGAGCGTTTGTACACGATTAATATATCGCTGACTTTGTTTAATTTTTTTGAACATCTTCAAGACATCAAATGAAAAAACTAAGGACTAGAAAGTTGTAGATCTCGTCGAGAGCTACAATTTTCATATAAAAATCATCTTCATCCGAGATCGTATGAAAAATATATAATTTTTCTAAGGTTGGACTTGTAGTGGGCCAAATTTGGTTTAAACCGAATTTCGAATTCGGGATATTCCGAATTAAAAGTAGAAAAGTAGAAAATGGTCGAAAAAAATGTCTAAACCGTTTTCGTTCTGATTTCGAATTTGGTGTTCTGAATTTCGAACCGAATTCGAATTTGTCCGAAAATACGAATTTGATCGGATTAAATGTAGAAAACGATGCGGTTCGGTACAGGATATTTCCGTACCGTTTTCATCCTTACATCAAGTACGGATTAAACGCATGGATATGCAAAGCTAGTAGTTGAACCTAACAAAATCATAATTAATAAAGAAGCAACCTCTAGTAGTTCTTCCAATTATGGAGCTTGCATTTTGCATTTACTATCTCAAATTACTTATTGCTAATATGATTCTGACAGCAGTTAGGCTAGGCTACACATTTGTAGATAGAATATATATTAAAAAAGGTACTAGCTAGATAGTTTTATGCGGTCGAATGAGATGGATGCTACATGGTAATCCAAAATGTGAGATCCATATCATTGCGATGACGTGGTTAACTACCACTCTCACGCACGAGCAAATCAAACTTGAATATTATAGAAACGCAATTTGCACAAATGATGGGGCAGTTGATAAGGTGCGTAGTCGATCGTTGACTTGGACTCGGTATATACATGCCAGTCATATCGATCAGCATTGTGGCGCCTTTTGGTTTCCAGGCACATCAATCATTAACCATCTTGTTAATAACCATTTCCACTGCTACTTGCAAACATTATTCGTTTTGTATTTTCCATTTGACGACATATAAGAACTTATATTATTTCTTCACCAAATGAGTTTTAAGTCTGACAATTCGGCCTATTGCTGGATATATCGAAGCATAATTATAATTAACTCAAATTAATCACCTACACTTCTATCCTAACTATTTAAACTTCTCAAAATTGAATACAAACTGCAAAATATGTCATTTTGAAAAAGTTTCCCCCAAAAAACATGGTTTGTTTGGAACACGCTTTAAAATTTAAATATCACTGGTACAAAAATGAAATTTCTGTATTGAGCTGATCTTTAGCGTGTATCGTTAAAAAAAGTTCATGAACTTGAATTTGATCTGCCAGGATTTGGACCCACGAACGCGCGCCAGCCCAGGACGAGTGGATAAAAGTCCCACAGTAACCTAACCCTAAAAATCGATCCTATTTTCACCCCTCCTGATCTTCCTTTCCAAGCTTCTGCTGTTTGCTCTCTCCCAGCGGCACGCCAAGCTCTCAAACGCTTTATCTTCAATTTTTATACTATTTTGTATTGTTTTTATATCAGATAGCTTAGACATATTTTACTTGATTTTCTCTATGAATTAATAATTTTTTATATAAATTTTGGCTGAAATTTTCTTGTATATATCACCAATAGATTTCTGATACTTATTTCTGTTATTCCCATTTATCAGTGACAACCGATATTTAAAAAATATTGATAATGGAAAGAAAATTTTGGCTCTCAACTGTTGACGTCATTTGAACTCAAGGACTTCTTAATTCAGTCATGTTTTATCTGACATCTGGCACTAGAACTCATAAATGTTTGTTTTGTGATCCAGTAGTAACAAAATTCTCTCCTTGTGTACTTAAAATGTACCTAGGATCATAGATTATTGAATGTAAAAAACACATATATTTAAGCATTGAAGCCAGATTATCATTTATTTATTTTTCTACAAAACTGGTAGCTAGTTTCCATGTGCTTACCGAATGACTACTGCACACAGAGAAAGTTCAGAAGTGGTACATAGAGTCCCGATTGTATATCCCACCTTGTGCACCGGTGTTGACTATGTGAGTTGTGTGTGTGACTTGACCTCTAACAGAAGTTTGTTGAGACCTTTATTTATACAAAGCTGTACTTGTTGTTCAGTAGGCACCAACGTCTTCCAAATACAGAGTAAAGTAACATGTTGCGCAATGCAAGTACTGTTATCTTAACAATTGGATATAAAAATTACTTGTCATACAACATTTAATTTCTCCAAAATTGCGCAACACGGGTCAATGTCCTCCATCAGCAAAGTTTGGAAGCATTTTGTTTTTTCTACCACTGATGAGGTCTCATTTTCGTTCATTTCTGCAAAATCTTTAAGCTTGATGGATGAAAGCAATATGTTCTCGCTCCTTGTAGCAAAGAATTGCACTTGGAAGACAATGAACAGTTGAAGGCGTAAGTCATATAATAGTTTTTAGCTTTCAACGTCGATATTTGGTTTAGCCATCTAGAGAGACGTTCATTCAACTACAGATAAGATGCATGGTAATTTTGCCCTATTTGATATCGTCATAACCACAAAATTTCTCTTTATGTCCAAGCAACCTTCGAGTATAGGTGACTCATTTAGTCATTCAAGGAACTGAGCCTAAGTATGCAGGTGGCTTGAGTGTGTACATCTCGGTTTGAATTATATATGCCTATTTCTTGTCATGACACGTCACCTAGCTCCAACTACTTATGGTGTGTGGTTTGAAAAATGAGGTGGTCCATATTTTTCTCACCCGCCACTTTTTTTATTTGGTTTGTGGAACGAATTAGTTGATTCATCATCACCTCATTCCTCATAAGCTAATAATTAGTATATGCATGAGGAATGGGTTGATTCCGTCAAAACTCATAGATGAACTTATGATATATCACCTCATGAAGCATGGGGCGACTTCAGAAACCAAACAAACCATTAGTTCATCGAGTCTTTACACAACTTATTTTCGTTTCCATGTCTCACTAACAGACGGTGAGGGTGTATTTTCAGTGTATATATATTACTTTTGACCTTTGGCCAGGGATTCCGTATAGTCACAAGTACGCCATATTGTGTTTTATGAATAATTATAAATAAAAACTTTGTTTCACAAATTATTTTATATTTCTTCATTTTGATATTCGAAAATTAATGAATTTGTGTGGAATAGTTCTGTGACTAGGGTTTTGAAATGTTTTATAAACTATAAAATCGAGGTAGTAGTCAAGATTATATTCTAGAGGCCAAGTACACATCACTTATTTTCGGTATTCCACAAAATGTTATGTTTTCCTTCTTGGGCAACTATGTTATGGTCTACATTCCATTATAAGGTACATTCTGTTTGTTCAATTTGGATAATTTTTACTTTGAATATTCATGAGAGGACTGCGTATCACGGTATTAATTAATTTTGGAAATTTGTAAATGTGTTGATTTTTATTGACAAATAGTATTGTTTTCGCGATGCTTTATAACGTTATTACCAAGAAAGTGTACATCGGCCATACATGTTGCTTATTTGTGACCGGAGTAAATAACTGAGGGAATGATAATTGCCAGAGCTACTTCTGCACGCAAAAATTCGTTAAAAAAACTATAAAAGGAGTCCAAGATGACATCTATCACAATGCATATTCCAATAGCATTTTTATCCATGATACTGTTGGTACGTATAAAATACAGAAGGGCCACCAATGGAAATGAATTCAGAAGATGAAATGAAGCCACACCATGGTGCAAAACGCAAAACCTAATGCTTGTGATGGCACCCATGGTCACAACCGCCGGACTCAGAGCTGGAGCTGGAGTCCGAGTCCGAATCTCCACCGGACGCCGAGCCTCCGAGGCCCCTGACCACCTCGGCGACGGACACGGCGACGGCCGCAGCCAGCAATAGGTAGACGGAGATATGCACCTGGCTGCAGAAGTTGCTGCCGCCGATACCGCCGGCGGCGGCGCTCCCGGCGCAGACGCTGACGCGCCTGCCGTTGGCGGAGCAGTAGGACATGTCGGACACCGCCGCGAACGCGGCCCCGGTCGCCGAGTAGAGCAGCGCGGGCACGGCGACGCCCAGCAACGGCATGAGCACCTTGGCCGTCTTGTCCTTGCCCTTCTTCCACACGACGAGGAAGATTGCGATGGCCTCTAGGAACGCCGCGATGGAGGCGGCGCCCACCAGGTAGACGAAGGGCGGGAAGTCGCTGTAGGTGACAGTACGTGGCCGCGCGCCATAAGCCGCGTACACGGTGCACTGGCTCGCCGTGGCCATCAGCACCGCCGCCGCCACCGCCAGGCCCATGCCCGCGATGCGGCCGGCGATGCTCACCGCCGTCGCCCACTTGGATTCCTTCTTCTCCTCGTCGTGCATGGTTGACGTGCGCCGATCGATGGATGGATGAGCAAGCTAGCTTGTTAGAAGCTCGATTGTTGACTTTGAGCTTGTTGAGCCTTAGCTAGCTTGAGCTGTCGCGTAGATGTATATATACATATATGAGCATTTGGTGACAACTAACAAGTGGATGATGAAGAGATCGTCAACGGGAGTGATTGGAGGCGGCATGTTTGCACGCTCAACTAACGTTCGTTAGCACGACAAGCTCACTTCCGTTTTGTTTTCTTGCTTTCTTGGTAATGACTAATTAGTGGATTAGCATCTAATATTCTAATCTCACTTGATTCTACTAGTTGTTACATACTTGCATATTATATCGACGGCGGTTCGCCACTAGTTTACTCGCTAAATCGCTTAGTTTGCTTGGCAAGCCAACAAATTTGCCTATAGTATTAGGGTATTAGCAATGATTAGGTTCCATTGTTAATTCATAGTAGTAGTATATATATTGTTAACATCTCTGCTCAGAATTATGCATTCATGAGTCAAACTGACGGCCCAGCACTTGCTTTGCAACCCAAAGTGACGGCCCAACATGCTTTGGGAACTGACAGGCCAACGGATCAATTAAGCCCCCTCTGTTTGGTCCAGTCCACTTTGAATCCTTTTCCTTTCTTGCAGTACACTTAGCAGAGTTGCATGCTTTTTTTTATTTTTAACCAAAAAAAAGCTACATTACGACTTGTGGCCAAACAATCACAAAGGGTAAACAAGCCATGGATTTACAATTATTGATTTACCAACAAATTCAAAAGCAAAAAAGATGGCACATCCTAATGCTTGCAATGGCACCCATGCCGACAGACGGACTCCGAATCCGAGTCCGAGTCTGAGTCAGAGCCAGAGTCCGAACCCAACCCACAGCCATGGCACCATCGCAATGTGGTCAGGAACTCAGCAATGGACACGGCCAAGGCGGCGCCGAGCGCGAGCCACATGGACACGTGCACCTGCTCGCAGAAGCGGCCGCCGCCGACGCTGCTGTGGCAGACGCTGAAGCGCCTCCCACTGGGCTCCAAGTAGTAGGAGACGTCCCAACTGACGGCAAACGCGCGCCGGCGGACGTGTAGAGCAGCGCGGGCACGACGGCGCCGTGGAGCAGCATGAGCACCCTCCAGGCTGTCTTTCTCCTGCCCTTCTTCTTCGAGCTGAGGAACAGGGCTACTGCCTCTAGCAGCGTGGCAATAGCGGTCGCCGCCACCGACCAGGTACCTGCATCACAGCCGCAAATGTACAAATGTTGTGCAGGTACTTGCGGCAATGGATTTTTAGTTCTCTGGTCTGGTGTGCGTACACGAAGGCATGGAAGTCGCTGTACGTGACGGTGCGCGGGCGCGCGCCGTAGTCGGCGTAGACGGTGCACTGGCTCGCCGTGGCGATGGCCGCCGCGGCCACCGCCGCCAAGCCTATGCTGGCGACGCGGAAGAGGAGGCTGAAACGGTGCACTTGGCGCAGCCCCCTGACTTCTTCTCTTGGCACATGATCTCTCTCTCTGTATCGAGTTCGAAGTTTCCAAGGCAGGGTAAGCAAAGGACTGTGAGTTGAGGCTTGCATTTAGCGCTTATACACGGATGTACGTATTTATATAATACTAGCTGGAGGCCCCGTGCTTCGCACGGTTTTTTTTTTAATTTTCAGGTGTGAACGCAAAAAAAAAAACGAAAAAGGTCGGGGCTGTTCCTTAGTGGGTCGGGGCTGTTCATCATGCTCTGTTACTGTCCGTCACGGGCCCGATACCCGTCACTGTTGATCTACAGTGATACATGTCTTGAGGTGAATCGGGTAAACAGTAAAATCGATGGGACATGCCTCAAACTTAAAGTTCTTATATAGATAGATAGATATGTATGTGCACATGCATGTGATGGCAACGTACTAACAATTGGCTGCCGACTACTGCCGAGAGTAGATGTTAAAGAAAGAGCGTGACGGAGATGCACCGTACCTGCTTGTGATATAAGTACGAGTATATATTTCTTGGGAAACCATGCATGCACATGAACAAGCCTTTAGCTACCTATTATTGAGGCTGACCAGTCAGCGATAGTTTCTTTTCTCTCCCTCTTGGACAGGCCTCTAATCTCACTGGCTGCAAGTAGTTACAAGCGTTGCTCATTGGTGTTTCCGAACAAAAAAGAACGTGTTTTATGATTGCCGGTTGTTTACTTACTCGTTTTGTTTTTGTAGGTGATGAGCCTATAGTTTTCTTCAGTTAAGAGTGCAATCAATGACTAGGTTCCACGGATAAGTCGTAGGTAGCTCTGCTCTATATGGAATCTGCTTCTTTATGTTCTTTTGTTGGACTAATTCGTACACAGCAATATACGACATGTTTGGTTGCTGAAATGGTATTGGAAACCCAAAGGGAATATGATTACGCGGGAAGACGAGTCCGTAATCTGATTACACGGGGGTTGGAGCTGTATCAGCTTTATACAGTATGGTATCTGATAACGGCGGTACTCGATTCCACGAGGCCAAAAACAAACATTAATTAATGGAATCAGTTACCGGCAGTAATCGAATCACGTTACACTGATGTGAACCAAACACTACCATAATGTTACACACTAATTAAGGATTGGGTGGCTAACTACATAAAAATGTTAGAAGACACTACATCTCATTTACAAAGGCGGTCAGTAAAATGTGCTGTCTCTTAAAATTATAGGAGGCGCAATGATAAATACTTGTCTCTGTAAATCAAAATTCAATTTTTAGAGGAAACTAAGAGAGCTTAAGAGGTCGACGTACAACAGGGACATGCCTCTTAAGGCCAGTCTCAGACTCTCAGCGGGCATGGACATTAAATAAGTTGACATGGCATAATATAGATAAAGGGAGAGATATGATGAAATGAGTTTCATGCGTATAAAATTTGTCTACATTGTTTCCAACACATGAGAGTCTTGGGAATTAGAAGATGCAACCCCTAGGCCTTAAGGCCTTTAGCCCTCTCTATCTAAAAATATAGCTGAGACAAGTATCAAGGCATATTATTGTTCCGAGAGTACATAGGTGGCTAGGGTTTCACTCAGCCAGTCTCTTTCCACTAATAGAGAACATACTTTCGGTTTAGCACATTAGTCTCGGCTAGAATTGGACATAGGACTAATGTGAGCATTAGTCCCGGGTCCAAGTTTCTTAGGCGTCAGAAGACCAGTCCCGGTCAGTAACACCAACCCGGACTAAAAGGTCTACATTAGTCCCAGTTGGTGTTACGGACCCGGACTAAAGAGCCTTGACCCTTTAGTCCCGGTTAATATCATCAACCCGGACTAATGTTAACCCTTTTAGTCCCGGTTGGTGTTATGAACCCGGACTAAAGGTCCTCTGATGGGTTACGTCAAAAGAAAAGCATCCCATCTAGACTCGTGCTGTGTTGGTGGGGTGGAAAGGTGTGCGTGAGGCAATACATGTGGTCTTGGGTTCGAATCCCGTGAGGCACAAGGGTGGGAGGTATTATTTTTTAGACTTCAAGGACCTTTAGTCCAGGTTTAGAGCAGCCGGGACTGTAGAGTCATGCCTTTAGTCTTGGATTCCTAGTCCCGGTTGGTCAACCGGGATTAAAGGCCCCTACCAACCGGGAGTGAAACCTGCTTTTCTACTAGTGTTCGCCCCTGTAAGGAGCATGTGCCCTTGAAAACACAAGTCTATGACTAAAAAGTATGCTAAAAATGTGTTAGACATGTTATAACGGGTCACGGGAATACAAGGCTCACTACTACTATAAACAATAACAAACAAGGTCCAAAATAGTTCTAGAGGTGGCAGCACCTTCCGCCTCCAGAACAACATCACTGTTAATCCAATACAGCGGAGACGGGCAATATGCCCACCTTCGAAAATCAGAAAAAAATAAAAAAAATGGCTCTGCTGACAAGGCCACTCTTGAGACCACCGCCAAGCCTACTCCTAAGCCTGCCGCCAATCCCATCATCTAGGTGTTATGTTGCCCCCACTGGTGCTCATTGTTGTCCAACACCGCTCCTCCACCACCATGGCCCACCAGATCATACTGAGCTCCACCCATGCCACGTCATGGTCCTCCCTCCTAGACTTTTTGTTTGGTCACGAGATCCACACAATGGTCTCCTTGGTTGGAGGTGGAAGCAATGACACGGAGGCGCTAGACTTTGGCCTCCTCTCCATCAAAGTCGCTGTGGTTAGGAAGTGTTGGCCAAAGGTGGGGGCCTCTAGGCCCCGGATACTGGCGGGGATGACCTCCAGTAGCCGAATCACAGCGGGGACAACCTCTAGGCATAGGATCCCAGTGGGGGACGACCTCTAGGCGCCGGATCACGGCGAGATGACCTCTAGCCTCCGGATACTAGCGGGGACGAACTCTAGGTGCTAGATCCTGACGGGACGACCTCTAGTCACCAAATCTTGATAGGGATGACCTCTGGGTGTTGGATCCATGCACGTTGCGGGGGAGTGGCGCTCCACATGTGGGGTCCTCGCGGGGGGATGGGGAGTAGCACCCCACCTATGGGATCCTGGCGAGGCAGGAAAATGGTGCTCCACTCTGTGGAAAGTGAGAGGGGAAGGGGCAGGTGGGATAGAGGGAGAGGACTGGAAGAATCAGAGGCAACAGGTGGATGGACAAATGGGTAGGTGGGAGAGACAGATGGAGTCGAAACCCTAGCTGATTTATATACTCAAATGTAATTCTAGGCTTTGAGATGGGCCTTGGGCTTCAGATCCGTTAATAGAGGTAGGCCTCTAAAGGTGTAAGCCTCTAAAAATAACACCCATTTTCATAGGCAGACGCCATATGAGGCCCACCTATGTTAATCGATTTTTTGAGGTGGGTTGTCTCTGTAAATGAGTAAAATGCCTCCTAAAATGCCAAACTATTTGAGGAGACCCATAGAATTGTTGTCCGCCTCTAAAAATAGAAAGGCTTGTCTTGTAAAATCATTTTTGTGTTAGTGGATAAGGTTTGATCAAGATTTGGGCTAAAACAAAGAAGAAACAGAGAAGATTCCTCGCTAGAGCATTCACCAGATCACTTGATATGGCTTGCCTGATCATATGATGTCCTATAAGTTAGCCAGGAAGACATTAACACATTTACTGTGCATAGACAGGGGGAGCCCTGTTGCCGCCACGCTTGGGAAGGGGACGACGAGCCCTATCCTCATCGCGCCTGAAGTGAGGCGCCGACCGAGGTGAGAGATAGGAGGCGGGGGGTCGGGGGAGGAAAGAGAGATGATGGCAGTGCCTAGGTTGAGGGTGATGATGGGAGAGGTGGTTTTCTCAGTTACTTACTACATCCCATTTCCACCGCCAGTTCAATTTTCATCGAAATAAAACCAGCGATATCGGTGGTGATATGTTACCACCATTATTTTTAATAGAATCAGCAGTGGAAATACCTTTCCGAAAACCATTTATGTAATAGTAAAGGCACCCTAGGGAAATTTATATTACTTATAGATATATTAAGAAAGACCCAGCATAGGAAAGAAAGACCACATAAGATTGACATAAAATTAGACTAAGACCTGACGAAGTCTTCACTTCCATGGCATCCATCGCAACAATGGCAACTCTGTGTGGCCTCATCATCATTGATCCTGCTGTCGTGCAAGCAAAGGACAAAACAGATAACCCGTTTCTCTAGTAATAATGGAAAATCAGCACCACACGCTTTTCCCACCAGCATGCATGCTTTCATTTTCATATATATGTACCATATACACACGATTAATGAAAATCTGCAGCGCACGCTTCACACATCTGCATGATTTCTTGTACGTGTATAATCAATGAAAATCAGCATGACACGCTTCTCCTAAATTCACCATGCTTTCAGCCAACATGCGAGCGCTTCCGAAGTCTGGTACCTTTATATTGAACTGGTACCAGACGTACTCGCAGGTGTATGAAAGAAGTCGTGAGTATTTTTTTTTAACAACAGAAGTCGTGAGTATTATTCCGGTGCGTAGCTAGACCAACACTACTGTTTCCATCCTCTGGGCTGTCTGTGTTATAACTTATAATGGACAATATATGTCATGCACGATTGATGCAAATATATAAAGTGATATAATTTGATGAATATGGTTTGGCGGAACAAATCAAATCATGTACGTTGCATGTATTTCGTGCCATATACTGTGTTTATTAAATCAGCAACGACTCAATTTCGAAGTGAAAGTGATGTGCATAAGTTGGAGAAAAAAGGTGACATGCACAGCGTTTCATTATTGACCGTACAACTCAGTTTCACTATAGTGAAGTAATTTTTTTTTAGCTTTTGGTCAAAAAGGAAGTCGTACTGGTGGAACACAAGCTATCTTGGTGAACCATTTGCTAGAAAAACAGCTTTTTCCATTGGACAAAAATAACAAAATTACTATAGTACCCTTATCTTTTTGAATTAATTTCTTTCTATTTTTCCCTTTCAATCCTCTCTTCTTCCTTCCCACATGGTCTTTCTTATCTCTCCCGACACACGGCCCTTCTCCCCAGTGATTGCACACACACGTGAGCACCCCAGCGCCGTGCCCACGAGCATTGGTGGGCGTCCGCTCCTCGGTGGCCTCACCTAAGCCTCCACTTCGGCACTCCCTGAGCACATCACGGGTTGCTGCGTGCTCCCTGCCGGCCTCTCCCTCACCATCGCTCCAGGTGGCCGGTGGCCCTGAGCCGAGCATTGGCAAGTGCGCAGTCCCCAGCGGCCTCTCCCGCGCCCCCGCTCCCGCTATGGCCCGTCCTGAGCACAACACTAGCGGCTGCCATGAGTACACATCACGTGGCACCGCCGGGAGCCGAGATCTGCTTCGGACCCGACCATCGCCATTCGTCGCCCGCGCTTCCGCCGCTGTTGTGCCTCATCAGCTGAATACCAGCGCTACTTAGTATAAGAGATTGCGATCTACGGGGCTTCAAGGGCGAAGCAGGTTTCAAAAGCCTCCGTTTGGTAGGAGAAGCTAATAAACAGCTTTGTGAAGTTGTCCAGATCCAATCCCTACCGACCACCTCTTGGAAATTTTATTTATCGTTTTACTTGCCATTGGTTCTCTCATTAGTCATTGGTGATTGCTTGGACCACTGAGCTGGAACGTCCACCCACTCGCTGACAATGCATGGAAATATTTTTATCACACACATTTAGGTGCTCCCCAGTGTAGTTTGTGGATCGAGTAAGTTTAACTTTTACATAGATGCTGGTCAAGCGCTTATGGTTCGGCCACCGTCAACATAGATGACTTGGCCGGTGACATAGGAGGCCGCCGGAATACCCGAATTTTTTATTTTTTAGCCCCTTTTCTGAAAGTTTTCACAAATACGTCCCCGAAAAAAATATTTCAGAATCTAGACCCTTAGCTCGGTGTCATCGTCGTTGGCGCCGAGCTTACACTACTCAGCGCCGAGATCTTGAGCTCAACACTGACGTGGCGCTAATGATTTGGCAGGCAGCTTGGCGCCGTAGACGCTGGCGCCGTAGACACCGGGGCCGAGCTTGGCGCCCTGTACGGCCCCAACCGTAGACACTGGGTGATAAGATATGAGGATGCCGGCATGCCGCTGAGGATGGCGTTGGCGTGCATGCTCTGCTCGCAAGCGAACAAAAATGCTAGTAACTCGAAATCATAGTTTCAGCGAGGCGTGACAAAGCACCAGCTTGTCCGGGCTCCCATGTCCGCTTGCTCGCTACGACGTCGCCCCGGCGGCGAGCGGAAATGACGCAAAACACCCTGCACTGACACGGCTGGCCGGAACTCCGGGAGAAGAAAAAAACAGGCCCAGCCGGCCAGCTGATGCTCCGCTCCCAGAGTCCCAGCTCTCGCAGCAAAGAACCAAAGACAGCAACTCGCAATCATTGCTTCCCCTTCCCTATCTAATGAATCAAATCGTTGCTCGATTGGATCGGAAGAACATGGCAAAAGAAGCATGCATGTACACTCTTGCTCCGTGTTGGGCTGGATCCAGAGCCCTACCCTACTGCTGCGGCGCTATCTAATTACAGTTACAGGCGCACATCTATCGCTGTGTGTGATTGAGCAGACTAGCAGAGGGAGAAAAATATGGAAGCTAGCCGAACTATCGAAGAACCTTGCCTGCGCTTGCTTCCTCGCTCTCGCTCCTAGTTGTGCAGCGGGTTGGAGCCCTGCGGCACCAGCCTCTTGGACTCACCGAGCACCGCCTCGGCGTCCCGGGCTGCCGCGGGGGAGGGGGGCGTAGCGCGCACGCCTGCCATCGTCGTCGTCGCCGCCGCCGCCACCACCCGCCCGTGCCTCCACGCCGCCACGTCCGCTCGGGGAATCCTGTGGCCGCAGCAGCCGAAGGAGGCGAGCTCGATCGCCAGCAGCAGAAGCATTGCCAGCAGCATGGCCGGTAGCCGTGCGCTCATGCAGTTTCTCTCCATGTTCGGGGTCGGGGCCGTCGGGCCGGCCGCCGGGGATGTGGCTGGGAGCGAGCGAGGCTGCAGGGAAGGGGAGGACGCCAAGCGCTCTGGTACCGGAGGAGAGCGACTTTGTATGCGTCTGCTGTGCACGCTGCTGTGTTGCGCTGCGTGTCGTAGGCGAGTGGTGCCGGTACGCGCTGCTAATAAAGACGGGGCCGGTCCGTTAGTCTGACTCTGCAGTCAGTGTGAAAGAAAGGGTGTGCTCTTGTCCGATGGAGAGGTGGTCACTTGACTCGCTGAAACAACGGCCGAGCTAACCCATGTCGATGGAGGGTGATGCCTGATCGCGAGACAAGCTTGCCGACGTGCCAGACCGCGGTAGTCGTTGCGTCCATTTTGCCTACGCATCTGTGCGTGTCATGTCATGTCCCTGTATCTGTCTCTCAGTGGTCAGTGGATGAGTGGAATGTACAGTTACAGACGATTGATTTTCGAGATGGTGGATGTGTAGAAACTAATCGGCTTCCTGTCTAAGGTGCTGTTTTGATCCGATGACTAAAATTCAGGAGGTATGTTGGAAGGATGTTGCATGGAGTGTTCAGATACTAATAAAAAATAAATTACATAATCGGTCAAGTACTCACGAGATGAATTTTTAAGCCTAATTAATCCGTCATTAGCACATGTTTACTGTAGCACCACATTGTCAAATCATTGACTAATTAGGCTTAAAAGATTCGTCTCGCAAATTAATCGTAAACTATGCAATTAGTTTCGTAATTAGTGTATATTTAATACTATATGCATGTGTCAAATATTCGATGAGACAGCGACTAAAATTTAGGATGGCAACCAAACACCATGAATGAAATTCACGTTGTCTAAAAAACACTGTTCGGCTGTAGTTGTGATGAGGATGGAGGACCTTGCTTGCATGTTACATAGAAAAGCTTCAAAAGCGACACTGCCGCATTCCGCTATTGTTTGCTTTTATGCCATCACCATCCGTCTTACCTCAACTTTATCCGTCTTTATTTTATTTGAGGGAAAAATAGGCAAATCACCTAATTGTTACATGACGAATACATAGCAGAGCTTGCACCCAAGTCAATTCACAGTGGTTTCTGCCTGCGGCAGCGGGCCAGACCGACTTGTCTCCAAAGCCCCCAAAAGGCAGGCGGCTTGATGACATGCCCACCAGGTTGCCGGGTTTGGGCCTCTCGGTCCAGCAGACGAGACGAGGAATGGACAGACGACGGACGATTGCGAGGAGACTCGGCGTCAGCGTTTATGGCGTCGAGCTGCCTGTCAAATCAACGTCATGTCAGCGTCGAGTTCAAGATCTCGACGCCAGCGATGGGCACCGAGCAGTGTAAGCTCGGCACTAGCGACGATGACGCCGAGCTAAGAGTCCAGATTCTGAAATCTTTCCTCCAGATATGTATTTGTGAAAAACTTAAAAAAAAGCTAAAAAATAAAAAATTCGGCCGGCATACACAGAAACGACACCAGGGACGCCACATCTTCCGGCTCCCCGACCCGGCGCAGTGGAATCTTGCGCGTAGATTCTTGCTCGATAGCCTCCGAGTTTGCAACCTGCCAACTCAAGACAGATTACGGCAAAGAACATTATTGGAATTCTGTAGCTGATCGAGCTCATGGTAAAAAAAGAAAAAGAAAAAAGAAAGAGGAACCATGAAATAAATGGTAAAAATGTACAAGGACGTGTGAGTGTGCATGAGGTAAAAATGTACACGTACTTTTTTGGGCATGTCTGTCATGACAAACCCTGGTGCGACGCAGTTCACATGAATCTTGTCGTGGGCCCACTCAGTCGCCAGGCTCCGTGTGAGCTGGTTCATCCCTCCTTCACTGAAAAGACAAGCTAAAAAATATTTTTCGCCGATTTATTGTCAAAAAAAAATACTATTCCTTCTCTAAAAAAGTACGACTCATAAGACAAACGAAACAGAGCTGTAAAGCACGATCCCTGGGCTGTAAAGCCACACAATAAAATTAAACATATAGATAGATATGCAACATGAATGTTAGAAATGGGTACCTTTTGCAGTGCTGTAAAGCACGATCCCTGGACTGCCGAGGCGGCCTGTGGTGAAGGAGATGCGAACGATGCTCCCGCTGCCGGTGATGGAGGCGTTGCGGAGGAGCGAGTGCGCGAGCTGGATGAGGTGGAAGCACGACTCCAGGTTGGTCGCCATGATCCGCACGTAGTCCTCGCCGGTGCACTCCACCGCCGGCTTCAACAAGAATGTCGAGCTTGCTGGCGAAGACGTTCTTGACGGTGTTCATGAGTGCCTCCCTCTCGGCGCGCACGGCCACGTTGCAGACGGAGACAGTGACCTGGAGACCCTTCTCCTCCACCCACCGCTAGCGGCACTCCTCCAGCTCCGCGACCACTACGTAGAAAACCATTTCCAGGGGCGGCTGGTAAACATCTGTAGGTGCGGTTTTGCCAGCCGCCCCTAGGAAAGGGTGGCTATAAATCGATTTGTAGGGGTGGTCTGAGAACACCAGCCACCCCTATAAATCGATTTGTAGGGGCGGCTACAGTACTAACCGCCCCTACAAATCATTATTTCGCTAAAAAAATTTAAATTTACAATTCAAATTCGACCAGAATATATATTTTTCAATTAGCATTAAAGATAAACAAGTAAACTAACCAACCTTGTTCTGCCTCAAAACCATATGAACTTTAACTATGTCAGATATATTTACATATGGAGTAAACCATTTTATATGGAAAGGGAATTTTCATAATTTCGACAAACATACCATAGCCGCACACAAAGAACTCAGACTAAGAAAAAAAATAGAAATACAAAGTAAGGCAGATTGCATCATCTTTGCCTTAAACCACTATAGGAATGTATAGAAATTACTGAATACACCAAGTTCTAACCACTGGTTTATGTAGACATTAAGAACAGCATCACCTGGACCAGCTGTGTTTCCTCCAATAGCAGCCATAACTCCATTGAAGAATATGGCAACGGTCTGTATGAAATAATGAACTGGTAAGGATATAGAAGATCAAATAGGAACAAGTGAAAAAAAAAATTAAGCTATCCAAGTAATTACCTGCTCATTAGCAGTTGGAGGAGGTCCACCCACATAGACACGCCGAGCATGTCGCGTAGCCTGTTGTGTCATGGCTTGTGGCTGAATAACAAGGGGTTGAACTGATGCAAGGCAAGCAAAATTAGAAAGCAACAAACATGATCAAATAATACAAGATACAAGTGTGTCCAAGAAACAAGGACAGTTGATTATCAAATTTGGATGCCAGATCATGACAGAATGACCATTCATGGTTGAAACTCAAATTAAAAACCCAAAAAGGAAACATGGATTACCTGTCCAGCAGCCAAATTATACAAGTTTGGAAGCACCCCAACCCCGGTAATAGGAAAGTGAGGACACTGGAAGCTGACCGCAATTCATCAACAGAAGAATTTATGAAAATCATATTTTCCCCTCAAAACTCCAATCAGCTGTAGCATATTGTTTCAAGAAAATCAAACTATGAAACTACCAAAAATGTAACACATGCTGATATGAAGACGAACAAGATATCAAACCAGAGAGTGTCCTCCACAAAATGAAATTAGTTCTTCTATACAGAAGAAATCTGATTCCTAACAAGGATAACTCTTTGTGGAGACAGTTCAGATTAGAGCGGAGTTGCCAAATGCCAAACTCGCTAAAGAATCTTAGGCATAATAAAGTTCAGTACCTTATCAGAACCACTAGTTTATATATTAACATTGATATATAAAGCTTAAAGAACAATTTAAATATCATTTTTATTAATTTGTACGCATATTAACTAATCATAGATGAGTAATTCCAATTATGGATAAATATATGTAAAGAAGAATCATACCAGGGATAGCACCAGCAGCAACAATAGGAAGTGCATGTTGTGGAGGTGCTTGGTCAAAATATTGCACCAATTTCTAGAATCCCTTGAAACTAGCAGAAGTAAACTACCAAGACAGAATCAGAATATAATTCATGTTTTGGTATGCTCAGATGAGAGCCAACAAATACAACACAAAGTCACTAATAAACACCTCAAGTGGTGCATGACTATGGAACTGCAAAGAGTTCTAGTTACTAAGTTTTTCAAAAAATTAGGCAGCTTAGGAATACCACTAACAGACTGACTATGGAACTCCAAGATTCAGGTTGGATGTGTTAGTTTGCTAACTAAATTAAGTTGTAGAAATATTATAAATGCCTAATAAACTAGTATATATAAGCAAAATGGTTCAACTAAATGATCTCGGCATGTGATTGTGTCTCGTGCTAGAGAAAAAGAAATAATTCAAAAAGTCAGGTGGCTGTAATTATGAACACAAACAACAAAAACTGTAATAACTGTAAACCATGGTACTAAGCAGGTACAAAGGTTGGCAAAGATTGACACAGCTCCATCAGTCCACAAGCAAAAAAAACTAATCCAACTATAGGTCAAAAGAAAATGCACCTAGCACTTAGTCAAAAGAAGCCTTAACTGCCAGCAATCAAATGCCAACATGCGGCTTACTTCAGATGCTAATCAAGCACAACACGAACTATGAAACATAAACATAGATTGCAGAATAAGATGATATATTATAATAAGCAGAGGTAAGTTGTACAGGTAATCTCAAGACTGACAGAAACAGAAGATTTCCTATCATAATTGATAAGCATTGGGCATCTAACTTCACTAACCCACATGAATTCGTACAGAACCGTCACTTCACCGACCAGTTTTTACTTTTGTTTGCATTAATTATTGGTGGGGAATCAAATCGCCACACAACCACCAGTTGAAATCAAAGGCTAGCAATAATAACCGCTGCACCCACTAGACATCGAACCCATAACGCCCCAACAGAACAAATACATCCGACACATCGGATCTATCCCTCTAGAGCCCACATCGAACTCGAACTCCCACAGATCGCGTCATCGGTCGGCACCTAACTACAGGGCATCGGATCGGGGGCACGTGCACGAACCTGGGGCTGGGAGGAGCGGCCGTCGGCGTGGTCGGAGAACCCGGCGGGCTTGCTGTCGGCGGGCGGCGAACCCCCAGTGGTAGGCGCGGCGGGCTTGCTGTCTGGGCTGGTCCTCTCCGGATCGAGCTCATCCTCGCCGGATCTGGTGGTGGCCGCCACCATGTGCTTCATGCGGCCTCTAGCAGCGCGCCAGAGCTCGAAGGGATGGCCCCCCGCGCGACTGCCGGCGCTGGAGGAGGGGGGGGGGTGCGACGCCATGCGCCTCCGCTGGAGAGGGAGGGTCATAGCGTGGGGGAGAGGGAGGGGCGGCTGAAGGGTCGAGATGGCGGACTAGAGGGGGGGTGAATAGTCTTTTCTAAAATTAATCGCGTCGGCTAACCGATATAAATGCGGAATTAAAACAATCGGTCTAGCCAAGACTACACCCCTCTATATATGTTCACTAGCACCTTGCAAAGATACTAATAAAGCAACTAAGGTGCCGGGCTAGCTAGAGCTCTCCTAAACAATTCTAGGAGCAAGGTCACACAAACCTATGCCACTAGTACTTTAAGTAACAAGGGAGCTCCTACACATGCTAGTAAGCAAAAGCACAAAGCTAACTAATCTAACTAGCAGTGCTCAATAACAAAGCAACCAATGCCTAATTAGAGAGCGCAAATACTTAGCTACACAAACTAAGCAATGTGACTAACAAGGTTACTAAAACCAAATTAGCCACGCAAGGGAGCTACTTCTATGCTACACAAGCAAGAAGGTAATTAGCTAGCTACACAAGCTATCTAATTACAAGAGCAACTACACAAGCTTAAGATATATATATATAAGTAATTGCAAGCTTGTGTAATGGGGATGCAAACCAACGGGAAGAACAAGGTTGACACGATGATTTTTCTCCCGAGGTTCACGTGTTTGCCAACACGCTAGTCCCCGTTTGTGTCGACTGGCTCACTTGGTGGTTCGTTGGGCTAATTAGCATCACCCGCTAAGCCCGCACATCGGGCACCACAAGAACCTACCCCTTGAGTGAGGGTAACTCAATGACACACTTTACTAAAGTTGCTCTTCAGCGACTTCATGGGCAAGCACAAGTACCCCTCACAAGCACTTCTCCGGAGCGCCGACAAGCTTCTTGCAGTGCTTCGACGGAGACCACCACCAAGCTGTCTAGGAGGTGGCAACCTCCAAGAGTAACAAGCACCACCGGCTTGCAACACGACCACCTAGTGCCACTCGATGCAACCTCACGATGCAATCGCACTAGAATCACTCACTCACACAATCGAATGATCACTATCAAGTATATGTGTGATGGAGGGCTCCAAGCACTCACAAGCATGGACACTAAGTCCCTTGAGGTGCTCAGCACCAGCCATGGCCGAGGGCCACTTCTATTTATAGCCCCAAGGGCTAAACTAGCCGTTACCCCTTCACTGGGCAACGGTCGGGCCGACCGGACGCTCCGGTCGTGTTGACCGGACGCTGGACCTCAGCGTCCAGTCGCCCGCAGATGGCCACGTGTCCTGATTCCAACGGTCACTTGACTTGACCGGACGCAAAGACTTTTCAACCGGCCGGACGCTGAACCCAGCGTCCGGTCGTTTCAATAAAGTACCGACCTCGGACCGGACGCGTCCGGTCACATTTTGATCGGACGCGACCAGCCAGTCCGGTCACACTCCAGCTTTCTGCGTCATCAGACGTCGTACCGACCGGGACGCAGCTCGCCAGCGTCCGGTGCATTCAGATCCAGCGTCCGGTCAGTTGACCGACGCCAGCATCTTCGCGACTAACTCGTTTTCACTTCTAACTTCATCACCCTTGCTCCAATGTGCTAACCACAAGAACTTGCATCCGGCGCAATAGAAAGAGAGGGACCCAAACCCATCTCACCCCTGCAAACACCACCTCCTTTGTAAATGTGCCAACACCACCAAGTGTACACCACCATGTGTATGTGTGTTAGCATTTTCACAATCATTTTCCAAAGGATGTTAGCCACTCAACTTGCCAAGCCACTCGATCCTAGCGACAATGCAAAGTTAGATCACTCGAGTGACACTAGATGACCGATATGCAAACAAGTTTGCCCCTCTTGATAGTACGGCCATTATCCTAAACCCGGTCATAAACTTCTCTACACACCTATGACCGGTGAAATGAAATGCCCTAGGTTATACCTTTGCCTTGCGCATTCCATTCCATCTCCTTCAATATCGATGCAACACATGCACCAACACGATCAACAATGATATGATCCACTTCATATCATCACATGATCATATTGGTTCATCGATCTTGACTCTACTTGCTCTTCATCGTTCACTACTGAAAACTCGAATACTTCTGTGGGTGTTGCATTTTTCTGTGTGTGTTTCTCTATACACACAGAAAAATTCGTTATTTTTCTGTGCGTTTCAAAAATCTCGACAGAAATATTCGAAAACCCACAGAAAAATTACGTGATTTTTCTGTGCGTGTCAATACACACAGAAAAATTAATATTATTCTGTCGGTTTTCGTTGAAAACGCACAGAAAAAATACATACACGCACATGAAAATTCTACCGGATAAACTGGCCCCTGCGCCGCTCCGAGCACCGCGCCCTTTTCTCTTCATGGCGCCTCCCCCCGCCCCAGCGCCTCCTCTCCCTTCTTCCCATGGGCGCCCGCCCCTGGCGCCCCTCCTCCCCCGCAGGCGCCCCCCTTCTTCTTCCCCAGCGGGCGGCCGCTCCTCCCCTCCCCCTTCTTCACCCGGCCGGATCCGGCCCTCCCTCTCCAAGATCCGGCCGGTGGTTGCGGTGGTGGTGGTGGTGGTGGCCGGTGGCGGGGCGTGGTGGTGGCGGCGGCCCTCCCCTCCCCCTTCTTCTCCTCGCCATGGCGCCCTCCCTCTCCCTTCTCCTTTCATGGTGGTGCCCTCCCTCCCCATCTTCACCCGCCCGGATCCGCCCTCCCTCTCCCGGATCCGGCCGGTGGCTCTGGTGGTGGTGGTGGCGGCCCTCCCTCCCCTTCTTCTCCCCTTGGCGCCCTCCTCTCCCTTCTTCTTCCCCGGCGGGTGCCCCTCCCCTCCCCCATCTTCACCCGGCCGGATCTGGCCCTCCCTCTCCCGGATCCGGCCGGTGGCTGCGGTGGTGGTGATGGTGGCCGGCGGCGGGGCGTGGTGGTGGCGGCGGCCCTCCCCTCCCCCTTCTTCTCCCCCGCCGGCGCCCCTCCCCTCTCCCTTCTTCTTCCCCGGCGGGTGCTCCTCCCCTCCCCCATCTTCACCCGGCCGGATCTGGCCCTCCCTCTCCCGGATCTGGCCGGTGGCTGCGGTGGTGGTGGTGGTGGCCGGCGGCGGGGCGTGGTGGTGGCGGCGGCCCTCCTCTCCCGGATCCTGGGAAGCTGTTCTTGACTCCAACGAACGGACGGTTGTCGATTTCCTAGTTGTTGATTTTCTTTACTAGAACTGTGGATATTGTTTGCTACTCTTGCTTTAGCTGATGGTGTCCTATCTATTTGCATTCTCTAAGCTTTGTAGAATATATTTGAACCGGAGATGCTCAGGTAAGAAGTAAGAAATACACTGCCCAATACCCATGAATCAAAACATTTTTGTTCTGAAATTGTTGCAATCACTTGCTCTTGTAAACCAAATTATGCAGATTGATATTAACTTTTAATCAGATGTATGCCAAGCTGCTAGCTATCTGTATGTGCAGATATTTTTTGTCTATTGAACTCCTAAAGTGAAAAATGACTAAACTTGCTAGAGATGGAACACAAAATTAACTAATCTAGGATTGTCTACAAGTAGTCTTGGGCAATGATAGAGCTCGAAAATTTTCTAGTAACTACTTGATAATGGTGCGATCGGTTTGTTGAGAAGTTGTCCATTTTTTATTTAGATGACTCTAATCTGCGATGATGTTTTAACTTGTTTGTTTTGTTACCTGGTTGCTTTTTAGGTGAGATGCTATGAAAAAAAAGATCTCTGGAGTCGAGATGATATGAAACCCCAGGTCTCGTCGTCACCGCTGCTCTCCTTTCCCTAACTATGCCTTGTGACTTTTTTTGTTTTGTACTACTCTTGAGTGGTCTGTGATGAATCAAGTTTCCATTAGAGAACTTACGCACTTTAGCACCTTATGAGCTGGTACTTGGGATATTTTGTTCATTTGTTGCTTAACTAGGATGGCTTGTACCAAGACAAGCAACCAGCCTGCGGGGCGATTCAATTCCCATTAGAGAGAGAATTAAATTAATTTCCAGGTGAAATTAAGTTGCAGTTGTCATGCTGATAATGGGTAAATCTGAGCCATTTCTCGAGTTCTTTTGCTCTTGCTCTTTTGCTCCAGGTGAAATATATGTAGTTCTTGTGCTTTTGTGCTTCGATTGATGCTAAGAGTTAGGACTTGAATGTTTGTTCAGATTGGATCAGGTTTGGCTCCTCTTTCTTGTGTGACAATTTGACTGTCGCCACCTATACATGTGTTCATGACCAACTTTGGGTCTGTTAGTAGGGTATCGGGGGGCTTGGGTCTGTCAGTTAACCTTGTCCATGAGATAAGTATGTATGCAACACCAAAGTTTCTGAAATCTGAATCGATGATGTGGTCTAGCAATGCACTTATAAGGTTTGCCATACTTGATTGTTCAAATAAGAGCTGGAGATTCCTGCTGAGCAGGTTGCAGTTTTGAACATCTTTGTAACCGGTAGAAACAACAGAATATTATGGGTTCAACTTCTAGAAGATTGTTCTTCTCCTCTATTGTTAGTTCAAACTGTTGTTCCCAACTTGAGTTCATTGTTGTGCCATTTCTTCTCCTCTACTGATCACTCTTGTAGTGAACTACTGTAACTCTCTTTTCATTTCTTGAGAATGAAATGTACATCCTATTTAATTAGATGTGTGTCTATGGTAAGAAGAGTCCATGTTTTCTGTGTAATATATATGCACTTGTCTGTATACTTATGAGTTGCTACGCTGTACCAAATGGGTTTCGAGTATAATCTTATAAGCTGGAATTGTTCTTATGTCATTCTATTGCACTTGTCTGTATCGGATAAGAACCTTTCTGTTGCTTTTGTATTATTCTTATGTCATTCTATTGCTTTTGTACTTTTATCAATGGGATGTCTGTGATTGCTAAATTGGGCTGTTTTTGTGCTTCTAGGGTTTGGAAATGTATGCTGTGTGGATGTGGACTACTTTTAATTATGCCACTAGTAGCTCACTACCTTGTGGTTGTGGATTACTTCTAAATTCTAATGTGGCTGGCTGGTTGTGGACCATATTAACTATGATGCTACTTATGCCATATTTTATTCACCCATGTTCCTGTTATTTGATTCCTAGCTTACACAACTTGTTTATATGTTTGCTACATTCCTCGTTGTTTCTAACGTTGCTGCATTCCTCATTATTCCTGTAGCTTGTGGCCTGGGAGAAGAAAAGAGAGGTCACATTAACAAGGTAGACTTGATCCATATTTACTTAGCTAATTCATTGGATTATAGTATTATACAACTTGTTTCTGTTACATTCATCATATAACAAATATGTTTTGACTTGCAAGGGGCATGTGTGCTACATGTAACAAGGGCAATTGGAAAGAGGAGAGCTCTACAATCAACATCAACAAGGTATGATTTTGCTGCTCCATTGTTGGTTAGGACATGTGTATGGCGTCGCCTCGCCACGCGCCTTAAACGCCACGCCTCGACTTACCGCCTTAAAAACAGTGATCCAGCATATCTATTTCTTTATAATAGTGTAATCCTTGCATGCATGCTGTCTCCTGTTACCTTGCTCACAGCTTGGCTTGTGGTTGGGTTCATAAACTTACTGAAATTTGTGGACTAGTGCCTAAACACTATCTTGAGTTATGGTTCATAAACTTACTGAAATCCTTGCATTCAGTTCAATGTCTATTTGAAATTACTTTTCTCTTTACCTCTGAATATTTTTTCCTATTCACAAGATTACTCTAATTAATGAAAAATGGTCTTTTGCAGGAGGCTTTGGGAATTTCTTAGTTTGAGAACAGATTGTAGATATGTTGATCAGTAGCTGTGCTTTGTTTATATGGTTTCAATAACATTGTGTTTTGTAACTGTATAATGACATTGAAACATTGAGTCCATTGTTATGAACAACAATGATATGTAACAACTTTCATGCTGATTATATGTATCGAGATTGCTGAATGTAACATGTTGATGCATGGCTAAATAATACTATTCATGTATGATGAAATATGATGAGTCATTAGTTATGAGCCGTGCTTGTAGACTTCATTACTGTATGGACAATATATATTTTAATACGTTGTTGCTACTGTTTTAAAATAATTTTTTTTGTGTGTTTAATTCTTTTTTTCTGTGTGTTTATTTCTTTTTTTCTGTGTGGATTAACGCACGGAAAAATTAGTTTTAATCTGGGCGAACATAATTTTTCTGTGCGTGTGAGACCCACAGGAAAATTGTTTCTGACGGTGAACCCACAGAAAAAGTCGATTTTTCTGTCATTCTATTTCTGTGGGTTATTTTCTGACGGTACACCGTCAGAAAAATATTTTTCTGACGGTATTCGAATTTTTCCGTGGGTTTTCGCACCCACAGAAAAAATCGAGATTCCAGTAGTGGTTGCTATCGTCCATCGGCGCCAAGTCTTGCTCAAGCTTCACCGCCACGCGGTCCATCACTCCAAAGCCTTTGACTTGCCCTTCACGCTTGCAACCGGTCCATCAAGCCAAGTCTTGTCTTGATCTTCTCCACCTTGATCACATGACTCAATGTCATGTCTGATGTGCAATAAGCTCCTTCATCATCACATGTGTGAGCTTTGCAACATCTCCAAGCCATTTTCACCTCCATGGCATATGTTGCTCATACATATGTACCTGTGGACTAATCACCTGTGTATCTCATATAAACACAATTAGTCCACCTAGGTTGTCACTCAATTACCAAAACCAACAAGGACCTTTCAGCGGCGTGGGGGAGAGACGGAGGAGGGGCTCGGAGGACAAGGAGGGTGCGGCGCGGGACAACGAGCGAGGGAGAGAGAGAGAGGGAGGGGAAGGAAGAGTCGAGACGGAGAGAGAGAGGGGGGGAGGGCAGATGATATTTTCGTTTGGTGTACGTCGGGCATTTGTAGGGGCGGTTGAATCACCAGCCGCCCCTACAAATACTAATACCAGGGGCGGCTGGTGAGTGAGCCGCCCCTACAAATCAGACCCATTTGTAGGGGCGGCTGGTCTCTGGGCTCCTCAGCACCCATTTGTAGGGGCGGCTCGTATCACCAGCCGCCCCTGCTGTTTTATTTGTAGGGGCGGCTGGTCTCTGGGCTCCTCAGCACCCATTTGTAGGGGCGGCTCGTATCACCAGCCGCCCCTGCTGTTTTATTTGTAGGGGTGGCTGGTCTCTGGGCTCCTCAGCACGTCACTGTAGGGGCCGCTCCATCACTAGCCGCTCCTATAAAAAATTTGTGCCGTTACTACAAACCTTTTTTCACGTAGTGGACGTTGTGGGAGCACGTGTGCACCCGCGCGCCATGCCCCGCCAGCTCCTCCAAGATGGCGTGCCCGATGCCCTTGCTCCCGCCGGTGACCAGAGCCGTCACCCCCGCCCGGCTCCACCGCTCGTTGGCCGTCACGTACTGCTGCCATCCCCTCTCTATATATGCACGGTGTTTGTTGTGCTCGTCGGATCCTGTATTATTATCAGCCATTGCACCATGCTTATATATATACTACCACTATAGGCGCGCTACGCTGAGCCGGTTTTGAGAGAGGAAAAAACCCGTAAAAAGAAGAGAAAAAAGCAAAAAATAATTAAAAATAATAGAAATAAAAAACGAAATATGAACAGTGCCAAACAGTGCACCCGCCGGTGATCTGCGCGGTCGCGCCGGCCGACAAGTGGGCTATGTATTAATATTCAAGATACGTCATACGACAGCAAAGATGCACCCGCCGGTGATCAGCGCGGTCGCGCCGGCCAGGCTACCCCGCTCGTTGGCCGTCGCTGCTGTCGTCATCATCCCCTCTCTCTCTATATATATATATATATATATATATATGCATGCACGGTGTTTGTGCTGGGAGGGAGCCATTGCGCCTGAACGCTTTTTTATATCGCCCAGCCGCCCAGGTGAACAATTTAGTGAAATCAGATAATTAATAACTTCAGAGTCGTAGCGAATTAAGATGATGTGATTGTCGTCCGTTGTGTGGTTCTGTTTCAGTGCAGTAATCAATGGAGATACGTCAGCAAAGATGCACCACGCAGAACGCTACACGGCTGCTACACAGCACGTCTCTACGAACTGGTCAATGTCTTCGTCGACTTATCCGACACCAGAGCCGCTCATATTGGTCATATTGGTTCCCGTGAATTATTAGGTAAGCCAGTAAATTAACCTATGTTTTGCATGGATAGAATCTTATTGAAAATGTAACCTCGGAGCCTCAGACGCGCTAAGAAAAATAATATGATAATAATACACTACAGCAGCCACACGCTTTGCCGAGTGCCCCGTGCACTCGGCAAAGGCGCCCATGCACTCGGCAAATTCTTTGTCGAGTGCAACACTCGGCAAAGAGGCTCCGTCGAACCTTTTCACGGTAAAGCCTGTTTTGCCGAGTGCCAAATCTCGGGCACTCGGCAAAGGCTTTGCCGAGTGTCAAGCTAGCACTCGGCAAAGGATTGACGGCCGTTGGCCGAAGGCTCACGACGTCTTAATTTTTTTTAATTTCTTTGCCGAGTACAACACTCGGCAAAGAATTTTCTTTTTTTTTTCAAAATTCTTTGCCGAGTGCCATAGCGCCAAGGCACTCGGCAAAGCCTGTATTTTTTTTTTAAATTTTCTTTGCCGAGTGCCACTGCCAAGGCACTCGGTAAAGCATTTTTTATTTATTTTTTTAAATTTTCTTTGCCGAGTGCAATGGCCATTGCACTCGGCAAATCTGGAAAATTGTTGCTGCTATTTTCCCAGCTTTGCCGAGTGCAATGGTCATTGCACTCGGCAAAGCCACAGCAAATTTTTTTTTTGTTTTTTGCCTTTCCATGTAAACAACAGTGCATATATATATATATATATATATATATATATATATATATATATATATTAGAAACCACAATTCAACACAATATATCAGAAACCACATATATATATCACAAACGACCAATTATGTCCGAAATCCACAATATATTACAAACCACAAGTTCACAAAGTATAATACATAAAGGCATGCCTACATAAAACCGACTCCGGAAGCGGCTCACGGCGAATGTGAGGGTTGCGACGCCCCAACTTGCGATGCCGGCGACCCTCTGAGATGGTTCGACGCCGCCCCCGATTGATGCTGCACAAAAGAGAAGAGATTGCACGTGAGTGACAAGATAAAAATGTAAGCAGTTTAAAGAAAAGTTGAAAATTTCGGCAGCACCTCCCCTGCACGGGGAGGTTTCCAAAACCTACAAGAAAAACATCGGCACGAAGGCCGACAACCACATTTCCGGCACGAAGGCCGACACATCAACAAACCTGGCATGAAGGCCCACACATCAATAAATCCGGCACGAAGGCCATCACTAGGTTTGACACTAAGCATGAGCATAGAAAGTAAAGCATTCGTACTCATACTCACCGGAGTAGAATCTGGACGATGTGGTGGTGGTGGTGCAAGCAGGTTGGCTGGGATCTCCCAACCTTGTTGCAGCCCAAGTTGTTGCACGAACTAGAGCAAACCTGCTTGTTGGGCCTCCAAAGCTTGTAGCCTCTGATGCTCGGCCTCCCGCTCAGCCAGCTGGGCCTCCTGCTAGGACCGAAGTTGCTGCAGCTCGGCCTGCAACATTTGACACCAATGTTTCAATAATGCATAGCTAAGGAATGTAAATGACAAAGAACGACGAATGAAACTAGAATACTTACCTAGAGTGCCGCCACCGATGACAGCCGTTGCCTTATGGGCACGCTAGAGCTCGTGCTCGTGGATTGGAGGCGGTGGAGAGGAGGAGTAGAGCCCGTGTCGAGGATGCCATCGCCAATCCAGAAACGACCATGCTTCTTGCCTTCCCCCCACCCTCATCAGGAGCTCAAGATCAAGGCGCTCCTCGGTCCTCGGATCGTAGTCGGGCCCGTGGACTGACCTTGCCGCCTCCGTGTAAGAAGTGAGGCGGGTGTGGACGCTGGAGTTGGTGTACGCCTCTAGGCCCGCAACCGGGTTGTACTTGATGTTGGACTTTGCCGGGCCCATGTGGGCCAGAGCATACGCCGTGAGTTGGCCAATTGGCTGGCCACCGTGCGCCGCCGACTTCGAGAAAGATAACAACATGTGGTAAGAAATAATGCAAAACTGAGCGCGGCTAGATAGGACAAATGGTGGAGACTTACGTATGTCTTCGCATACTTGCTGAGGCTGGCGCTGCCCTGATGGTGAGGTACACCTGGCATCATCATACGGTGCTCGCTTTTCTCTTGGTGCGCCCTCTGCCAGTCCGCGTCCAACCATTTGTCCACTATAGCAGCCCAGCAATCGGGGCGGGTGGCGCACCAGTTTGAAATCACCTACAAGCCATCATAAGATCAAATTAGGCATAGTTAATCTCAGAAGAAATCAATAGGAGATGTTTTCTATTTACCTGTAGGTACTACTCCCTAGTAAGAACCTCTGTCTCCCTTCTTGCCTGTGTCTTGTTGATTCTTCTGTTGCGGAAGGTGGCGTTGTAGTCTTTGTGCGCCTAGAGGCGGGCCTCGTAATACAAGTTCGAGACACGCCTTTTACAGGAAGCGTAAGCCACCTGATACGCCCTATCCTCCTGTCCCGGCTTGCATCTGAAGAAGTCCTGCATAAAGACACGAGGTATCCATTATTTTGTTTAAAGAATGTGCATTGAATGCAATGAATTGAGGGCCGTAGTGCGAGAAAGGCTTACCCACAACTCCTGAATCACCCGATCCGCAAAGTTTCTATGCTTAGTGTCGGTGGCGACGAGGGCGTACTTGGTCGAACGAGGGTACCACTGGTCCTCATCCTCCCGACATCCACACCAAAGCCGGCCAAGTGTTCCCCGCATGTAAGTCCTAGGATCCCATTGACATTGCGAGCCTCGATCCCTCCTCCACAAGCATCCAGCCTCGCAAGTTGTTAACAATAGTTATTATTAGCTCTTATTATCATTTTCAACATATCAAATAAAGAACATATGAAGTTACTTACTTATCCCCTTGGGTGCAATCGGTGGGCGGCGGTGAGGAGGAATCGGTCGCCTTGAGCCTGGCTGGGACCTCGCAAGTAGGGTTTGGAGGTCAGAGGAAGTCGAACCCCCGCCTCCTTGGACGTGTAAAGGAACCACCTCCTCGTCAGACATCTCGTGGAGCCGCCTCCTCGCCCACCGTGGGTAGAGGGCCGTCGTTGTCCCTAGAAGAGCGGAGGAGCGCGCCGTGGTCGGGATCGATGGCTCCCTTTGGGCCTGCCCTCAGCCTCTCTGCCTCTGTGGACGCCTCCGCCTCCGCCTGCGTCTCCTCGGCACTGTGGCGTGTCCCTCGATCTCATGTAAGTTGAGTGACAACTCCTCCTAGTGGGCCCCATCACCTACAATTAAAAAAGAATAAACTAGTATTAGTCAAGATAAACGAGAAGTACTTAGCAAGGTATGCAAAAAAAGAAAATGTAATTACAAAATAACATAGTATTACATGTATTTCTAATATTCTTCATGATCGGGATTATCCGAACGATAGGTATCATCATCACTATCAAGAGCCTCCAAATCATCATGACCTCATCCTCATCATTTGCCGTTGCCTAGTTGTAGTCCGTCAAGCATTTCCAAGTATCTCACTCATGCACCTCATCTGCACTTCCTTGTCAACAACCCATTCCTCGTCTACTTCCATTTCAATCTCTCTGTTAGGTCAATCTCAAGCATCCTCGGTAGCCCTCGTCTTGTTGATAGAACTCCCCGTCATCATGCGTGGGTGGGTTCAAGTTGTAATCATCATCGTTTGGGCGAGGTAATTTACCATGTGGTGATACCTTGTGCACAATATACCAACCCTGAAGACGTGGGTCGGTTTTGCAAGCATATGGACAACAATAAACTTGCCTGGCTTGTTGAGCCACAATATAGACATCATCTCCTGGATAGAAGGAATCCTGTCTAGTTTCGACTATCCCAAGTTTAGGGGACTTTTTCGATACTGCAGGATTAAACCACTGGCATTTGAATATGACTGGCCTAGGTGCTTTTTCACCATGGTATTGGAGCTCGTATATTTCTTGAACTGTGCCATAATAGTCCTCCTGCTCAGCGTCGGGCATAACTACTCCGGGCGTATATACTCCGGTATTCGTGGTCATTGCATTGGGCCGACTCTTCTCGTAGCTTGTTGTGTGAAAGCGATATTCATTCACGTCATAAGCGTTAAATGATGAGACCTTATAGTCAAAGCCTTTGCCCACTTGTCATAATTCGGCACTTATAGACAAATCACTTTGGCACTGCAAGGTAAAGCAGGAGAGAAATGAAATTAGGTAACAAGGAACGTCAAACTTGGAACGAGCTAAGTTGGTCAAAAGGTACCTTTCTTTGGAACCATGTAATGAAATCAGGCGAACCATGTTCAAGAAGGGTCTCTCGTTCATGGTCCGAAGGTGGCCTTGGATGATGCTAGTATTGGTCAAAAAATTCCCTGCACCGACAAGCAACAAGGTTGTTGGATGCAGAAAAGATGATTGGCTATGTAACAAGTTCGTTGAGAATTTACCTCTGATACTTGTCGACTTCATCAAGGTTCGTCAACACGTAGAGCATGATCTTGCGCCACTCTTCATTGGTCAAGAACTTTTTGGATGCTCCACTTGATCTCCTGCGTTGCCCTTTGAATAGGCTGAGGGTCGATTCATTTTCGTCCTCGTTGTAACGAGGGGGTGGATTATGCACGCTAGGAAGGTTGTCACTATAGTATAATGTTGTGAAGTTTGACACCTCCTCACGAATGAATACCTTTGCTATGGAAGCCTCAATCCTGCCTTTGTTTACACATTTCTGGCGAACAGTCTTTAGACATCTCTCGATTGGATAGCACCAACGGTTCTGCACGGGCCCCCCCATTCGGACCTCGTTTGGGAGGTGCAAAATCAAATGCTGCATCGACAATAAAAAGCTAGGTGGAAAGATCTTCTCCAACTTATAGAGCAACTTGGGTGCCGTTTTTTTCCAACTCCTCAACTACTTTCAGAGAGATCTCCTTGGCACAAAGCTGGCAGAAGAAAAAGCTCAACTCTGCCAGCACCTTCCAGACATGCTCAGGGACGTAGCCACGAACCATCGACGGAAGAAGCCGCTCAATCCATATGTGAAAGTCATGACTCTTCATCCCTAACACTCGGCCAGTATCTGGGTTCGCTCCCTCCTCGATTATTTTTTGCAAACCCATCGTGGAAACTTAACGTCTGCATCCATTGTATCACTTCCGTCCTGTGCTTCTTTTTCCAAGACATAATTGGCCTTAGGCCTTTTCCATGGTTTGCCGTCTCTTGGAGGCGAGATCGTAGCTTTTGATGCGTCGCATAGTGTTGCCATGTCTACTCTAGCCTTAGGGTTGTCCTTGTCTTGTCAGGAATGTCCATGAGTGTTGCCCAAAGTGCTTCGGCGACATTCTTCTCAGTGTGCATTACATCTATGTTATGTGGAAGGAGAAGGTCATCAAAATAGGGAAGCCTCTCCAATCCCGACTTATGAGTCCACATATGTTTCACACCATAGCCCACAAAGCGATCTTTGTTTGGATTATCTTTCTTTGGATTAACATTCTTTCTTTTACCCTTCTTTGGATTATCTTTCTGCGTCGGGACCACGAGAGCATCTATCTGAGCATGAACCTAGCCACCAGTCATCTTATGAGGTGTAGGGTCGGTCACCGTGACACCTTTCGTGAAGTTCTTGGTGTCTTCTCTGAATGGATGGTCAAGAGGAGGAACTGCCGATGCTTGTCGAACAACGAGAACTTGCCACCCTTCTTCAACCAAATGAACTATAGAGCTGCCTTGCATCTAGGGCATGGAAACTTCCCGTGGACACACCAATGCTGAATATCCCATATGCTGTGAAGTCATGCATGGAGTACAAGTACCAAACATACATTTTGAAGTTCTTCTTTGTAGCTCGGTCGTAAGTCCATACGCCTTCATTCCAAACCTTGATCAATTCATCATAAACCGGCTCCATGTACATACCCATTTTGTTTCCCTGGTGTCCAGGAATTATCAACATCAAGAATATGTTTTGCCGTTGAAGTAGGGCCCCAGGGGGGAGATTGAGGCACGACCGCAGCGCCGACGAAGACGATCGAGATCGCCGAGGTGCTCCGGGTCCCCTCCGACAGCTCCTACTCTGCAAAAGAAGAAACACATCACTATTACTTGAAAATTTCGGCAGAACCTCCCCTATATGGGGAGGTTTCCAAAACCTGCAAGAAAAAGCCAGCACGTTGGCCGATGTCCACATTTGGGGCACGATGGCCCACACATACACAAACCCGGCACGAAGGCCGTCAACACATAAACGGCACCAAGGCCGACACCCCCGGAGCCTTTACCTTTTCTCCGGCGAGGGACGGGGACGACGGCGTGGACGAACGACGAGGTGCGGGGACAATGGAGTGGACGAACATCGTCGACGAATGGCGTGAACGGTCATCGGACCGAGGTTCGTCTCCTCCTCCCCCCTTCTCCTTCCTCTTCCTCCTTCTTCTTCTTCATCCTTCCTCCCTTCTCCTTCTTCTTCCTCCTCCTCCTCCCTTCTCCTTCTTCCTCCTCCCTTCTCCTTCTCCTCCCTTCTCCTTCTTCCTTCTCCCTTCTCCTTCTCCCACCTCCCTTCTCCTCCTCCTTCTCTTTCTCCTCCTCCTCTCTCGCAGGACTACGGGCCGGGCAGGCGGGGCACCATGGCCGGCTCCTCCTCCTCTCAGAGGGACGGCCAGGCCGAGGCAGGGGCCAGGCCACCACCGCGGCGGTGGGTGGGGGCGCCGCCGGGGCGGTGGGCTGGGAGGGCCAGCCACGAGGGGTTGCGCGCAAGGCATGGGATGGGGGGCGTGGGCGGCGTGGGCAGGCGTGGTGGCAGGCGGCGGGGGGCCTGTTGGGCGGTCTGGCAGGAGGAGTGTGTGCTGGGTGAGAGGCGGGCATGAATGAGGATAGGGTTGGAGGAGGATGGGGTCAGGCCCTTATTCCGTATGGGATTTTTTTTGAAATATCCTTTTTTAGAGTCTTTGTGACTGGCACTTTCGGCAAAGCCTCTTTCGAGTGTCAGGGCATGGCACTGGCAAAGTATTTTTTTTTTTTAATTTTTATTTCAAAATTTTTTGTAGACCTTATCTATTATTTACAAGCACATGTTAAAATTTGGGACCTTTTTTTATAACTTTTTTGCTATATTTCTTGAATTAATTTTGTTTACTTAAATTTTGCATATCTCATAAAAATACGTAATCGCTGAGGTGCATGTGGAGATGTCTCGGGTTTTAGGCATCCGACATCGCAACTTGCTCAAACCTTCTCAACTTTTTATCATAGCTCCACATGTGATCACACACACCCCGACAAGTTTCTTGAGTTTTGACTTGCTTGCATTTTCGATAATTTAAATACACTCAAACCACAAGGTGTCGTCATGTTTGGTGTTAACAAGGTGTTCTATGAAAATTTTGGGTGAGCAAGTTGCGATGACACGGCCTCAAAATACACTCTACAACATGACTATCATTTTTGAATGACTACATTTCATTATTTCATGCACCTGCAGCTCAAATTTACTTTTAAGAAAAAATGCAAGTAAACAAAATTAATTCAAGAAATATAGCAAAAGTTATAAAAGGTCCCAAATTTTAACATGTGCTTGTAAACAATAGATAAGGTCTAGAAAAAAATTTGAAATCAAAATTCAAAAAAACAAAATATTTTGTCGAAGTGCCATGCCCGACACTCGGCAAGAAAGAGGGCCTTTGCCGAAAGTGCCAGTCGCAAAGACTCTCAAGAAAAGGGCCTCTTTGCCGAAAGTGTCGTTAAGCACTCAGTAAACATTTTTTTAAAGATGGTAACGGCGTGGGCGGGGTAGGCTGGCAACTGACGGGCATTTTGCCGAGTGCGCTCTTTGTCGAGTGTTGCGCTCGGCAAAGAGTGCCTTTGCCGAGTGGCGTGCTTTGCCGAGCGTCGGGCACGCTGCGGCACTCGGCAAAGCCACTCTTTGCCGAGTGCAATTCTTTGCCGAGTGCAACACTAAGAAGAGTGGCTTTGCCGAGTGCCCTATTTTCGCACTCGGCAAAGCATGCGACACTCGACAAATTTTGCTTCTCCCGTAGTGATAGGACGAGGACGCCCGTCCGTCCGGACACGCTCACTAAAAAAAACTCCGCACATGTGGTGGTCTGCTCCCTCCCTCTCCGCCTCACATCGCATGTCCCATTCTACGCCACACCGCCCCACCATCCTCCGCGGCGCCCCGTTCCCCCCCACCGCACCATGTTGTGCCCCGTCCTCCGCTGCACCAGTGCCAAGCGGCCGGGGAGATGGTGTTGTCGCTGCCAGCCTGTGTTAGGCGCAGATGATGCTGGCCAGCGCTGTGCCAGCCACGCCACCATCCTCGGTTGTCGGCGGAACCGGCTGTTCCCCCGCACTACGCTGCATCATATGGAAGAAGTAGAATGGTGAAAAAACGCATGTTGCAAGCCTATGTTTCATGAGGTTTTGATGTTTTCTAGGTATGTTGCAATTATTTCATATGGATGTTGCAAAAGTAGATCGGATGTTACATATTTTGTAATTGTTGTACATGTATGTTGCAAGCTTCTATTCTCAATGTTTTATCTGTTTTTTCAGAAGTATTTTGCAAGTGTGTTTATTTGGATGTTGCATATGTTTCACACATATATTGCAAGTGTTTTATCTGGATATTGCATATGTTTTACAGTGGTTTTCTGGTATTTTTGCAAGTGTTTCAGATGCATGTTTCAAGTGTCATCTGTATTTAGATGTATGTTGCAAGTGTTGCATCTGGTTATTTCAAAAGTAGAATGGGAGTTGTACCCCTCTCCTCGCCTTCTGTTGTCTTGCCTCAGTGTCTCCTCCTCGTCCCAGCGCCAGCTAGGCATATGAAACAGAGGCGTAGGCGGGCCCTCCCCCATGCCCCCTCTTCTCGATGCTGGTTGATATAATCAGTCATCCTAATGATGTAACTGCGTGTAGATATAATGTTAGAATCACACATCCTGTTGTAGATCATTCAGACCACCTAATGGCGATATAAGTATTTCCAGTTCCCTGTTTTCTTAACCAAAATAACAATATAATCATTTATTGAAGCAACCAATATAGCAGCAACAAAGGGAAGATTGTGAACAGTAGGCTGTAGTTCTGAATAAAAGCAATGTGTTTTTGTACTTCTGAAGAAATCGACAACTTAATTTCTATAGAAGTTCGAAATCATATACTAACTGTGCACCTTCTATAACCCTGAAACAGTTCATGATAATAGGTAGCATGTCACTTGTAGTCAGAAAATCATGAGATGCAACAAGTTACATCAATTTGCTACGAAACCATCACTTCTCATTGGATAGTACCTGGCACACTAATTTGTAAAGTAGTAATCTGTAGTCTCAAATATCAGCAGGGCTTAGTAGGAGCTAGAGTGGGGCAATCCTAAGCTGGAGAGAGTAAAAGCCATGTCTAATGCTGAAACGACCATGTATCCAAACCAGTCCTATCACAAGTAAATTTGCACCAGCATTCACGATGAATGATCTCATGCAAATTTTCACGTCAGATTGGTCTGTTGAGTAAAATCTTCTGTCCTGTCCCTGTGATTCGTAGATCCTAGAAACACAACTGCCGGGAGTTTTTTCTTTTGGTCCATTTCCACAGATGCGCAGCAACAAACAGGATAAAAAAAATCACGAGCACACGCCACTGGGAGCAGGGCGTCGAGGCCTCAACGCATAAATAAACAAATCTAATGGAACTACTGTCAACTGGCGATCTATTGTACCCTGCCAGACAGTTTCATTCCCACGCCTTTTTCGCCTAACAATAGGAAAACGGCCACCTGATTTCCTGGATTCCGGGCTCCCTATCCCGCCTGATTTGCTGACCACATATTCTCTACTCCGACGAATAGGAACGGATCATACATGGGAGGAGGCCGGAGCCCGAGGGAGATGAACATGCTTGTTACCTGCTGGGCGATGCGGAACGGGTTGCACTCCCCCTTGCGGCCCCAGTCCCTGACGACGAGCAGGCTCAGCGACCCGTCGTTCTTGGCTGGGTGCTCCAGCCGGGGCAGCGTGGCCGCGGCCAGGACGGTGAGGACCGTGGCAATGCCGCCCTTCGCCATGGCCTTCAAGGGCGCACCCGGAGCAAGAACAAACCGCACGGACGGGAGGCCGAGCGCCCATCCTTGCGCGCCTCGCGGGCTCCATCTGCTGCACATGCCCTCCTCTCCTGCTTCCCTGCGGACTCGGGATATGGAGGCGGCGGCTAGGGTTTTGGCTCACAGCGTCGTGGGCCGCCGAGGGGGGCAGCGTGGGCACGACAGCGCCGGGCGACGCCGGCTGGGGTAGGGCTCGATTAGGGTTTACGGGCAGCGACAAGGGAGGGGATCGGGAGGACGGGAATTTGGGTGGGGATTACTGTGGGAGTGGCGTGCGCTCGGGGGAAGGAGAAGGAGGACGATGTTCTGACCCTTTGTTTTCTCGAAAAAAGGGAAAACAATGTGGGGGTTGGGAATCGAACGGGGTCACGGAGTGTTTGAACCGTGTTTCACGGGTGCGGACATGAGGGCTTGGTCGGTGTGTGTTGTGTGTCGGTGTGGGGAGAAGGCTAGCATCACACATGAAAGATCGATTGTTGGATGAGTTTTTTTTTCTTATTAGCCCTTGATTTTTAATAGCTATGAATTTTACATTCGTATTTTTCTAGGTGTATAATAGCCAGAGGCTCTCAGCGGGAGACGTTTTCCTAGGTAGACCTAGTATAATTTTGATTGATCCATTATTAATTTACATATAATGGTTATATCGAGTTTGATACAATAAATATAAGCCCATTCGGGCCTCTCTAAAAGCACACTGCCTAACGAGAATGTAACGATTATAAATAACACCACGGGAATGTATAAACTAGGACATAGATCAATGTATGCTTGTTAAGCACTTATGGTTCGCCCACCGTCAACCTAGATGACCTGGCCGGTGACGTAGGACGCAGCCGGCATACACACACTACTATATGAATGGTTTCTAGGGCCGGCTGGTGAGGCTTCGTAGAGACGGCTCGACCAGCCGCCCCTACCATACCGTCTCTACAAATCATGTATTTGCAGGGGGCGGTTCCCAGACCGCCCTTACAAATCGATTTGTAGAGGCGACTGGTGTTATCAGACGCCCCTACAAATCGATTTGTAAGGGCGGCTGTAGTACCAGCCGCCCCTATGATACCTGTTTGTAGGGGCGGTTCAGTCTAGAACCGCCCTACAAAGATATTTTTCCTCACCAAAAAAATTTAAATTTACAATTCAAATTGACCGTAACATATATATTTACATTTCACACATGAACCATGAAATGTGGAAACAAGAGTTATATTCATGTTTGTTGCGTATATAGTAAATCAATACTTGTAGGAACAAAAAAATTTCAGAGTGGTCTAGTTGTAGGCTGGTAACCATATCACCAAAGGACGTAACAGGTATCATGATTTAAAAGGACTAGTTAATTCTGGTGGTATGTCTATTTGAAAATTTTGACAAATGAGCTACAAGTAAAGTACCAATACGATCCATACATGTTTTGGACATAAGGCTACAATCAGATAATTGACCAAAGTAGAACTGTACCTCAAGTGGCCTGCTAAAACAGTAACTAACAGCCATTCTAATTGTAACTAAAGCAGTTTATCACACACAGCAGCCCATACAATATCATCACACCCTATTAATTATGCAACAACTAAAGTCTCAATTTTTTTTATGAGAAGAACATCATCACAGTTATAGTGATGTAAGGCAAGATATGAGAGGAAAAACTTATTGACTATTTAAAATGTCTATCGTTTAACTGAGGTCTGGAAGGATATGGCAGCAGCCCTGGACAAATCTGAGATCGACGATTTCTCATTAGAATATATGTTGAGATTTAGTTCTCTCCCAAAAAAATTAAGAATAATGTTGAGATCGATGATTGTGCAGATTTGTTTTCTAAGAATAATGTGACTAGCAACTACTTCAGAAGCACCAATACCGCTACTGCTCAATACAGGATCTGTAACTTTGAAGGCAAAAACCAGCTCTGTAGGCAGAAAAAAATGGCAACAATAGAGAACTAGATCAATTTACCTCTTAGAAATTTATAGCTTATGTCACATCAGAGTCTGCACTCTGCAGCACATGATAAAAAAATATTGGTATCCAACTTTACAGCAAGATATATGAGATAAAAACATCAGAGTCGTGAGAAAAATAGTCTGTGGTAGTGATAGCATGAGCATGAGATCCTATAGAAGTCAACTACAAGGAAGTGTGCAAGGTAACTTAACAAAAATGAATAGTAGTGCATACTTAATAAAAACTGTACACCAGGTTTGGTTTATAAAAGAATTCACCTATATTAGTATGATATTATAAATGAGTATAATAGTATATTCACCCATAGTCATCAGCTTTTACAGTGAGTCTTGGCACGATCGATTTGAGGGTAGAGACTATAGAGTGAATGATCTTATAATTTTATTAACTACTAAGAAGCTCATCTCATTTTGGAATTTTCCTTGGTTTGATTGGCAAGTTCTGAATATATTGAATATTAGTAATTACCAAGAAACTTAACTCATTTTGGAAATTTTTCTATCCAATTATTGTAAATAACACATAGAGAGTTGCATTAGAGAAAAATAATATGTGCACCATACAGCAGAACCAAGCACAACTAGGGATCTCAACATCGTGTTGCAAAGATGGGGAAGGCCTAGGACATACGGTGTTGGATGGCACTATGCAGAAGCTCCATGTTTGTAATAAGGCACAACTTAGTGAGGACAAATAAACTGCACATTAGGATACACATCAATAGGAGAATGTCTTTACATCTACATTTCTATCAGACAAAATAAATGTGTAATGAATCATCATCGTGCATAGTAAATTAAAAGAATTAGGAACTGATCAAGGTGACATTGTTAAAGCACTCATGTCCATCGACATGCCCATTTTGCGCCGGCATCATTGCTTCATGTTCTTCTGCCTCACCCCAATCGTTGTAGCTCTCTCAGAACATAGGACTTGCTTCCACACCTCAACATATAAGAAACTCTTACTGCTTCCTAATAGGTTCTTGGATGGCAATATGCAGATGCTAATACCAGCACACATGCTTTGAGTTGGCTACTCACCACACAATACAAGGCTACTAAATGACCATCATCGTTGTCTAAGTTGGTTGGCATGAGCATCTCCAACCCCTCCCTACATCTGAAACAAGACAAAAAAGAAGCCATTCATGATTCATTTACTTCAAACCAAAACTAAACAATTTGTCATACAACAAAGAATAAATTGCGCCAAGAAAGAGTACAACTACACATTACCGTCAATGTTAGAGAAGCTTCAGCTGGTGTACAGAGCATAAACAAATTTCCAGTCACTCACACTAAACATCTAGGCACTAATACCCTACACACTAATGGGTATGCTCAGATCTGAAGCCCTCTTAGGGGATGAGTTCAGAGGGAGAGGATAAACGGAAAAGGCTGACCGCTCGCCGCTCATCACCCGGTGCCCGACCGCTGAGATCCCCGGCCCCCGGTTGGCTGCGCCCCAACGCAGATCCGCTTGGCCCCGGCACAGATTCGCTCGGGCCCTCGGCACTGGCGCGGTGCCACGCCGCCCCGGCCGTCGGAGGTTCGCGGCACCGCCGGACCAGGCGTCCAGCGCTGGCCGGTGGCTTTGGACCGCCCGCAGCGAAACCGGGCATTGGTGGCGGCAGCGCAGGTGGCAGGGGTGGCAGCAGCCGATGGGTACGGTGCGGTACGGCGGCGAATGTCTGTGGTGCGGAGAGGAGCAGCCGAGCAGGAGAGGGGATGGGGATGCCCCATGGCTGCGGCGCGGTGAGGGGAAGGCGCTGCGGCCACCGGACAGCTTCAAGCGGTGAGGGGAAGGAGAGGGTTGGGGGTAGGAAATGGCTGTAGCTCGGTGGAAGAGAAAAGTTTGGGGAAAGTGAAATTATGGAAGAAGGTGGCTGCTATATATACAGCGGGCATTTGTAGGGGCGACTGGTAACAGGGGCGGCTGATAATAGCCGCCTCTACATACCAGCCGCCCCTACAAATTGACCCATTTGTAGGGGCGGCTCATATTACCAGCCGTCCTTATTGTGCCATTTGTTGGGGCGGTTACTGTGCTGGACTCCGAGCACACCACTGTAGGAGCTACTCCAATGCCAGCCGCCCCAAAAAAAAAAGCCCCGTTATTACAAACTTTTTTTCACGTACAGGAACGACACCATGGACGCCACCTCCGCCGGCTCCCCGATGCGACGCAGTGGAATCCGCTGAGATTGGTGCTCGATGGCTTCCGAGTTTGCTACTTACATGCCAAACTCAATCACAGATTACTATGGCAAACAACAATGGGATTCTGTAGCTGTCGAGCTCGATCTATCTCATGGTAAATAAAATAGTAATAATAAAAAAAGAAAGAAAACAATGAAATAAGTGGTAAAAATATGTACAAGGACGTGAGTAGTCCATGAGGTCCACCTCACGTACGTACGTTTGTAACCATGTCAGTCATGACCACCCCTGGTGCGACGCAGTTCACACGGATCTTGTCTGGGGCCCACTCAGCAGCCAGGCTCCTTGTGAGCTGGTTCATCCCTCCTGTGCAGCACGCAGTAAAATTAAAGGCCCACAACAAGAACACGATTCAAAATGTAGAAGAAGTCTAGAAGAAGTTTGTAAACACGATCGCAAATACTTGGTATATTTTACATGCACGTGCTGGTTAGTTTTGTTTAAATAAATCTGGTCTATGGCATTTCATCGTTGAATAAATATTTGGAGTAAGGACATCAAAATCATACTTATGCACACTAGATATTTATCTTGTAAGAAAATTCTTTTGTATTACTGTAATGTTTCTATTTCATTATATAGTGTCATTTGGATTCTTTCATTTTGGAGAAATTGGAATTTATTTAATGGTCTAGGCTATTCACATATAAGCTTATCTTAAATTCATAAGGTGTGTGATGAAAATTGATTCATAAGGGCGGCATCGGGAGAAGGCAGACGCGAGGAAGAAGCTTAAGCAAAGCGTCAGTCGTCTAGCGTAGATATACACCCAATAAATAAATGAAGCCGGCCACCATCCCAAAATAACTACACAGTTAAAGTTTTTCTAAATTTAACTAGATATATAGAGAAAATATTATTCTACGGTCAATCTAACAATAGTTATTAATTATTACGCAATATAAATATTAAATATTTCTACATGTTTAGACCAATTTAAGAAGGATTAACTTCTGGAGAAGTGAGTGCAGTTATTTTGTGATGGGCGAGTAAGTAATACGTAGAAGAGAAAAAACGTTAGTATTTTACCATTACAACTCATGGGAACTGAAAAATTAAAACAAGCCAGGTTACTTTCTTATAAGAGCGATTATAGAAAATACTACACTATGGTCTACATATTGGCTAGGTGTGCAATTACATTTTTTCACCCGTTGCAATGCACAAGCATATTTGCTAGTTATCTTTAAAATCAAGTAGATACCTGAATTGAATCCAAATTCAAGATATCTATTTTTCTTTTTGTATCCGACAATATTCGTATTCGTATTCGAATTGAATTAAAATGTGGTAAATAGTGATATCCGAATCTGTATCCATCCGAATCCAATCCGAGTCCATCCTCAGAGCCATGGACTTTTTATGGACGTGTATGTGTTTCTTCTTTTCTAAAGCCACGGGCACCACAAATAATGGCAGGTACCTGTTTTTCTTAATAGGCACGGGCATAAATAATAATAGTACATACCAAACAAAATGAACGTGCTCATAATGAAACTGAAAGCATGCATGACAACCACCATAGTAAACACAACTAGCCAAACCACCAAATCACCGATAGAGAAAGACCATCTAACACTCCACATAGAACATGCAAAGAGTGGGACACTCCACATAGAACATGCAAAGAGAGTGGGGTGGGACATTCTTCTCGATAGCGATGCCTCCAAAAATGAAAATGACACTTAAAAATACCATCAAGGCCAATCAGAGAACCGAGATTTTTGAACTCGACCAGTAGGACACTATGTCATATCCTTTTATCACATACTCTCTCCGTCCCATAAAAAAGAGTCATTCTTGGACTCGTGCCAGTCAATCTTAGTTAGACTAGATTTATAGAAAACATTAGCAATATTTGTATATCCAAATAAGTTTATTATAAAAAATATTTTGAAACATATATCAAATGATACTAATTATGAACCATAAATATTAAAATTTTGTTATATATATTTGATCAAAGTTAAGAATAGTTGACTTCTTGAGAAGCAAGAATGACGCTTTTATAGGACGGAGGAAGTACACATGTTAATGTCCATCACAGATGCATTTTGAACCTGTGTGGTAATCTAGTCTGTGACGAGCCCTGGTCATAGATGTGTATAGACAAAATACATATGTGATGACTACTCATATAAACAAAACACATCTACTATGACAACTCATCACAGACGCATGTAGACAAAACGTGTCTATGATGACGCGTCTCTGATGGTGATTTACAAAAACATCAGAAAAGAAAAACACATCTGCCGGTCTCTTATATACAAATTATGAGTATGCTTGGACAACACCCAAAAAAGTGGCAAACAAAGCGTAGATCAGCTGCTTGGGTTTCTTGTGATAGAACGTTCCCACCTAGATTCAAGTCATCGACTTGACACCTATGGTGACATTGTCAATCTATAAATCTATCGGCTTAGTCTCAATCTTTTAGACGTGCTCATATGGGTAGGGAGATCAATGTGCCTTTGATAAAATCTACCAGCTCAGTCTCAATCCTTTGGACGTGCTCATAGGTATATGTGTTCATACAGTGACCAGGGCACCATATCTGGTTGCTAGCACCTGCTGGCATCCCGGCCGTCTCTATGCAACCTGTGGTTCAGTTTAATACCCAGTTGCTCACTGTACACGTCTCTGCGGGCTGCGCACGAGCCACTCGATCATCTTCCGAGCGCCATGAATTCCATGGATTCACATTTTCTGTCTAAGCTGAATCGGTAATAAGCCTCTCAACACAGGAAAGTCAATTATACTCCAATCTCGAAATTAAAGAGCGAATATTTGGCAGAACCGCCTAATATAATGCCTCCCAGGAGTACTTGTCTTTCATTACACACTAAGTTCCCATGAGAGGACACTAAACTACGCAGTTCCGTCGAGCACACCCCAAGGGAGAACTTAAAAATCCACATTTTTTTTATCAGGATCATAACGAGAGAATAAAGCTTACAACATTCTTAAGTCATTTCTTACATCATTTTATTACAGTGGAGCATTAACATAGTGGATATTTTTATACAAGAGATGCTAACATATTTTTCATCTTTTCTTATAAAAACCTTTAGTGAGGGTTATCAATAAACACTACGATCGTGGCGTTAAAGAAATCATCTCTAAGCCCACCAGGAGGTTTCCACATAAAAGGGTCAGCTCTATAAATCCTTCGATCACCGCAATGGGGGAATAAAACCCTGAATACTCGATTGTACTCGGCAAGACTTACCCGATAGGAGGAAATTAAAAGACTCCAAAGATATGCAAGGCTTATTTGGCTTGTGGGTTATTGCAGCTGCACGAAGCATTATTAAACATGTGTCCTTATATTCAATTTTTATTAGCAGTCATCATTAGTTCATTAACTAACTATTCTATGTAAGCACCTATGCTACTTTCAAGCAGGTGGTAAACATTCAGAATCATTTTATTACCTTTCAAGTTCCAGTTTTTACTATGGTGCTAGACCATAACCAAGTCGTATTGTCTCACAGAAACAGCGATTCGTGAATCAATGTATCCCAGCTGAGTACCCCAAAACACACGCCCCGTTTGTAACCTAGGCACAAACAAGACCAACCCAATCCACTCCTGTCACGGGGTCCAGGTCCCCGTTCAAACTTGGACTCCAAGCCCCCACACTTGAGACCCGGTCTCTATGTGGTGCTTAGACCTCCACCCTTCCCCGCCTCCAATCAGTCGGTCCGAAAAGAGCCTGGACCCACGACAAGAGTGCAATGAGCCTTCCCGCTCCCATAAGCAAGAATGTGCTCACGATAATAAGTCTGTGACTTGACTACCATCCACAGCAACGGACGGTCCTTAATCGACATAGGCGGAACAAGTGCAATCCGAGCCTCGCTCGAATGCCTAACCAAGACCAGATCCAAAGTTCCATTCTGTCCGGTCTCCAATTATCATCCATATATATTCCATATGATAATAATATAGTAACAATAATATATTTCCTATCTCTCGCGAGTGACAGATAATCACTCGACTTCTACCGGATCCTATAGCATAGCAATCTACATGATCCTGACATACTAGTAGGACTTATAGGATAAGGATATATATATGCAAGTGGTTTTCATTCAACTCCTTAAAACTTAAAGCACAAGCATAAAATAAAGTGCAGAATAATAAGGGTTATGCACCGGGGCTTGCCTGGGTAAGACATAGCCAAAAGTTAGCATTCCTTCATGGTGACATGATCATCAAGGCACCATCTTTTCCTCTACTTCGGTCATCTCCACGATCCATCGTTGTTCCTATTATGATATACGTGGATGCAACGCAGAGACGCAATTAATCAATAGTAACTGCAACTCTATAATATGATTACACTCCGCAAGCTTAACGAGCTAGATTTTATGACTAACGTACTAGTCTACATATCCAAGACGTCAAGTAAGGCTTTGTCTCCGGAACAATATTTTAGTTTTAAAATCCCAAGATGTTTCAGCATTTTATTGCTTAAACATATATTTTTGAACTATGGCTCATTTAGTCACCTTAGCAAACTAATTATTATGGAGCTACAAAAATTACAGTGAACACCAAATAATGTTAGGAATTTACTGTGAAAGTTTCAGAGCCAACACTATCACCAATTTATCACAACAATTCCTACAAGTTTATATTTTGACAATATTAAGTATCTCAAATTAATTATATAACTACTAATAATATTATAAAACCATGTGAACAAAATATACTAGCAGATAGATCATGATTTTAGAAACCGAACAAAATTGGTCTCACAATTTTTGGTTAACTACATAATTTTATACTTTGAATTTACAAGTTTACCTTAGAAACTAAATTAGAAAATGCATTAGAAAAGAAAAGGCCATCAACAACCCTCTCAGTGCCCGGTAGCTTGTATACATGCTGGTCAGCAAGACGTGGATGCTGGCAGCCCAAAGAAAAGCCCAAGGTTTAAGCCGCACATGACGGCAATGACTTTCTTGTAAAAGCCCCGTGCTTTTAGATAATAACATGACTACTATGCGTACTATTCCTACCGTCAAGAACTTTGCAACCACACCCTTGGATGTTTTCGCAGATTTACCATGGGGAGGTCCCTAGGATCTCAGCGTGCGCAAGACGGACGGCGACGACGGCATAAGTAGTTACGCCGGGCAACCTAGGCGTTCTACAACGGAAGTAAGGGGCCAACCACCATCTACAGCTAAACGCGCAAGGATGGGTGGCGGTTAGGGACTCGGAGGCGACCTTCGCCACGGGTCAGCTGCTGCGGCGAAAGTGGCTATCCGTGATTGTGGCACGACTATTTCGGGCGAGCTCACGCCTCACGGAAAGGTAGAGATGGCGGAGGAGCATCAGTAGCTCACCGTGGTGCACACCCTACTGATGGTTGAAGCAGGGGAGCACGGCAACGGTCAGGCCACGTGCGACCGAGCGGGGCGGCGGCGCTCTGCGATGGACACCGGCATGTCACCCCACCGACGATGAGTACCACGGGCAAAATAGCACGAGCAACCGGATGAAGGAAGTCAAGACGAGCTCTGTGGTTACGAGCAATTGACCTACTACCACTCCTACATGCCTTACCTCCAAACCCACTAATTGGCGGTGCCCATGATCGGCGATGACAACAAGGCCAAATTACGGTTAGTAGGGCATGACCGAGCTTGAGGGAAGGATACCGCTAGCCTACTTCCTAAGCTACCCGCTAGAGCGAGGAACCGAACGCAAAAAGTCACCGGGCGCTAGCAAAATGAAGGGCGGAAAAGCAGAGCTCAAGCCATGGTCAAGCCATGGAGGAGCACACGAGTGAGCACGAGGGGATTAAGACAGGCGGCTCGATTGATAGTCGCAACACTAGCACATGCACATAGGTGGCGGGATAGTGGAGGGATTGGGCGCGACGCGCTTGAAGTGGAGCGATCGAACCCGAGCCGCCGCACCGCATCGCTAGCGGGGCAAGTGAGGTAGGAAGGCATCCCATCGCCATTGTGAGCGGGCCATCGACCGGACATGAAGCAAAGATACGCCAAGGGCATGACATGGTAGGTGATATGAGGGGGTGAGGCGGACGCCACGTCGACCGAGCGATGCGCAGCCGCAACCATGGCGAGGGCGGGAAAGGCGTAGTAGCGGGCAGTACCACGGTGACCAGCCACACAGCAGAGGCGATGACAATGACCCGCCAGGCCGGTCACGGTCACCCATGCCAGATAGGCTGACCGGGTTTCGGCATCGCAAGACGCGCGAACGCGCCACCAAGACGACGCCGAAAGTGGTTGCGCGAGGTGACCACGCATGGATCTCAAAAACCCAATTTTAAACAAAGAAGGCCATCCATAGGACGCTTAAAGATTCTTATTGTCGTGGTCTCCAAAGTTCCACAAGTCCCACCACCGAGCGCCCGTTGATCCTCACTTGTTGCAATTAGACCTAGAACCAAATACTATCCTAGAAAAGCTCATCACTACTGGTTCAAAACCCTACCATGTCGGTTTTTAAACTGGCAAGATATAAGCGGCGATGATGAGGGGGGCTCATCACCGCCAGATTCTAGAAATGACATTTTTTAATACCGAGTGGTCACGCAATTTTTTGCTAAAAACGCATGCCTTGCGGCCACGGCTACTGAACCCACGACGTCAAAGCTTCGCTGTCGTCTCCTAAACGCTTCACCCATAAGACACTTGTGTTCATTTGGGATATTCATCCTTCCCATTTTATGTTCATCTGATTTTGAAATGAGTATTTGAAACCCTAAGCGAATTCAAATAAAAAAGTTGTCAATTACAAAATTTTTATAACTTTTTGAGATTTACAACTTTGGTTTGGTCATTTATCCATCCGAGGTTGTTTGAAAAAATTGAATATCGAATGTGAGAAAATTTCAAATGTAATTTTCCATGGATAGATGATTTCAAACGAAAAAGTTATCAATTACAAAGCCGCATAACTTTTCGAGGTCTACAACTTTTATTTTGGTTGTTTCTCCATCCAAGGTCATTTGAAAATTCAAATTTCAAATATGAGATTTCAAACGTAATTTTCATTAGATAGATGATTTAAAATGAAAAAGTTGTCGACTACAAAGTTGCATAACTTTTCGATATCTAACACTTTTGTTTTGGTTGCTTTTTCATCCGAGATTCTTTCCTACCACTACACATTCACTTGTGATGATAAAGCATATGGGTTCCTTTGGTATTAACTCAACAAAATCTTGTGACTCAAATATTTTGGCATCAAAACGACTTCAAATAAAAAGTTGTGAACTACAAAGTTGGATAACTTTTCCGATATCTACAACTTCGTGTTGGTTATTTCTCCATCCGATATCTTTCCCTACAACTACACACTCATTTGTGATGCATATTTAGACATCCAAACGATCTCAAATCAAAAAGTTTAAACTACAAAGATGTAGATCTCATCGAGTAGTAGAACTTTTGGTATAAAGTTTGTCTATATCGGACATCATATGAGAATGCTATGAAATTTTTGTGTTGTCTATTATTATCGGGGTCATGTCCTGAACCAAGCAGATGATAGTATCACTGCCGGTTCAAGCCAAAAACTGGCAGAGATGAACCCAATATCACGGCCGTTTGCTCCTATCACTATCAGTTTAAGCGACAAACCGGTAGTGATGGGCTAACATACACTATCACTGCCTGTTTGTGTTAAACCGACAGTGATGGGCGGCAGTGAAGGTCAGTTCTGTAGTAGTGAAAGCCAATAGGTCCCTCGAATAAGACCTGCAAAAGAGAATTGGATCGGCAATTGTCAACAACAACTGTGTTCCTTGTTAGCCGCCTCAACAATAAGAGTGACAGAAAATTCTTGTATTTCCAAGAGTACCATATATTAAACAAGTTTTGGGTATTCCAAGGTGAATTAATTCCTAACACTCTTCACAAAAAACACGACATGTGAGCATTCAAAGAAAAGATGTTACATTAAGTCCAGTAAGTCCATCATGAGAGCATGCCTGGCAGGTGTACCTAGGTACCAACTACCAAAGCTAACTTTCTCTAGAATTTTATCTGCCATTTGTTGCATTCATATACATCGCCTGGCCGGTGATTTTCTGCTCAGGCGCTTATGGTCCGGCCGCCGTCGACGTAGATGACTTGGCCGGTGACATAGGACGCCGCCGGCATACACAGAAACGCCACCACCGACGCGATCTCCGCCGGCTCGCCGCTCCGCTGCAGCGGAATACGCGACAAACTTTCTTTCTCCAGGATAAACGGGACCTGTGTCAACCACAAATTAACACGGTGAGAGAGTGACTGAGTTTTTTATGTTTGACGTCAAGTAGACGGTTAAATTCAAATAGAAACAAATGTTTTTAAATAATTAATATACGAGTGTTTTTTAAATAAACGCAATTAATATGTGCTTCAGAAAACAAAGCTTGAATGCATGGATGCCGTCCATTTAACGTAGTGTATACGTACTTGTTGTTTGGCCATATCCGTGACGACAGTGCCTGGTGCGACGCAGTTCACACGAATCTTTTCACCGGCCCACTCGACAGCGAGACTCCTTGTGAGCTGGTTCATCCCTCCTATATATACACGCGATTTAATACATTTTATTTAACAGCTCGCCAAGAAATCTATTTATTGTAGTCACAAGGAGCTGCTCCTATCTTTCTTGTTTTTTTATTATTTACCCTTGGTAACTGTAACTACTGTATACTCTCAATGTCCCTGTTTATTCATCGCTATAGTTTACATGCCGGTCAAATATTTTTTAGTTTGACTGGATTTATAGAAAATATTTGCAATGTTTGCATCACCAAATAAATTTATTATGAAAATAAATCCATTCATCTATCTAATGGTACTAAAAATATTGATATTTTTGTATATATATTTTTGTTAAGTTGATTACGTTTGACTTCTCGTGAGGTGAGGACGACAGTTAAAAAGAGAACACAGGATTATTTTTCTGCCCCCGCCGGTAGAAATACAAATACGTACAATACCTTTAGCAGCAGAGTAAATCGCCACGTTCGGGGCGCCAAGGCAGCTCGCAACGGAGGAGATGTGGACGATGCTTCGCCGCCGGCGACGGTGGTTTTCCGGAGGAGCGGGTGCGCGAGCTGGCTGATGTGGAAGCACGACTCCAGGTTGGTGGCCATGATCCGCGCGTAGTCCTCTGCCGTGCACTCCGTCGTCGGCCTGAACACCATCTGTGCCGCGTTGTTCACCTGCCCAGCATGCAGCCAAAACCAAATTAACGTCGCGTGCATGGCAGGCCGGGGATGCTTTCTATAGTAAGGCCTCATTCAGTTCATGGACGATCGATTCGTTCGCATCCGATCCTGCGCTTACTTACAAGGATGTCGAGCTGGCCGGCGAAGACGTCCGTGACGGTGTCCATGAGCGCCTCCCTCTCGGCGTGCACGGCGACGTCGCACACGGAGACAGTGACCTGGAGGCCCTTCTCCTCCGCCCACCGCCAGCGGCACTCCTCCAGCTCTGCGGCGTTGCGGGAGCACGTGTGCACCCGCGCGCCGAACGCCGCCAGCTCCTCCACGATGGCGTGCCCGATGCCCTTGCTCCCGCCGGTGACCAGCGCCGTCGCGCCGGCCAGGTTCCACCGCTTGTTGGGCATCGCTGCTGCCATCCCCGGTCCTCGATCTCTAGCTATTACATACGTTGGGACTTGGGACTTGGGACTTGGGAGAGAGCCATTGCGCCTGAACGCTTATTTATATCGCTCAGGTGAACAATTAGTCAAATTATTAGCTTTAGGGTTACTTAAAATCTGGTACGTACATATATATACAAGCGAAATTTAGATATTACAAGTACTTTATGTTAAGAAGAGTCGTAGCGAATATTGCAAGGTAGAGTAATTTTCTGTTTTTTTTTTGAAATGAAGGTAGAGTAATTAAGTTGATGTAGACAGTCCGTTGTGCGCGGTTCAGTTTAAGTCCGCTAGTCCACAGGGACACGTCAGCAAAGCTGCACCACGTAGACGCTACCCGGCCTACCAGCTATTGTCAGTGTCTTCGTCTTATCTGACACGAGAGCCTCTCATCTTCTGAGCCCGAAATATCGGTGTTTGGCCCACTGAGAGGAACGTAGAAATTCGACAGTAATAATATAGTAATTTCACGTGATTCAGTTAAATATCACAGAAAAACACACGAACAGGAAAGACTTCCTGTGAATGAGTAGGTATACCGGTATATTAACATGTGTTTTTTCCATTGATAGAATCTTACATTGGAACGTAGAAATTCGACAGTAATAATATAGTAATTTCACGTGATTCAGTTAAATATCACAGGAAAACACACGAACAGAAAGGACTTCCTGTGAATGAGTAGGTATACCAGTATATTAACCCGTGTTTTTTCCATTGATAGAATCTTACAGAAGATATAAATAATAAAGCTCTCTTTGAACAAAGGATTTACAAAACATAGAAATGAAAAAAAGCATGTAGAAATGAAATGACCTAACATTTGGAATCCTATAGGATTTCAGAACAAAAGAAAGTTTGAAGATGCCTTTGGAAGCAATGTAGGCTAAACATTGGAAACAAAACATCAAGGTTAGTGTAGCACTATGAAAAAAGAGAAGGAATTTTTTTTTGAAAAAAGGTGCTTTGTTGGGCCAGCCCAACTCTCCCTAACTCCATTTACACAGACCACACCCTCGTACGTTCATCTCCTTCCCTTCCTCTTCCATGGCTGCTCTTCCTAATTCCCTCTCTACAGCACCAAATCCTTGGGGAAACTAGCAAAACGGATCAAGGACAACAAGAGGAGCAAGAAGAGGTGCATCTTTTATGTAGATTAAAATGGTCCTTCTCCATTCCTTCGTGTTGCCCTAGGGTTTGTGGGTGACCAAGGTGAGTTGGATTTTGCCCTTCCCTGCACAAGTTGGGAGTTTAGGGGGGAGTTTGATCATGGGAATAAGTGCACTAGTGGGGGAGAAAAGCTGTTTGAATGTTGTTCCTCGAATTTCAGTTGAACAGCTTCTGCAGATTTTCTTGGGGAAGTAACTAGAGATACTTAGAGGTAGAAATAAGTGTTTTCATGTACTAGAAAGTTGTGGAGGACCTTCATCTCTATTAGCTCGTAAAGTTCATGATTTTACCCCGAATGGTTTGAGAGATATGATTTTTCTAAGTTATTCGTCATGTTCTGACCAAGTTTTGGACAGAACTGGAAGTAGGATGTTTTGAAGAACCTTAGAGGCATGATGGGACTTTACAAATCATAAGAGATTTGTAGTACTTTTCATTAGATTTCCATATTGGTAAATATCATGGCTTTTGGATAAGAAGAACTCTAGATATAGATTTTCAAAGTTAGATGTATTGTTTTCTCTGTAGAATTTTCAGTTAAGCTTTCCTCATGCATTAGGCCATCTTTCTAAACCTATCTGCAAATGTGAGTAATATGAAATTGTAGATTATGAAATGGGTTGCCATCTGGTGAAAGTTCATAGTTTTTTGAAATAATGATATGGAGATATAAAAAATGTAAAAGTCTGTTGTCTCAATTCTTAGACAGTTTGTAAAGTCTGTTTTGAACAGCAGTCTAGGCCATCTAAAAGGCATGATAAAATATAATATCTTCATGAAAGTTGTATGCCTTGTTGTGTAGATTCGAAAGTGTATTTGTTTGCTATTATAGCTAATGAGAACCAAATATAGGGGTATGTTAAGTCCCCGGGAGAGAGGCTCCCAACTGACGAGACCCCTCAACCAATCCCTCTAGGATCACCTGGGGGCTCGGAGGCAATACCCATCAGTTACGCTCGCGCGTACCCTCTGGTCAAGGTCGAGGGCTCGAGCATGCCCTCAGCTTTCGCCCCGGGGCTCAACCAGGCCCCAAGCTCCTGACCAACTGCAGCCTGAGCTCGCCTCTAGCTTGACCTCAGGCCGAGTCAATGCCTGGGCCACCAACCGACCTCCCGAGCATCGGCCAACCTCCCGAGCATCAGCCAGCCTCCCGAGCGCCTAGAGCTCGGAGGGCTCGAAAACGCCATGGTGCCAGCCCAACCAACGGGCGCGAGGCACTATCTGCCGCTTCCCCGACCAGGGCACGCAGATGGCGTGACACAACAGGACAAATCGCTCCACCGGCTCCAGGGTCGTGTGGCTCGATCCTGAGCCTGCTCATCATCCCCTGGGCTATGGCGCCTTCTCCATCAAGTAAGCCTCGAGAATGTTCACCTGGTGGACACGGAACCACCCCAGACATCCCTTGACTGCCAAGGGTCAGGACTCAGCGACGTCAGGCGGCGCCCGTGCTCCCCCGACTCCATGAGAGCACCGAGGTCCATCCACACCACAGCAGCACCCTCCTAGACCCCGGTGCACGAAGACCATAGACCATAGCCCCCAAACCGCCTTGTACCCGAACCTCCTCGAGATATAACGGGAGGGTCGGCTCCCATAGAAAGTAGGGCTGGACATTCCGAGTTCAGTCAAACACAGAGCAACCAAGAGGAACAGCCAAGCGTTCCTCCCCCGGCTACCCCAGCAAGAGAAGGAGTGTTTACCTTACTCACTGGGGAAGAAACCTTAGTGTCGATGAGCTATAGGATAGCACCGAGCGATCCCCTGCCAAACCCCTTTCTCCTTCGTTGTAACCTCTCGATTTGGGTGCTCCTGAATACGAAGAACTACTCACTGCTGGACGTAGAGCCTCGATAGCGCGAACCAGGATACATCGCCGTGTCTTTCTCTCGTGTTCTTGAGTCCACCCGAGCAACGAACACGCGACAATAGCCTTAATAGATTAAATGATACAAAAAGGTGAAGCAACATTGTTGCATTTGACTTGGTGCTTTGTTCATTGTTTTGCTTGTATGTCGGTTGGGGCATAGGAGCGCTTTACCTACTATGTATATTTGTTGAAATGAGTTCTACCTTTGACATTATACTACTTAAGCAGATGGTAGTGCTTCGGATCGCACATAGAGTGATCATCACTTCATTAGAGTCAAGAAAACGTAGCGGTTATTTGCTTTAGCTTGTTCTTTATTCTACCTCCACCTTAAAAAATCGAGAAACCAATCCAACACTATATTACATCTCAACCATGTTATGGAATTGTCACATGCTCTATGCTCTCTATTTGAATATCTATGTTCCAACACTTTGGTTTGATGATGCTCATATTGATTCAATGGAATATGGCTTGTTGTCTACATGGAGAGATGCTCATGATGTTATGTGATTATTTATCTTTTTCTCTATGGCATTTGCATTGCATCTCATTATTTATTCATTCATTGCCATACGGATCGAGTTATGTTGCTACTTGCTAGCTGCGACTGTGCGGTTCAAGGGCACAATGGTGCGGCTCCATACCTTGTTGGTTATGAAGGCAGGAGACATGGCATTTGCATTGCATATGCATTATAATCTTGCCCTATGACATGATAGCCTTGGAATAAGGCTTTGGGAGAGTTTGTGAGGAGCTATGCTTCTCCAAGGTTTAGTGGTGATTAATCTTTATCTTATATGTGGTTGTATCACTTGTTGGATGTATTGTCTCTTTGTTGTTGGTTTACATATAAGTGAAGACTAAACTGGTGCTTAATAAACTTGTAGTTTAAATAGGTTGTTAAAGCAGTTTACACGTTGAGATTTTTATATCTCACACCTCCTTTCTATTTTTCCAGACGCTTAGATGGCTTTTGCTTGAAGGGTGGAAAAGTAGCGGCACACTCTGACACGCTCATGTCATCTTTTAGTGTGAAAACTTGTGTTATAATAATACCATGATTGGAAGTGGAGCTTCTACTTGAGGAGCAGTGATGGGTTTTGTTGCCCCAATTTTTTCCCCGTTTCTGTTCAGTGGCATGCAATCTTTATTTGGCATCTTTCTTAAGAACTGTACGTACGTAGCTTCGAGGAACAGCTATGTGAGCTTGATTAGTAGTCATTGAGGACGCAGCCACCAAAGCGAGCGCTATAGGAAAAATTTCCAGTAGCTGAGTGCATTTTTTTTCTTTTTTCCAAAAGTAGAAGGCTTGCTCACACGGTTCCAGAGGAAAGTCTCGTTCTCATTCCTTTGTTATACAAACGTTACTGCAGTGAAAAAACTCTATACGAATTGCATTATTCCTCCATTTTTCGTGTGTTCTTTCTGTAAACCAAACGGGCCATGCATTACAAATGCGAAATATATGGGAGGCGTGAACCAAATACATGCATGTCTTTTATCATATTTATATTTATACACTTTGCACGGGAAATGAAAGAAAACAACAAACCTGGCCCACCTTTTAATTTGGCCCAAAAGAACTAATTAAAAGGGAAGGTGGGCGGACCCTAATCTAGAGGCATTAAACAGCGTGTTCGGCTGATACAGTTGTGGCTGATTTCGACTGATTCAATAGTGTTCTGTGAGAGAGAATAAGCTGAAACAAGCTGAATATGTACCAGCCGAACACGCTAAAAATCCACGCGCGACACGACGCTGGCTCTATACTGTATGACTTGCTTACGCAGGTTTTGTTATGAAATGATGAAATTAAGAAATTTTGAAACATAATTTGCAAAATAGCGCAGTGAAAAAAAGGTTCATCCAAACCCCCTCCAAAGAAAAGGCTTGTTTAACGACGAGAACTTGCCACCCTTCTTCAACCAAATAAACTATAGAGCTGCCTTGCATACCGGGCATGGAAACTTCCCGTGGACACACCCAGCCGTGAATATCCCATATGCCGTGAAGTCATGCATGGAGTACAAGTACCAAACATACATTTTGAAGTTCTTCTTTGTAGCTCGGTCGTAAGTCCATACGCCTTCATTCCAAACCTTGATCAATTCATCATAAATCGGCTCCATGTACATACCCATTTTGTTTCCCCGGTGTCCGTGAATTATCAACATCAAGAATATGTTTTGCCGTTGAAGTAGGGCCCTAGCGGGAGATTGAGGGGATAGCAAACACGGGCCAACAAGTGTATGGGGCCGACATCATTCCATAAGGATTGAACCCATCCGTTGCCAAAGGCAATACGCACATTACGGGCCTCTTCATCTTTGCCATGATGGTTGCCATTAAAGCTTTTCCATGCTTCACCATCTGCTGAATGTACCATCTTGTCGATTGTAACAAACGCCATTCTTGTGCCATGTCATCATTTTGCGGACTCCTCGGACATGAATAGCCGTTGGAGCCTCGGTATGATAGGAAGGTATCATAGGACTTTCATTGGGATCCCCTCATTCTGCTCCTTCTTGCCATCACCTTTGTCTACCTCCACATACCTAGAGGATTTACACTTTGGACAAAGATTTCTTTGCATCCTTGTGATCTTTCCTAAATAGGGACGCATTCCTTCTGGACAACAATGTATTCGCTCATACGGCATCTTCAAGGTTCGAAGGAGTCTCGTTGACTCGTACAAGCTGCTCGGCAGATGATGACCCCGGAAGGAAATCCCCAATAATTGCCATCATAGCATCAAGGTGTTCGAGTCATGTTGTGCTAGGACTTCAACCCCAAAGAGGGCGCCTTTCAATGGCATCCAGTTGAGAAACCGTTGTCTTCTCATGTAGGAACTTCTATGCCGATTCCAACATGGCCAAGAACACCTTAGCACTTGGCTCGGCTCCTCCTCCTCATCCTCCCTGCTCGACCTCCGGAGGTCTTCCAATGAACATTGCATCCTCATAGTCACCTAACCATCCTTCTACCCCGCCATCACCATCAAATGCCTCCAAGCGCCGTCTCACGACCTCCTCTCTAGGACGATAGGCTTCACCATGGTACACCCACGGGTATAGTTTGGCATAAATCCAAACTTGCAAAGATGCTTCATCATGACTTCCCTTTTTTTCTTTTCTTGTTTTCACAATCACGCATAGAGGATGAACATGTCTCTCGCTCCCTTAGCTTCCTTAAATGCATGGTCCAAGAATTTCTCGGTCTTATCCATCCATTCACGGGTGATTTGAGCCTGACTTGGGCGTCCCATGTACATCCACTCACAGTTCTCCATCATCTAGCATATACACATAACGGAGCAATATCATATACACATAACGGAGTAATATAACCATCAGTTGCATCTGCACGGCGTGCCTGCTGTCTAATAGGTGAGGATAGGTCCTAATCCCACCCGCAGATGCGTAGATGAGGTTAGTTTCCATGCTCTACTCCGATCCAAGACAGAATTTCGGTAGCACCTCCCCGCTGTTCTCCCGATACACATCCTAGAAGGGAGAGTGTGTATCCGGAGAACAACAGGGAGGTGGTGCCGAAACTCCGTCTTGGATCCGAGCAGAACATGGAAACTAACCCATCTACGCATCCACGGGCTATCCAAAAAACGTGGACAATCCGAAACAGATACGGTCATAGATATGCAAAGATCCGCATACCTCCAACCGTATCTGTTTCGGATGGGAGACGCCTAACTGGGTTACGTACGACAACTGTAAGCAAGAAAGGTCAATTATACCTAGGGTGGCGATGGAGAAAGGCTAGCGGCGCAGTGGCGAGTCGGTGCAGTGGCAAGACGAAGCAGTGCAGGCACGACCGCAGCGCCGACGAAGACGATCGAGATCGCCGAGGTGCTCCGGGTCCCCTCCGACAGCTCCTACTCTGCAAAAGAAGAAACACATCACTATTACTTGAAAATTTCGGCAGAACCTCCCCTATACGGGGAGGTTTCCAAAACCTGCAAGAAAAAGCCGGCACGTTGGCCGATGTCCACATTTGGGGCACGATGGCCCACACATACACAAACCCGGCACGAAGGCCGTCAACACATAAACGGCACCAAGGCCGACACCCCCGGAGCCTTTACCTTTTCTCCGGCGAGGGACGGGGACGACGGCGTGGACGAACGATGAGGTGCGGGGACGATGGAGTGGACGAACGTCGTCGACGAATGGCGTGAACGGTCATCGGACCGAGGTCCGTCTCCTCCTCCCCCCTTGTCCTTCCTCTTCCTCCTTCTTCTTCTTCATCCTTCCTCCCTTCTCCTTCTTCTTCCTCCTCCTCCTCCCTTCTCCTTCTTCCTCCTCCCTTCTCCTTCTCCTCCCTTCTCCTTCTTCCTTCTCCCTTCTCCTTCTCCCACCTCCCTTCTCCTCCTCCCCTTCTCTTTCTCCCTCCTCCTCTCTCTCAGGGACGGCCGGGGGCCGGGGTGGCACCATGCCGGCTCCTCCTCCCTCTGTAGGGACGGCCGGGCAGGCGGGGGCCGGCCACCGAGGGGTGTGGGGGGCGAGGCGTCGAAGGGCGGTGGCGGGTAAAGGCAGGGTCACGAGGGGTTGCGTGGATGGCAGGCCAGTCGGGCAAGGGCGGCGTGGGGCAAGTGGTGGAGGGGCGGGCGATGGGCTGGGCGTGGGGCAGGCGGCGTGGAAAGGCTGGGGGACGGGAGGAGTGGAGCAGATGCTGACGCGGGTGAGAGGCGGGCATGAATGAGGATAGGGTTGGAGGAGGATGGGCCATGGGCCCTTATTCCAGAAGGGATTTTTTTTCGAAATATCCTTTGCCGAGTGCTGCGGCCTGGCACTCGGCAAAGGCCCTCTTTGCCGAGTGTCAGGCATGGCACTTGGCAAAGTATTTTTGTTTTTTTTTAATTTTTATTTCAAAAATTTTTTGTAGACCTTATCTATTATTTACAAGCACATGTTAAAATTTGGGACCTTTTTATAACTTTTTGCTATATTTCTTGAATTAATTTTGTTTACTTGCATTTTTTCCGAAAAAGTAAATTTGAACTGCAGGTGCATGAAATAATGAAATGTAGCCATTCAAAAAATGATAGTCATGTTGTAGAGTGTATTTTGAGGCCGTATGCAGGAACTCACACAAAATTTTGAACGCCTTGTTCGCCAAACATGACGACCCGCTTGTGGTCGGAGTGTATTTAAATTATAGAAAATGCAAACGAAGTCCAAAACTCAAGAAACTTGTCAAGGTGTCGTGTGATCGCATGTGGAGGCTATGATAAAAAGTTGAGAAGGTTTCGAGCAAGTTGCGATGTCGGATGCATAAAACCCAGACATCTCCATATGCGACGTCGCGTGTGGAGATGTCTGGGTTTTAGGCATCCGACATCGCAACTTACTCGAAACCTTCTCAAATTTTTATCATAGCCTCCACATGCGATCACATGATACCTCGACAGGTTTCGTGAATTTCATCGTTGAATAAATATTTGGAGTAAGGACATCAAAATCATACTTATGCACACTAGATATTTATCTTGTAAGAAAATTCTTTTGTATTACTGTAATGTTTCTATTTCATTATATAGTGTCATTTGGATTCTTTCATTTTGGAGAAATTGGAATTTATTTAATGGTCTAGGCTATTCACATATAAGCTTATCTTAAATTCATAAGGTGTGTGATGAAAATTGATTCATAAGGGCGGCATCGGGAGAAGGCAGACGCGAGGAAGAAGCTTAAGCAAAGCGTCAGTCGTCTAGCGTAGATATACACCCAATAAATAAATGAAGCCGGCCACCATCCCAAAATAACTACACAGTTAAAGTTTTTCTAAATTTAACTAGATATATAGAGAAAATATTATTCTACGGTCAATCTAATAATAGTTATTAATTATTACGCAATATCAATATTAAATATTTCTACATGTTTAGACCAATTTAAGAAGGATTAACTTCTGGAGAAGTGAGTGCAGTTATTTTGTGATGGGCGAGTAAGTAATACGTAGAAGAGAAAAAACGTTAGTATTTTACCATTACAACTCATGGGAACTGAAAAATTAAAACAAGCCAGGTTACTTTCTTATAAGAGCGATTATAGAAAATACTACACTATGGTCTACATATTGGCTAGGTGTGCAATTACATTTTTTCACCGTTGTTGCAATGCACAAGCATATTTGCTAGTTATCTTTAAAATCAAGTAGATACCTGAATTCGAATCCAAATTCAAGATATCTATTTTCTTTTGTATCCGACAATATTCAGTAATCGTATTCAATTCAATTAAAATGTGGTAAATAGTGATATCCGAATCTGTATCCATCCGAATCCAATCCGAGTCCATCCTCAGAGCCATGGACTTTTTATGGACGTGTATGTGTTTCTTCTTTTTCTAAAGCCACGGGCACCACAAATAATGGCAGGTACCTGTTTTTCTTAATAGGCACGGGCATAAATAATAATAGTACATACCAAACAAAATGAACGTGCTCATAATGAAACTGAAAGCATGCATGACAACCACCATAGTAAACACAACTAGCCAAACCACCAAATCACCGATAGAGAAAGACCATCTAACACTCCACATAGAACATGCAAAGAGTGGGACACTCCACATAGAACATGCAAAGAGAGTGGGGTGGGACATTCTTCTCGATAGCGATGCCTCCAAAATGAAAATGACACTTAAAAATACCATCAAGGCCAATCAGAGAACCGAGATTTTTGAACTCGACCAGTAGGACACTATGTCATATCCTTTTATCACATACTCTCTCCGTCCCATAAAAAGAGTCATTCTTGGACTCGTGCCAGTCAATCTTAGTTAGACTAGATTTATAGAAAATATTAGAATATTTGTATATCCAAATAAGTTTATTATAAAAATATTTTGAAACATATATCAAATGATACTAATTATGAACCATAAATATTAAAATTTTGTTATATATATTTGATCAAAGTTAAGAATAGTTGACTTCTTGAGAAGCGAGAATGACACTTTTATAGGACGGAGGAAGTACACATGTTAATGTCCATCACAGATGCATTTTGAACCTGTGTGGTAATCTAGTCTGTGACGAGCCCTGGTCATAGATGTGTATAGACAAAATACATATGTGATGACTACTCATATAAACAAAACACATCTACTATGACAACTCATCACAGACGCATGTAGACAAAACGTGTCTATGATGACGCGTCTCTGATGGTGATTTACAAAAACATCAGAAAAGAAAAACACATCTGCCGGTCTCTTATATACAAATTATGAGTATGCTTGGACAACACCCAAAAAAGTGGCAAACAAAGCGTAGATCAGCTGCTTGGGTTTCTTGTGATAGAACGTTCCCACCTAGATTCAAGTCATCGACTTGACACCTATGGTGACATTGTCAATCTATAAATCTATCGGCTTAGTCTCAATCTTTTAGACGTGCTCATATGGGTAGGGAGATCAATGTGCCTTTGATAAAATCTACCAGCTCAGTCTCAATCCTTTGGACGTGCTCATAGGTATATGTGTTCATACAGTGACCAGGGCACCATATCTGGTTGCTAGCACCTGCTGGCATCCCGGCCGTCTCTATGCAACCTGTGGTTCAGTTTAATACCCAGTTGCTCACTGTACACGTCTCTGCGGGCTGCGCACGAGCCACTCGATCATCTTCCGAGCGCCATGAATTCCATGGATTCACATTTTCTGTCTAAGCTGAATCGGTAATAAGCCTCTCAACACAGGAAAGTCAATTATACTCCAATCTCGAAATTAAAGAGCGAATATTTGGCAGAACCGCCTAATATAATGCCTCCCAGGAGTACTTGTCTTTCATTACACACTAAGTTCCCATGAGAAGACACTAAACTACGCAGTTCCGTCGAACACACCCCAAGGGAGAACTTAAAAATCCACTTTTTTTTTATCAGGATCATAACGAGAGAATAAAGCTTACAACATTCTTAAGTCATTTCTTACATCATTTTATTACAGTACCAGAATATTACCTCAATTTATTATAACAGCGAAATATGACAATGTTATCAGAGTTAGAGAGGAAGTAAAGATTAATTTAGTGACATGGTGGAGCATTAACATAGTGGATATTTTTATACAAGAGATGCTAACATATTTTTCATCTTTTCTTATAAAAACCTTTAGTGACGGTTATCAATAAACACTATCGTGGCGTGAAAGAAATCCTCTCTAAGCCCACCACGGAGGTTTCCACATAAAAGGGTCAGCTCTATAAATCCTTCTCGATCACCGCAATGTGGGGAATAAAACCACGAATACTCGATTGTACTCGCAAGACTTACCCGATAGGAGGAAATTAAAAGACTCCAAAGATATGCAAGGCTTATTTGGCTTGTGGGTTATTGCACCGCATAAGCATTATTAAACATGTGTCCTTATATTCAATTTTTATTAGCGGTCATTATTAGTTCATTAACTAACTATTCCATGTAAGCACCTATGCTACTTTCAAGGTGTGGTAAACATTCAGAATCATTTTATTACCTTTCAAGTTCCAGTTTTACTATGGTGCTAGACCATAACCAAGTCAGATCGTCTCACGTAAAGCAATGATTCGTGAATCAATGTATCCCGGTGAGTACCCCAAAACACATGCCCCGTTTGTAACCTAAGCACAAACAAGACCAACCCAATCCACTCCCTCCACGGGGTCTAGGTCCCTGCTCAAACTTTAGACTCCAAGCCCCCACACTTGAGACCCGGTCTCTATGTGGTGCTTAGACCTCCACCCTTCCCCGCCTCCAATCACCGGTCCGAAAAGAGCCCTGGACCCACGACAAGAGTGCAATGAGCCTTCCGGCCCCATAAGCAAGAATGTGCTCACGATAATAAGTCTGTGACTTGACTACCATCCACAAAGAACGGACGGTCCTTAATCGACATAGGCGGAATAAGTGCAATCCGAGCCTCGTCAATGCCTAACCAAGACCAGATCCAAAGTTCCATTCCGTCCGGTCTCTAATTATCATCCATATATATTCCATATGATAATAATATAGTAACAATAATATATTTCCTATCTCTCATGAAAGATGACAGTAATCACTGACTTCTACCGGATCCTATAGCATAGCAATCTACATGATCCTCGACATACTAGTAGGACTTATAGGATAAGGATATATATATGCAAGTGGTTTTCATTCAACTCCTTAAAACTTAAAGCACAAGCATAAAATAAAGTGCGTAATAATAAGGGTTATGCACCGGGCTTGCCTCGGGTAAGACATAGCCAAAAGTTAGCATTCCTTCATGGTGACATGATCATCAAGGCACCATCTTTTCCTCTACTTCGGTCATCTCCACGATCCATCGTTGTTCCTATTATGATATACGTGGATGCAACGCAGAGACGCAATTAATCAATAGTAATCGCAACTCTATAATATGATTACACCGCAAGCTTAACGAAAGCTAGATTTTATGACTAACGCATTAGTCTACATATCCAAGACGTCAAGTAAGGCTTTGTCTCCGGAACAATATTTTAGTTTTAAAATCCCAAGATGTTTCAGCATTTTATTGCTTAAACATATATTTTTGAACTATGGCTCATTTAGTCACCTTAGCAAACTAATTATTATGGAGCTACAAAAATTACAGTGAACACCAAATAATGTTAGGAATTTACTGTGAAAGTTTCAGAGCCAACACTATCACCAATTTATCACAACAATTCCTACAAGTTTATATTTTGACAATATTAAGTATCTCAAATTAATTATATAACTACTAATAATATTATAAAACCATGTGAACAAAATATACTAGCAGATAGATCATGATTTTAGAAACCGAACAAAATTGGTCTCACAATTTTGGTTAACTACATAATTTTATACTCGAATTTACAAGTTTACCTTAGAAACTAAATTAGAAAATGCATTAGAAAAAGAAAAGGCCATCAACAACCTCTCAGTTCGGTAGCCTAGGTCAGCATGGGCTGCGTCACAAGACGTATGGCAGCCAAAGAAAAGCCAAGGTCAGGCGAAGGCATGACGGCGATTTTTGCGTAAAAGCCCTGTGCTTTTAGATAATAACATGACTACTATGCGCATTTATTCCTACCGTCAAGAACTTTGCAACCACACCCTTGGATGTTTTCAGATTTACCATGGGAGGTCCCTAGGATCTCAGCGTGCAGCTGCCAAGACGGGCGGCCGACGGCAACATAAGTTACGCCGGGCAACCTAGGCGTTCTACAACGGAAGTAAGGGGCCAACCACCATCTACAGCTAAACGCGCAAGGATGGGTGGCGGTTAGGGACTCGGAGGCGCACTGTCACGGGCTGCAGCGGCGAGTGGCTATCCGTGACGGTGGCACGACTATTTCGGCGAGCCTACGCCCTCACGGAAAGGTAGAGATGGCGGAGGAGCATCAAGAAGCTCACCGTGGTGCACACCTCACCGATGGTTGAAGCAGGAGCACGGCAACGGTCAAAGCCACGTATGCATCGAAGGGCGGCGGCGCTCTGCGATGGACACCGGCATGTCACCCCACCGACGATGAGTACCCTGGGCAAAATAGCACGAGCACCGGATGAAGGAAGTCAAGACGAGCTCAGGGTTACGAGCAATTGACCTACTACCACTCCTACATGCCTTACCTCCAAACCCACTAATTCGGCGGTGCCCATGATCGGCGATGACAACAAGGCCAAATTATCACTGGTTAGTAGGGCATGACCGAGCTTGAGGGGAAGGATACTGCTAGCCTACTTCCTAAGCTACCCGCTAGAGCGAGGAACTGAACGGCAAAGCCGCTGGCGCTAGGCAAAATGAAGGGCGGAAAAGCAGAGCTCAAGCCATGGTCAAGCCATGGAGGAGCACACGAGTGAGCACGAGGGGATTAAGACGGGCGGCTCCGATCGAGCCGCAACACTAGCACATGCACATAGGTGGCGGGATAGTGGAAGGATTGGCGCGACGCGCTTGAAGTGGAGCGACCGAACCCGAGCCGCTCGCACCGGCATCGGCTAGCGGGGGCAAGTGAGGTAGGAAGGCATCCCATCGCCATTGTGAGCGGGCCATCGACCAGACATGAAGCAGCATACGCCAAGGGCATGACATGGTAGGTGATACGAGGGTGAGGCGACGCCACGTCGACCGAAAGCGATGCAAACCGCAACCATGGCGTAAGGCGGGAAAGGCGGAAGCGGGCAAGATACGGGCGACCAGCCACAAAGAGGGCGATGACAAACCCGCCAGGCCGGGTCACGGCCACCCGCGCGCCAGATAGGGCTGACCGGCTTCGCATCGCAAGACGCTGGAACGCGGCCACCGTGACGACGCTGAAAGTGGTTGCGCGAGGTGACCACGCGCATGGATCTCAAAACCCAATTTTAAACAAAGAAGGCCATCCATAGGACGCAAAGATTCTTATTGTCGTGGTCTCCAAAGTTCCACAAGTCCCCACCTCGAGCGCCGTTGATCCTCACACTGTTGTAATTAGACCTAGAACCAAATACTATCCTAGAAAAGCTCATCACTACCGGTTCAAAACCCTACCATGTCGGGTTTTTTAAACTGGCAAGATAGGAAGCGGCGATGATGAGGGGGCTCATCAACGCCATTCTAGAAATGACATTTTTTAATACCGAGTGGTCACGCAATTTTTGCGCAAAAACGATGCCTTGGCGGGCCGCCGAACGCTGGAACCCACGACGCCGAAGCCGCTGCTCGTTAGATCCAAACGCTTCACCCATAAGACACTTGTGTTCATTTGGGATATTCATCCTTCCCATTTTATGTTCATCTGATTTTTGAAATGAGTATTTGAAACCCTAAGCGAATTCAAATAAAAAAGTTGTCAATTACAAAATTTTTATAACTTTTGAGATTTACAACTTTGGTTTGGTCATTTATCCATCCGAGGTTGTTTGAAAAATTGAATATCGAATGTGAGAAAATTTCAAATGTAATTTTCCATGGATAGATGATTTCAAACGAAAAAGTTATCAATTACAAAGCCGCATAACTTTTCGAGGTCTACAACTTTTATTTTGGTTGTTTCTCCATCCAAGGTCATTTGAAAATTCAAATTTCAAATATGAGATTTCAAACGTAATTTTCATTAGATAGATGATTTAAAATGAAAAGTTGTCGACATCACAAAGTTGCATAACTTTTCGATATCTAACACTTTTGTTTTGGTTGCTTTTTCATCCGAGATTCTTTCCTACTACCACTACACATTCACTTGTGATGATAAAGCATATGGGTTCCTTTTGGTATTAACTCAACAAAATCTTGTGACTCAAATATTTTGGCATCAAAACGACTTCAAATAAAAAGTTGTGAACTACAAAGTTGGATAACTTTTCCGATATCTACAACTTCGTGTTGGTTATTTCTCCATCCGATATCTTTCCTACAACTACACACTCATTTGTGATGCATATTTAGACATCCAAACGATCTCAAATCAAAAAGTTTAAACTACAAAGATGTAGATCTCATCGAGTAGTAGAACTTTGGTATAAAGTTTGTCTATATCGGACATCATATGAGAATGCTATGAAATTTTTTGTGTTGTCTATTATTATCGGGTCATGTCCTGAACCAAAGAAGTGATAGTATCACTGCCGTTCAAGCCAAAAACTGGCAGAGATGAACCCAATATCACGGGCCGTTTGCTCCTATCACTATCAGTTTAAGCGACAAACCGGTAGTGATGGGCTAATATACACTATCACTGCCTGTTTGTAAGCTAAACCGACAGTGATGGGCCGGCAGTGAAGGTCAGTTCTGTAGTAGTGAAAGCCAATAGGTCCCTCGAATAAGACCTGCAAAGAGAATTGGATCGGCAATTGTCAACAACAACTGTGTTCCTTGTTAGCCGCCTCAACAATAAGAGTGACAGAAAATTCTTGTATTTCCAAGAGTACCATATATTAAACAAGTTTTGGGTATTCCAAGGTGAATTAATTCTAACACTCTTCACAAAAAAAACACGACATGTGAGCATTCAAAGAAAAGATGTTACATTAAGTCCAGTAAGTCCATCATGAGAGCATGCCTGGCAGGTGTACCTAGGTACCAACTACCAAAGCTAACTTCTCTAGAATTTTATCTGCCATTTGTTGCATTCATATATACATCGCCTGGCCGGTGATTTTCTGCTCAGGCGCTTATGGTCCGGCCGCCGTCGACGTAGATGACTTGGCCGGTGACATAGGACGCCGCCGGCATACACAGAAACGCCACCACCGACGCGATCTCCGCCGGCTCGCCGCTCCGCTGCAGCGGAATACGCGACAAACTTTTCTTTCTCCAGGATAAACGGGACCTGTGTCAACCACAAATTAACACGGTGAGAGAGTGACTGAGTTTTATGTTTGACGTCAAGTAGACGGTTAAATTCAAATAGAAACAAATGTTTTAAATAATTAATATACGAGTGTTTTTTAAATAAACGCAATTAATATGTGCTTCAGAAAACAAAGCTTGAATGCATGGATGCCGTCCATTTTAACGTAGTGTATACGTACTTGTTGTTTGGCCATATCCGTGACGACAGTGCCTGGTGCGACGCAGTTCACACGAATCTTTTCACTGGCCCACTCGACAGCGAGACTCCTTGTGAGCTGGTTCATCCCCCTCTATATATACACGCGATTTAATACATTTTATTTAACAGCTCGCCAAGAAATCTATTTATTGTAGTCACAAGGAGCTGCTCCTATCTTTCTTTGTTTTTTTATTATTTACCCTTGGTAACTGTAACTACTGTATACTCTCAATGTCCCTGTTTATTCATCGCTATAGTTTACATGCCGGTCAAATATTTTTTAGTTTGACTGGATTTATAGAAAATATTTGTAATGTTTGCATCACCAAATAAATTTATTATGAAAATAAATCCATTCATCTATCTAATGGTACTAAAAATATTGATATTTTTGTATATATATTTTTGTTAAGTTGATTACGTTTGACTTCTCGTGAGGTGAGGACGACAGTTAAAAAAGAGAACACAGGATTATTTTTCTGCCCCCGCCGGTAGAAATACAAATACGTACAATACCTTTAGCAGCAGAGTAAATCGCCACGTTCGGGGCGCCAAGGCAGCTCACGCAACGGAGGAGATGTGGACGATGCTTCGCCGCCGGCGACGGTGGTTTTCCGGAGGAGCGGGTGCGCGAGCTGGCTGATGTGGAAGCACGACTCCAGGTTGGTGGCCATGATCCGCGCGTAGTCCTCTGCCGTGCACTCCGTCGTCGGCCTGAACACCATCTGCGCCGCGTTGTTCACCTGCCCAGCATGCAGCCAAAACCAAATTAACGTCGCGTGCATGGCAGGCCGGGGATGCTTTCATAGTAAGGCCTCATTCAGTTCATGGACGATCGATTCGTTCGCATCCGATCCTGCGCTTACTTACAAGGATGTCGAGCTGGCCGGCGAAGACGTCCGTGACGGTGTCCATGAGCGCCTCCCTCTCGGCGTGCACGGCGACGTCGCACACGGAGACGGTGACCTGGAGGCCCTTCTCCTCCGCCCACCGCCAGCGGCACTCCTCCAGCTCTGCGGCGTTGCGGGAGCACGTGTGCACCCGCGCGCCGAACGCCGCCAGCTCCTCCACGATGGCGTGCCCGATGCCCTTGCTCCCGCCGGTGACCAGCGCCGTCGCGCCGGCCAGGTTCCACCGCTTGTTGGGCATCGCTGCCATCCCCGGTCCTCGATCTCTAGCTATTACATACGTTGGGACTTGGGACTTGGGACTTGGGAGAGAGCCATTGCGCCTGAACGCTTATTTATATCGCTCAGGTGAACAATTAGTCAAATTATTAGCTTTAGGGTTACTTAAAATCTGGTACGTACATACATATACAAGCGAAATTTAGATATTACAAGTACTTTATGTTAAGAAGAGTCGTAGCGAATATTGCAAGGTAGAGTAATTTTTCTTTTTTTTTTTGAAATGAAGGTAGAGTAATTAAGTTGATGTAGACAGTCCGTTGTGCGCGGTTCAGTTTAAGTCCGCTAGTCCACAGGATGTCAGCAAAGCTGCACCACGTAGACGCTACCCGGCCCACCAGCTATTGTCAGTGTCTTCGTCTTATCTGACACGAGCCTCTCATCTTCTGAGGGCCGAAATATCGGTGTTTGGCCCACTGAGAGGAACGTAGAAATTCGACAGTAATAATATAGTAATTTCACGTGATTCAGTTAAATATCACAGAAAAACACACGAACAGGAAAGACTTCCTGTGAATGAGTAGGTATACCGGTATATTAACATGTGTTTTTTCCATTGATAGAATCTTACATTGGAGCGTAGAAATTCGACAGTAATAATATAGTAATTTCACGTGATTCAGTTAAATATCACAGGGAAAACACACGAACAGAAAGGACTTCCTGTGAATGAGTAGGTATACCAGTATATTAACCCGTGTTTTTTTCCATTGATAGAATCTTACAGAAGATATAAATAATAAAGCTCTCTTTGAACAAAGGATTTACAAAACATAGAAATGAAAAAAAGCATGTAGAAATGAAATGATTCTAACATTTGGAATCCTATAGATTTCAGAACAAAAAGAAAGTTTGAAGATGCCTTTGGAAGCAATGTAGGGATAAACATTGGAAACAAAACATCAAGGTTAGTGTAGAACAACACTATGAAAAAAGAGAAGGATTTTTTTTTGAAAAAGGTGCTTTGTTGGGCCAGCCTAACTCTCCCCTAACTCCATTTACACAGACCACACCCTGCACGTTCTCATCTCCTTCCCTTCCTTCCATGGCTGCTCTTCCCTAATTCCCCTCTCTACAGCACCAAATCCTTGGGGAAACTAGCAAACGGATCAAGGACAACAAGAGGAGCAAGAGGTGCATCTTTTATGTAGATTAAAAATGGTCCTTCTCCATTCCTTCACCGTGTTGCCCTTAGGGTTTGTGGGTGACCAAGGTGAGAGTTGGATTTTGCCCTTCCCTGCACAAGTTGGGAGTTTAGGGGAGTTTGATCATGGGAATAAGTGCACTAGTGGGGAGAAAAGCTGTTTGAATGTTGTTCCTCAATTTCAGTTGAACAGCTTCTGCAGATTTTCTTGGGGAAGTAACTAGAGATACTTAGAGGTAGAAATAAGTGTTTTCATGTACTAGAAAGTTGTGGAGGACCTTCATCTCTATTAGCTCGTAAAGTTCATGATTTTACCCCGAATGGTTTGAGAGATATGATTTTCTAAGTTATTCTGTCATGTTCTGACCAAGTTTTGGACAGAACTGGAAGTAGGATGTTTTGAAGAACCTTAGAGGCATGATGGGACCTTACAAATCATAAGAGATTTGTAGTACTTTTCATTAGATTTCCATATTGGTAAATATCATGGCTTTTGGATAAGAAGAACTCTAGATATAGATTTTCAAAGTTAGATGTATTGTTTTCTCTGTAGAATTTTCAGTTAAGCTTTCCTCATGCATTAGGGCCATCTTTCTAAACCTATCTGCAAATGTGAGTAATATGAAATTGTAGATTATGAAATGGGTTGCCATCTGGTGAAAGTTCATAGTTTTTTGAAATAATGATAATGGAGATATAAAATGTAAAAGTCTGTTGTCTCAATTCTTAGACAGTTTGTAAAGTCTGTTTTGAACAGCAGTCTAGGCCATCTAAAAGGCATGATAAAATATAATATCTTCATGAAAGTTGCATGCCTTGTTGTGTAGATTCGAAAGTGTATTTGTTTGCTATTATAGCCATGAGAACCAAATATAGGGGTATGTTAAGTCCCCGGAGAGGCTCTAACTGACGAGACCCCTCAACCAATCCTCTAGGATCACTACAGGGGGCTCGGAGGGCAATACCCATCAGTTCACAGCTGCTGCCCTCTTCCGTCAAGGTCGAGGGCTCGAGCATGCTGCCTCGGCTTTTCGCCCTGGCTCAACCAGGCCCAAGCTCCTGACCAGCTACCGCTGAGCTCGCCTCTAGCTTGACCTCGAGGCCGAAGTCAACGCTTGGCCACCAACCGACCTCCCGAGCATCGGCCAACCTCCCGAGCATCGGCCCAGCCTCCCGAGCGCCTAGAGCTCGGAGGGCTCAAAGCGCTATGGTGCTAAACCCAACCAGCGAGCGGCGAGGCACTATTCTGCCCGCTTCCTCACCAGGCACGCAGATGGCGTGACAACAGACTCAAATCGCCCACCGGCTCCCGAGGTCGTGTGGCTCGATCCCGAGCCTGCTCATCATCCCACAGGCTATGCCTTCTCCATCAAGTAAGCCTCGAGAATGTTCACTCGTGGACACTTAAACCACCCAGTGACATCCCTTTGGCTGCCAAGGGTCGGGACTTCGCTACGCCAAAGCGGCGCCAGTGCTCCCCCTCGACTCCCATGAGAGCACCGAGGTCCATCCACACCACAAGCACCCTCTAGACCCCGGCACAGAAGACCATAGACCATAGCCCCCAAACCGCCTTTGCCAAACCGAACCTCGAGATATAACGGGAGGGTCGGCTCCATAGAAAGTAGGGCTGGACATTCCAGTTCGGTCAAACACAGAGCAACCAAGAGGAACAGCCAAGCTGTTTCCTCCCAGCCACTCCCAGCAAGAGAAGGAGTGTTTACCTTACTCCTTTGGGAAGAAACCTTAGTGTTCGATGAGCTATAGGATAGCACCGAGCGATCCCCCGCCTGACCCCTTTCTCCTTCGTTGTAACCTCTCGATTTGGGTGCTCTCGAATCCTGAAGAACTACTCCTCACTTTGGGACATTAGAGCCTCGATGGCGCGAACCGGGATACATCGCCGTGTCTTTCTCTCGTGTTCTTGAGTCCACCTTATAACAACGAACAAGGTGAAGTAAATTGCCCTTAATAGATTAAATGATACAAAAGGTGAAGCAATATTGTTGCATTTGACTTAGTGCCTTGTTCATTGTTTTGCTTGTATGTCGGTTGGGGAATAGGAGCGCTTTTACCTACTATGTATATTTGTTGAAATGAGTTCTACCTTTGACATTATACTACATTTACAGATGGTAGTGCTTGGATCGCACATAGAGTGATCATCACTTCATTAGAGTCAAGAAAGCGAAGCGTGTTATTTGCTTTAGCTTGTTCTTTATTCTACCTCCACTCTTTAAAAATCGGAGAAACCAATCCAACACTATATTACATCTCAACCATGTTATGGAATTGTCACATGCTCTATGCTCTCTATTTGAATATCTATGTTTCCAACACTTTGGTTTGATGATGCTCATATTGATTCAATGGAATATGGCTTATTTGTCTACATGGAGAGATGCTCATGATGTTATGTGATTATTTATCTTTTCTCTATGGCATTTTGCATTTGCATCTCATTATTTATTCATTCATTGCCATACGGATCGAAAGTTATGTTGCTACTTGCTAGCTGGGCGCATCGTGTTTAGTTCAAGGGCACAATGAATTAGCGGCTCCATACCTTGTTGGTTATGAAGGGCAGGAGACATGGCATTTGCATTGCATATGCATTATAATCTTGCCCTATGACATGATAGCCTTGGAATAAGGCTTTGGGAGAGTTGTGAGGAGCTATGCTTCTCCAAGGTTTAGTGGTGATTAATCTTTATCTTATATGCGGTTGTATCACTTGTTGGATGTATTGTCTCTTTGTTGTTGGTTTACATATAATGAAGACTAAACTGGTGCTTAATAAACTTGTAGTTTAAATAGGTTGTTAAAGCAGTTTACACGTTGAGATTTTTATATCTCACACCTTCCTTTCTATTTTTCCAGACGCTTAGATGGCTTTTTGCTTGAAGGGTGGAAAAGTAGCGGCAACACCTGACACGCTCATGTCATCTTTTTAGTGTGAAAACTTGTGTTATAATAATACCATGATTGGAGTGGAGCTTCTACTTGAGGAACAGTGATGGGTTTTGTTGCCCCAATTTTTCCCCGTTTCTGTTCAGTGGCATGCAATCTTTATTTGGCATCTTTCTTAAGAACTGTACGTACGTAGCTTCGAGGAACAGCTATGAGCTTGATTAGTAATCATTGGGGACGCAGCCACCAAAGCGAGCGCTATAGGAAAAATTTCCAGTAGCTGGAGAGTGCATTTTTTTCTTTTTTCCAAAAAGTAGAAGCTTGCTCACGGTTCCAGAGGAAAGTCTCGTTCTCTCCATTCCTTTTGTTATACAAACGTTACTGCGGTGAAAAAAACTCTATACGAATTGCATTATTCCTCCATTTTCGTGTGTTCTTTCTATAAACTAAATGGGCCATGCATTACAAATACAGAAATATATGGGAGGCGTGAACCAAATACATGCATGTCTTTTATCATATTTATATTTATACACTTTGCACGGGAAATGAAAGAAAAACAACAAACCTGGCCCACCTTTAATTTGGCCCAAAGAACTAATTAAAAAGGGAAGGTGGGACGGACCCTAATCTAGAGGCATTAAACAGCTTGTTCGGCTGACGAGTTGTGGCGATTTCGACTGATTCAATGTTGTTACGCTGAGAGAGAATAAATTTGAAACAAGCTGAATATGTACCAGTTTGAACACGCTTAAAAAATCCACCTTGCGACCACGGCGGCTTTGGCTCTATACTGTATGACTTGCTTACGCGGGTTTTGTTATGAAATGATGAAATTAAGAAAATTTGAAACATAATTTGCAAAATAGCGCGATGAAAAAAAGGTTCATCAAGCCCCTCCAAAGAAAAGGCTTGCTCGACGGCGAGAACTTGCCACCCTTCTTCAACCAAATAAACTATGGAAATTTGCCTTTAATCTGGGCATGGAAACTTCCCGTGGACACTACAGACGGTGAATATCCCATATGCCAGGAAGTCATGCATGAGTGCAAGTACCAAACATACATTTTGAAGTTCTTCTCTTGTAGCTCAATGTAAGTCCATACGCCTTTCATTCTAAACTCTTTGATCAATTCATCAAGTAAACTGCTCCATGTACACATACCCATTTTACTGGTGTCCAGAATTATCAACATCAAG